>CM056395.1:24104898-24434898 GCA_029718625.1 Synaphobranchus kaupii | reverse complement strand
GATAAGAGAGTAACATTGATATAGAAAAACATTATAGGTTCAGGATATGAAAGCTGTGTTTGTTTGATTTTGTTTGTTTTACTTTGTTTGTTTGTCTTTGATGTTTGACACCTGATGTAACCTTTTGAAATCGACTTATGACGTGTTAAAATGGGTAGGCATTATAAGCAACTAGCTTCAGCCTACACCTATTTCGGACTGCAGAGACCCTGAATTGTTGTTTTGCATTGACTGAAGATGTGATTTGAGTATCTGCCAAATTTGTGTAAACATATTTGCTGATTGCAGTCATATTATTGTTGAATGCAGACCAAAATAAATTTAATTTAATTTCCATGTGGTATTTACGGTGCAAAACAGGAACTGCCGCATCTCCCTCCCAGGGGTGTGTCACAGCGCGTGACAGTGCCGTTACCCAGTCGTACACTGCATTCAATTCTAAATTGAGTTGCTCACATGAAGATGAGGCATAATATAAACAGGAGTCATCAGCATATATCACCAAGCTAGTCCGTTCAATAGCCGAAGGAAGACCTTTGTTGAAGGTCTGAGGGGCCATAGGAGGTTAGCAGAGATAAGCTGCATATTTGAAATAAACTTTCTGCATCCTTGAGGTCAGATAACTCTCCATCCAAGAGATAGCAGGGGGCCTAAAGCCATGATATTTAAGTTTTTTTCCAGTTAAAAGTTTGCAATCTATCACTTCAGAAAGCTGCACTGAAATCCCACATAACCGCTCGTATTAACATTTGTCGATGCCCTTTAGCCGGTCTTTAGTCATTTATACTAATGCAGTGTATGTTGAATCGCCTACTCTGTAAGCCCGCTGGGCCCCAGTTATGAATGTGTTTATACTAGACGTGTAATCTTGAATTTGGGCAAACTGCAATCTTCTCCGTCAACTTACGGGCACAAGCACTGCATACGTGCAGCTTATGAGAAGTGGCGGAATGCTAGATAAAGTGCCGCTGCTCATATGAGCGAAATGCAGAAGCCCTGGTACGGCATACCAGCCCGTTCTGGCCCACTTCAAGCACTGAGAGGACATATGCTTGTCGGCCTACTGTTAGGGCCGTTGAAGGTGGATTTAGTATCTTTAGGTTAGTGGGATACCTTCTTTCCACAACTCCAGTGGCCAAACATCTATCAAATGTATGAAAAATAGGTGTTGACTAGCAGAAATTGTAAGAAATTGACCATCCAGGTTGTCTGTGCTTGCAGACTTGTCATCTGGAAGAGAGTTTAATAACTGCTCAACCTCGCCAACGTCAACCTGGTTAACTTCAACTTCATTTGCAGCGTTGACCCTTCATAATGTTGTTTTTAATAAACGTGTGATTTGAAATGACCAATGGTAGCCTACTCATATTCTGCTTAAGTTTCATGACCTTTAAATCACTAAGATAAAAATAACTAAGATAATTTGCAATGTTATGCAGTTTTATAAGAAACACACCATCAGATGTGTTTGAAGATGCGAACACATTAGATACTCTACCCATAATTCTGTACAGAACATTCCATAGTTTTTTTTGCCATCATGTTTGACCTCATATAGGTGGAAGGACCAATAAGGAAGACTCAGTTGGGTCATTGTGAGGGCACCCATTCCCATTGATTGAACACTTAGTTATATCCAGCGGGAGGTGGGGTTTACTGCATTATTTCAACCCAGTAGTTAGCTGCCAGTAGATGCCTCATGACAGCTAAATATACTGTTGCTATTTTATTGGTAGGAATATTCTGCCCAGATTAGTTTGTAATGTTGCATTTTATTCTTTATACATGTTATTCTGTCTGTCTGTCTGTCTGTCTGTCCATCTCACATCCCACTGTTATTTTGCCTGACGTGATTCAGTTGTAGTGATCTTTGTGTTGCATGATGGGATGAGCATGGCTGCAGTAGCCATATGAATAAATCATCACGTTTTGGCGTCCCAGAAAACCCCATGGAGACCTGCAGGAGATAACGCGGATGCTGAATATCCCAATTTATATCTGGGAACCGGAATCGTGGAATATTTATCTCCCCCCCCCCACCCCCCGCCGGCACCATCAAACCCACCTAAGCTAGGGTCCGTGTGACACTGTCAGGATCAGTACTCGTTTCGGGAATCACACGCTCACACAGAGAGCCAGACCAACCCCCCCCCCCCCCCCCCTCCCCCCTTTCTACCGCACCATTCCATTACCTCCTCTATATTTATGAGATGTTGTGCCGTGGGGCTTCACTCACTTGACTGGCCCCAACCCCAGCATGGACGGATTCCTATAATGCGTCTAAATCCACACGAGCAGACCTGTAACCACGGTTTCCGTGACACGGGCCAGCCCGTTGACATCCCCTTGAAATGCGAGAGCGTGCGCCATTAATTACCTGCTTCTATTTTTATTTTATTTTTATTTTTTTAAAGAACTGTTCCCCACAGTTAAAATGAGGGTGATAAAGCTTTATTGTTCCCTGCTGCTAGTGAGGTTTCACAGGGCTCCATTTTGATTATTTATGAGTGGCCTCCTTTTCCTTTTCCATGTACAGTGTGCAAGGCAAGGAGTTTTTATTATTATAATTTTTTTATTTTTTGTATCCATGCAGGTTGCAGAAATCTAATACTGAAGCTTAAGCTAATTAATGCCCCCTTGTCCACCTCCTCTCTCTTGTTTGACTGTGCTGGAGGGCTTGTCTATGGTGCTCTTATGAGGACATGTTGGTGTGCTGGGGTCTGGAGTCTGAGCAGAATGTGGCTTAGAAATAAATTTAATTTTAAGTTCACATGTTGGCCGTATATATGAAGCTTTATTACTTTGTTATAACAACATCAAAATGTGAAATGTATTCGTCGCCTGCTCTATATCTGCTGTACTTGACTGAAGAAGTACATCGCACTTCAACCTCAGGTCAGTAGGAGAGGAAATCATAGATTTCTGCCTTGTGTCTTTAAAACGCTCTGAGGGAAGGTGCTCGTGGAATTAAACCGCTGCATGACGCAAAGCGAGATCGCTGTTTTCCTTTTTCTTTTTGGCGGAGAAAGCGTCGTCGAAGCCGCTTGAAACGAAGGCGCTTGAAGTGACGGGCAGAATCTCTGCTCCCTCTCGCCTGATTAATGAACTGCGGGAGCTCAGACGCATCTGCAAAACCGCCGTGAGGAGAAACAAGAAAGTGTGAACATGTCTACCAATTAAAAAAGCTTAAATCTGTGTGTGTGGGGTGTGCGTGTGCTTGTGTGCTTGTGTGTGTGTGTGTGTGTATGTTTGTGCGTGCACGTGTGTTGCGTGTGTTTGTGTTTCTGCGTGAGCGTGTGTATTTCATTTTTAATGTGACCAACATTGTGGTTTTACATGAAAGAAGCTCCACTTTAATATTGCATTACGCAGGAGGTGGATTCTGATAAACTCAGCTCTTTCTGCCTCTGCCCATGTATTGGGTGTAAGGCTGAGGGGGAGATCTTAAACTTTTTGTGTCTATAAGGGGTCTGCGACAATGATTTCAGCGGGTGATTTCGGTCGACGAAAGGACTCAACTTGGCTCGTCAGAGGATGAAGACGTTGCCTCCTCGCTGCCGGATCCAGACGGGGTTCTAATGAACCCCCTCCCAACAGATCGATTGGAGTGCATCTGTCCAGGGTTTGGAACTTGCAGCATGTTACACAACACGTTTAGTGCAGGCAGATTTAAAAAGCGGACGTAAGCGAAATATTTCTGACTAAACTAATTACGGCCACCCCCTCTATGGAGTTGTCAGCACTCGCTCCCCTGTACACGCATGCCGAGGCTTTGTGTTTGAGGTACCCCCTTTAGCCCCGCCCTTTCCATCCCATAATATGACCAAGCAATCATACCAGGGCCAGAGGAATTGAAGGATTAGGGGATTACGTGTCTAAGGGGTGGTTAAGAGTGATATGTTCTGAAAGAACCTTAAAACTTTTCACTTTACCAGTGAAAGGAACAACGACAGCAAGTAGTTCACAACATTTCTGGGAATTGCTGTATCTGAGACAATAATCCAAGCACTAATGAATTAACATTAACAGTGTTCCCAATATTATAGCAATCCGGTAGAACATTAAATATGCAGTGCTTATACAGGCAGCAGGGAATGAATATTGCTTTTTAAAAATTAATTCATATTAGTCAATTGTGTAGCTAATTGTTATGTTTTATTATTCACAATGCTGTTGTTCCTCAATGCCATAAATCAGCATTGAAAGCAACCCAAAGCACATTGAATGATTGCATATTATTAGTTTGAAATGCACTGTTCACATGCTTATCAAAGCTTAATTTGAAATACACCATTGAAATGTTTATGAATGCTCAATCTGAAATACAGTTGAAATGCTTTTGAGTGCTTAATTAGAAAAATGACACTGAAATGCTTATCCATGATTCATTTGAGATACACTGCTGATCTGAATCAATCTTCGTGCCACTAGTTGTCTTGTCAGTCAGTTATTCATGCAGTTGCATGACAGACAATTCAGGGTCAAGTTACTATTCAATGTGTTACGATTAAATGTGTTTATTTATATACATATGCATATATTGTTCAATTGGCTTAATAACTGACTTAATTGGCCTTTCCCACTAAGAGGATGTGTGGTGAGCATTCTGGAACAAAATGGCTGCCGTGCTTCACCCAGACCGGTGCTACACTTTCATTGTGGTCAGGGAGTTTACTCCCCTTCACTTTAATGTGTTGAGAATATGAGGTACAATAAATATAGGTAACTGAACGGATTAAAGGCATATGAATTATGAAGTAGCCGCTGTGGATCTTCCTCCGAAAGTTGTTATGGCCAGAAACAAATCCATGGCGGGCCTATTCTGCTCCCTTATACATTTAAAATAAGGTTCTCATATCATCTCAGGATTATGAGTGCACTGGCATGTCTCAGCTGTCTCTCAAGCAGTATGCATCAGTCAAAGCAGTATGCATCAGTCAAACCGAAACGAAATAATAATCTGAAGTAAAATAAATGGTGGGGACATGGGTACACGTTTTGTGAGGACAACAGTCCTCATAGCACATTACCTCATTAAATATAAGTCTGACACTCTGCTGTTTTTTTTTGTTGTTTTTTTTTGTTCAGACGAGACTGAGGAGGGAATGAAGTGTGTAATGACTGGTTGGCCCAGTCCTGTCTCTAGATGGGTCCATTTTCAATGGTGCGCGAACCCGCGTCATACCTCATCGACGCGGCGCAACCATCGCTGGCTTGATGGGCGGGTGAACCGGACTGACACGAGGCACAGAGGTCATTACGCTGTGAAAACGATGAGCGAATGTTAGCAAACGGCAGGTTAGCGGAAATCGCGCAACGGGCCGCATCGCGCCACGCGGCGCGTGACGTGAAACCGTAAAATCAAGAAGCACGTCTGCAGTGAGGCCTCGTTTGATTGGTTGGCGCTCTCTTTAAGTAGGTCGTTTGGTCTATATTGTATAGCAAGAAAGCTGTACATACCAGGGTGGCAGTGTAGCATAAGCTTTAGATAACTGGGCCTTGCAACTGGAGTTATAGTCCTCATCTCCAGCTGTGCGGATAAGTCACTTTGGATAAAAGCCTCGGCTAAATTCTTTAAATATAGGCCTAAATGTCTATTATTTTTTTCTTCTGGAAAATAATGTAAGCATTTCCCACCAGAGAGAAGGAAGGAAAGCAGTAAACTTTATTGTGTGATAAAATTTCTGAATTAATAGAGAAGAAAACACGGACTATATTTAAAAAAAGATTAAGCTTTCGTCAGGACTTATTTCATGCTGGTTTTCTGCACACAGTGGGCGTGCTCAAACTATTAATGTCACGTTTGGTAATTAACATGGTGGGAGAAACACTCACTAAAATACTTTCATTTCAAAATGTCTCACAAACAAATTCCTGGAAAACCATGGAAACCATAGAAAAATAACGGACTGTTTTATAACAGCCATAAGTTCCATGAGGGCTTGTGCCTGTTTTGTTCAGAATGCATACCAAAAAAAAATATTTTCTATACACTTTTGTAAAACAAAAAATGCTGATGGCGGTTTCCCGCTGATGCGCGCTCGCTCCTTGATGCCTTACCTTTTGAAAAGTCTATTGATTGCCCTGCGCCACCAGCTGAGGTTTTTTTTTTTTAACTCGCGAGCGATGCTACAACTCGGGCTCCATTTTGCCCTCGCGGAGCTGTCCGGCCTTGACGGGAGATTTATGGGCTGCCGATCTGAGTTAGGAGGCCTCAAAAACTTATAACGCGTCTGTCGGCGGCGTGCTTATCGATCTTCCCGTCATGCCCGGAGTGTTGTCAGGTAATCCACGTGTGAGAATATGCCAAATTCGATGCGTCGGAAGGACGCGCCCGATGGAAACCCGACGCTTTGATTTAGTTTTGTTTTTTTACAAAAGAATGCCTATAGACTTTTGTTTTTAATGTCACTCCATGCCTTTTCTTACCAAAGCAATTCATGACTGGAATGGCACACAGAGAGACGCCTATCCCGCAGAATGAGCGGGAAAAGCACTGAACTCTATGGTATGGAACGGGCGTAACCGCTTGCTTCTATTGCCGAAGGTGCAGCAACTAATAATGGCGTCCAATAGTGCAGCACCCCTCTCAGTTTCCCTATAGGCTATAATGGAGAAACTCCTGCCTTTTTCCTACAAAACTAAGGGGTTTGCAGTCACATTATCAACCCAGTTATACTCGTAATCCATACAAGAATGTGTGATTTTACTTGTTATGTATTTGAAGTTATGGCCGTGTCGTTAGTTGTGTTGTTTTATTCTTCGGAGAGTCAAACACAAACACAAGTTTTGAGTGGTAGTCTTCCTACAAAGGGTTGTATATATATGTGTGTGTGTGTGTGTGTGTGTGTGTGTGTGTGTGTGTGTGTGTGTGTGTGTGTGTGTGTGTGTGTGTGTGTGTGTGTGTGTATATTTCTATTTTAATTGTGTGCAAAAGCACAAAAAAAAGTTGACAGAAGCTGGAGAGCCGACACAGGGAGTGACTATGTCTGGGTCTAGTGACTCTGGAAATGCACACCACAATGTCCCTTTACACCAGGCCACATTATCAATCATTCCCAGGTGAGGCTGCTGCTCTCCTACATCACGAAGTTGTCGTCTACCCTCCCAAGTATTAGGACAGGCTTCCTCGGAGGGTTATCTCAGTGAACTTTATTCATTTGTCATTTATCGCTGTATCACCGTTCATTTGCCTTTACCTCTTTTTTTCTACTCTTCCTCGAAGTCAAAGTAAAGAAGCGTCTTGCACAGATTTCTCAGACGGTGATGCCACTTCCTGCTGGCAGGCAACCAGGGGCTGAACAGCTGCTCTCTGCTGGTCGTTAATCTCTGCCCCGACAGAGCTTATAAAGCTGTGGCTCCTCTCAGTGGAATTTCGGTTCTGCCAGGAGCTCTCTCTCTCTCAGATCATCAAATGTGCATGAGTCTTACAGATGGGACCCCTACACAAACACAGAAGCTAGCCTTCAACAATCGAGACATAATATGCGCATAATATGCACACATAACACTGAATAAATGCACACATACAATGAATGTTAGCGTAAATAGAATTTGTAGCATCAAAAAATAAAGAGGTTAGCCTATATTTCAACTTCAGGCTCTCAGCATTACATTTTGTTCAGCTAATCAGAACACTTTTTGGCACCGCTGTGTTTCCATGGTAACTGCAGTCACATTTATTGGAATAAAAAAATGTAATTGAATAAAATTTGATTTTCCCTTGATCATTCATTATGTACAAAGTAATGTAAAATATATAAAATTAACTTATTACATAACTAATTTAATTCAAATAAGATTGTCTTAAGTCTTACCATGTAGCAACTGACAGATTTGAAAAGGAATATAAAACTAATAACATTTTTTATTGAAAGATTACAATAAAACTATAAATAATTTAATTCTAAAGAAGGAAAGCACTACTAAATAAACGTGTGTAGGGTTCGCTCGTATTAATCAAGCCAGCTTATTAAAAAGTTTATTCCTACCTGAATTATTGTATATTCACATCTAGAACTATTATAATTATTGTAATACTTTGACCTGCCTTGAAATCATAATGCTAATTGGAAGCATTTTAAAAGTCTCTATATACATTGTGCCAATGGCATGAGACTACCTACAGTAGCAGGGTGACCAATTAGCATTGCTAGCAGCAGAAGATGAGGTAGGGCAAACAGTCCTTTCCTGAATGTGAGATAATGGGATATTGCTGGCTACTGAACACGTTCTGCCTCTTTCAAAGTCGCTGTTGCCCTCATTGTGGTTTGGTTCACTTTTTTCGTGCCTAGTTGCTCAATTTTGTGGTAGAGCCTGATCTATGCAGTGCCTGCATGATGCGATGCACCTACCGAATTAAACATTGAATTGGCCATGCTGAAAGGGATATTCAATGCCTATTTTGCCTGTCTACAATTTCATCAAACATTTCATGTTTTGGAAACCTATGTTTAAAATTCAGTACCTGAGTTTACTTTTTGGAAACTCTTATCAGTTTACAAAAATTTTTTTAATGAAATCAACCACATATTTTGTTACTGCAGAAGAAGGTTTTATGGATAGCAAGAGCTGTAAACATGGAAAATGTTTTTATACATAATTTTCTATAGGTCCCTGTTAAAGTATAGTTAGCCTTCAATATTAATATGCAGGTATTAGACGTTTTCACACCACAAATTGTATTGCGCAGTGTGTTCACTGAAGGTTTCGCAATGCAGACTGTGTCATTTGCTTTTGACCGTGATTTCTACGTTTTTTTTCCCCTCCGGCGCAAACACTGGAATTAAAATATTCAATCATTTTGCTTATGTCATAGGTCAGAACTGTAGGCCGGGAACAGCATGGAAAAACCATTGAATTTCTTTGGGAGGAGTGGAATCTACCCAATGTTATTCTACCTCCAAATAACGTGAATTGATCTTCCCCCTCTATGTGCCTTTCATATCTTATATGCGGTGTCATCGCTTAAATCCACAGCGTTATTCTAGTACTTTGATTTATTCTGAAAGATTCAGTGTGCTCTGATATGAAAGGGCTGCGTTTCTCCGCCATCGCTTGTCCCAGTTACTCTGTGGCTGAAACTGTATGTTTCCCATGCAGTTTACGCTCCCTTCCTACTGATGTGGTGATAGTTTATGCTCGGGTTCAAAGGTCATCTCAAGGAGACTGGCAAGCCTGCTTCCTGCTTCATCTGATACCATTCGAAGCAGAGGGCCACTGTACAACAACAACAAGGAGAAAAGGTAAGAAAAAAGCAATCCCATAAGTTTTTATGACACTGAAATGCAAATCTTAATAGTGATTCTGCAGTGTGCATTGCAGGGAGAGGGTTTGCCTAGGACCTAAGATGGAACTCGGGCAATGTTCTCATTAGCACTACCGGACGAACGCCCAGCATGGGGCCAAAGGTCGTTTCTATAAAAAGAAAAGAAATCTGTGCTTTGTATTTTCCTGAGTATGTACGTATGTACCACAGTGCAATACAATAACATACCATACAATAACAGGGCCTCCATGGTACAGTATATCCCTGTTATATTCGATATAAAGAGCAATGTAATGTCTCTATAATGTAATGTCTCTATAAGATGAAAAGTTACATGGGGAAAAATGAGTTTTGTCATTTTTATATATATTTTTTTTTAAATATGGTCTGGCCAGTCTTAGAGCACCAACTGTCGTTTAGCGAACAAACAAGAAAGAAAGTATCCCTAGTGCTCTCTTCCCTGCCATACCCCAACTCTCTTGGGAAGAGAGAAAGCGTGTGTCCCACTGCACGCTAAGACTCTGGTTGGTATACCGTTAGCATTGATTTGATTTGCTCACCTCTGTGGTTTGGGCACGAGGCCCATCTCTGATTAATGCAGCACGTTCCCCTTCTGGAGGAGCACATACAGAGCCAGGATCCCGGCTGAGCCCCCTCTTTGAGCTGCAGGGAGCCATCCCAATGAGCACCTGTCTGCATACTGATGGGGTAAGTGTTTGGAGCAGCACAATAAGAAGAACGGACTAAATTGACAGAAATATTTACCGCGGCGTGGAGAATGTGCTGGGAATTCCATTTGCATTGCTGGTTGTTACCGGGGTCAGTTTGATTTATGCCCTGTTGCGGTGGACAGAATTTTTTTTGGCTGGATTTCTTACTTTCCTTTACTGACAGTTTACCCGGGCATAATGAAACTGCCACCGAGCTAATGGGTCAGAGCTACAGCATCTGGCTTTAATGTTTATTTTAACAACCAGCCCATCCGATGGTTTAAAGTGATATAGTTCACGCGAAAAATTTAACTTTCAAATTCTCCTTCCTCACTCAGATATTTTCAGTCAACTCATCTTTGCTGGCCTTGCGCAACCTCCAGGTTGAAATATACAGACTTTATTGGACAGGGCCAGAGTCTGATATGAATGCAAGTGGAGGGTAGAACCATATAATCCCACTTAATTTTTCTGCTGAATTAAAAAAATAATACTAATAATATGTCAATGTCATTAGCAGCAATGGACATGCTGATTACGTAACCATAAGTGGAAAAATACCCACATCTTTACAGCTTATATAACAGACTGCATATAACAAGTTTAAATGAGTTTCACACTCATGCTTACCCACGTTGTTTTATATCCATTGTTGACCCATAGCAGAATGTAAAATGTGTTTCACAGAAAAGAAACTGCAGCAATGGGACCCTGAAGACAAGCACGCCCCCAAGATGCATTGTTATAGCAGGTGTTTTTTTTTGTTTTTTTTCTTCTTCTCCCTTCCAAGATGCCAACATTTTTATTTCAATTTATGTTCAACTCGGCGCCTCTTGAAAAAGCAGCCATGTTCTCCGATTTTTTTTGCGACGGCTTTGCTGCGCATCGCAGCTGGAGGGCGACACCATTAGAGGTGCAAGATGAGAACCCCCCCACTGGGGTCTTCAGACGACCGAGGCAGTCCGTCCGACAGGAAGTCAGGTCTGTTAAACCACAAATTAAACACGTTCGCTTTTAGGATCGGGTAAAATCCCCCCGGTGGGGGAAAGGGGAATGTGGTCCCCTGCCTTTTCCTGAAGGATGTTTCGTCATACAGAGGTGAGGGACTGCTCATGGACCCATGAGAATGTGCCGACCGGTTAAAATGTGTTAAAGCGTATACATTTTATTGGAATACTTCAAAATCAAACTATCAGGGGTGATTTATATTTTTGTACATATTTATAACTATCAGGGGTGATTGACATTTGTGTACATATTTATACCATTTCTAGTGTAGCATTGTTACAAAAATTGCTTCTTGTCTTTACTGTAAATTTAGAGGTCGTACACACTCAGATCTATCTCCACAGATACTCCCAGATGTAGAAGTAATTTGACATAAGAAATTTCTAAATTGATTGTTTAATTCACTATTAAATGGATTTCAGCACTCATTTTTCTCTTTGCATTTCAATGGTCCAAAATGGTCCATTTAAATCATGGAGTACAAACTAACTAGACAGATCACTGTGGTATAAACACACTGTCAGCTTGTATGATTTGCTTTGCTAAATTGTGACTTTGGTCAATTGAGTGGAGAATCACTGTAATCAGACTTAAGATCCCAAGAGGGCTTGATTTCTCATTGTTGGATCAGAAAATGCATGCAAGTGTGCATTAAAACAATCAGAAAATGCATGCAAGTGTGCATTAAAACAATCAGAAAATGCATGCAAGTGTGCATTAAAACAATCACAAAATGCATGCAAGTGTGCATTAAAACAATCAGAAAATGCATGCAAACTGTGCACCAAAACAAAGCTTTCATTTGTCTCCAGAATGGGTTCAAAGAACAAGCAGCAAAATGCACCATAATTAAGCTAGAAAAAATGAACAACTGTGTACTACTTTATCTTGATGGAAAGACTGTTGAGTCGAGCACAAGGGAGATTGTTCTATAGCAGCCTTTATTTGTTAAAATCTGGTGAATGGGTGACCAGAAGCATGCGTCTTTAAACAGAACTAACAATAAAACAAACAGCTCTGAAATCACTTTCAGGATTGAAAAATGTTCATCAATCTCAGAGCGGTTGACTATTGCACTGGGATTAATTACTGAAAATAGAAATTTTTTGGTTGTTTGTTTTTATCAAACTTGCTCTCCATGTGTATTTTAGTATTTGGCTAAATTCTGCAGGTTTGCCTGACTGTTGTCAAACAGGCTTTTTCTGCGGGGGATATCTGGAGCCACATAAACAACAACCTTGAGGCAGACGGAGGGCGTTGCCAACACCCGCAGAGAGGTGTTTCTAAACAGATACAGGTGTCGACACTTCCTACACAAACCCACTCATCATAATTAACCACCCTAGATATATACTCACAGTCTGCATCCTACACACACTCACTCACACACACGCACACACACACACGCACACACGTGCACACACACACACACACACACACACATACACACACACACACACAAAGATGTACAGGCAGTCGTTTTCCCCCACTTTCTATCATTACTGTTCTCAGGACAGTGTAATGGATTTATTATAGCAGTGCTCTAAATTCACAGAGGTTCCCATTGCAGTCTAACGTTGTTGGTGCGTTATCTAAGGCTTTTAAAATAACATAAGAAAGATAGATTGCACTTGACAGATATTTTTCTGGACAAAAACAAAGACTATTTAGATCATATCAGCAGACAAACAACAAAACATAGTGCTCTAAAATATTTTTTTTGTATGGGATCAAAATCAACGATTTGTCGCTGAATGAATAGTCGGGTTCCTCCGTCCGTCTCAGACATATCAATTATAACCTGGCTAAGGCATAGACAATGCTCCCATCATGGAATCCATCATTTTGTCATGTCATTGTTTTGTTTCCATTTTGGTAAGCAGTTAATTGACTTTCCATTTGACGAAGGGAGAGGGCTATAGCTGATGGTCTAACATGACAGCAATGTACTTTGATTAGCGTTTTCTACACAGGAAATCAAAGGCAATCTGTTGGACTTTCAAGGGCTGAAAACTCAAAGTGGAGGAGGGAGGGAGGGGGGGGGGGGGGGGGGTTAAACACCCACACATCGCTCATTAAAGCAGTGTCAGCCATGATTTACAAAATATGCTTTTCTCATGTCAACCTCACGTCTGATTCAACATGAAAACCGAGCGTGTTTTTACTGGGAGGCAGTCCACAGGGTCTGAGCGGGGTCTGGCTCCATCTCGACATTAAGAGGGTGGGTAAAGCGAGAGAAACCGACGTAGGAGTGAAGCGTGCTGTCCTTTCCCAAACGCCGCTTCAAGGCGATGTGCGCTTTACGCGCGCGCGCATCTTTTCAAACGGGCCGTGGAAAGAAGAAGCCAACTTCAACTCCCACAGGATCGCGTCCACATCTCACTCTCTCCACAAAGGTCATCAGAGAACACTCACAAATATTCCTTCCAATTATGCAAAGCAGGGTTTTCAAGCAGGGTAAATATACTCTACTAAACCAGATAAAAAGGCGGAAAAAAAGCACACACTGACATTAAAAAAAAAAAAAAACTGCTTGGAGTCTAGAAGCTAGTGGGAAGATGTGATGTGGTAATAAACTGTATTTGTCAGACTGTTGTTACTGACCAGGTGCTATTGTAAAGGTGCACATTGTTTTGCTTATGTTGTAGTTTGAAAACTTTTCTATCGCATTGTGCACTGAGCTGCGTGGCAGCGTAGCATGATGCAATGCCAAGGTTGTAGGTTTGATTCCCAGGCGGGATACTGCTGCTTAACCTCAACTGCTTTAATAAACATAAGCTCAGTGGCTAAACGGCTAAAGCAGTGGTCCCCAACCCTGTTCCTGGAGATCTACCATCCCGTAGGTTTTCATTTCAACCCTAATTTGGCACACCTCATTCGACTAATTAGCAACTCAGTGAGATCTCTAGCTGTTGAAAGATGAGCACTTTGTTAGGGTTTGAGTGAAACCCAATAGGGCGGTGGATCTCCAGGAACAGGGTTGGGGCACGACTGGCCTGAAATGTAAATGAACCAGGATTTTTACAGTTTTAATTGGGCAGCTATGGAGTACGTAGGACTCCACCTCTGTCCTGTCACATTGGATACTGGATACCTTCTGCAATGCGAATATTTATTAGGGGGTAGTCAGGCTTTGCTTACCGCTCGAGCTGTTTTTATTTAAAAAAAACAGCAGTTGAGCAATCCTGCCGAGAACTCTGCCTGGGTCCCGGAGGCCACAGTAGGCTACGTTAAAGCTTTCTTTCCAGCCAGACACTTAATAACACAAATTTAATGATAAATTAATCGAGCCAGTTTAGCAGTTTAGCTTTCCCCGCGTCTGAGCATTAGCGAGCTCTCAGAACTCACGGCCACAGAGGAGGGCAGAGATTCTGCTGCATCAGCTCACACGCACACGCACACGCACACGCGGGTGTTTATTATCGCTTTCCTGGCACAGGAATCCGTGCCCTGGAAAAACAGATCCACAGAAAGCTAATTTTATTAAAATGAAAAAGGAAAAGAAAACACTAGCGGTTATTTGACAGCGTGCCAGAGAGGCTTAGAGAGGAAGAGTTACCTGGGCGGGCTCGGTGCGGGGCGGGCCCATAAGCCTGTCTTACATTATTCATCAGTCCTCTACAGCCTGGGCACCCTACCTCTCTCCCTCCCTCCCTCTCTCCCTCTCTCCCTCCCTCCCTCCCTCCCTCTCTCCCACACTCTGTCTCCTCTCTTTCTCTATCGCTCCCTCTCTCTTGCTCTCTTTCTCTCAATCTCTCTTTCTCTCTCTGTCTCTCCACCCTTTGACTCTTCTGAGAAAAGCCGGCGTTTGATCGCCGGTCACGGCAGGACAAACGGACCCTGGTGTCCGTCCCTCTGCTCCGCCCCTCTGCTCCCCCCCTCTGCTCCATCCCTCTGCTCCGCCCCTCTGCTCCATCCCTCTGCTCAGTCCCTCTGCTCCGCCCCTCTGCTCCCTCTGCTCCGCCCCCTCTGCTCCGCCCCTCTGCTCCCTCTGCTCCGCCCCTCTGCTCCCCCCCTCTGCTCCCCCCCTCTGCTCCGCCCCTCTGCTCCCTCTGCTCCGCCCCTCTGCTCCATCCCTCTGCTCCGCCCCTCTGCTCCGTCCCTCTGCTCCGTCCCTCTGCTCCGCCCCTCTGCTCCCTCTGCTCCGCCCCTCTGCTCCGCCCCTCTGCTCCATCCCTCTGCTCCGCCCCTCTGCTCCGCCCCTCTGCTCCCTCTGCTCCGTCCCCTCTGCTCCGCCCCTCTGCTCCGTCCCCTCTGCTCCGCCCCTCTGCTCAGTCCCTCTGCTCCGCCCCCTCTGCTCCCTCTGCTCCGCCCCCTCTGCTCCCTCTGCTCCATCCCTCTGCTCCCTCTGCTCCGCCCCTCTGCTCCGCCCCTCTGCTCCCTCTGCCCCGCCCCTCTGCTCCCTCTGCGCCGTCCCTCTGCTCCCTCTGCTCCGTCCCTCTGCTCCGCCCCTCTGCTCCGTCCCTCTGCTCCCTTTGCTCCGTCCCTCTGCTCCGCCCCTCTGCTCCCTCTGCTCCGTCCCTCTGCTCCCTCTGCTCTGTCCCTCTGCTCCGCCCCTCTGCTCCGTCCCTCTGCTCCCTCTGCTCCCTCTGCTCCGTCCCTCTGCTCCGCCCCTCTGCTCCCTCTGCTCCCTCTGCTCCGTCCCTCTGCTCCCTCTGCTCCGTCCCTCTGCTCAGTCCCTCTGCTCCGCCCCTCTGCTCCGCCCCTCTGCTCCGTCCCTCTGCTCCCTCTGCTCCGTCCCTCTGCTCCCTCTGCTCCGCCCCTCTGCTCCGCCCCTCTGCTCCGCCCCTCTGCTCCGCCCCTCTGCTCCCCGGGACTCAGAGGAGAGCTGGCACTGCCACAGGCGTCAGGGAGCACACCTCACCTGATGCATTACTGTGCATGTGTGTGTGCGTGTGTGTGTGTGTGTGTGTGTGTGTGTGTGTGTGTGTGTGTGCGTGTGTGTGTGTGTGTGTATGTGCGTGCGTGCGTGTGTGTGCGTGCGTGTGTGTGCGTGTGTGCGTGCATGTGTGTGTGTGTGTGTGTGTGCGTGTGTGTGTGTGTGTGCGTGTGCGCGTGTGTGTACAGCCGTCAGGGAGCACACCTCACTTGATGCATTACTGAGCACCTTCATGCTGGGATATGAAGAGGTGGCACTGCTCACAAGATGAATAATGGAGCTGCTTGGTGGGCATGCAGCAGTGCGGGACTGTGTGTGTGTGTGTGTGTGTGTGTGTGTGTTCGTTTCCCCCGTCCCTCAGTCAGCAGAGCGGAGCATTAAGTTTCACGGCTCCAGGGACAGCACACGTCTACAGCACAGAGAACCAAACAGAATTAAACTGAGTTCTCAGGTGACCCGTCTGGTTAAATAAAGGTAAACCAGCAAATCTGAACTCAAAGCTGAACGCTCTCCAGCAATATCACTGACTCAGTGCCGTCCAATCTGGCTTTCAGTTAAGATGCTGCATATTAATGTTAGCACTGAGACGTTATCAGCTGGCTGGAGGAATATGGATAAGACATTTTTGTGTCAAACCTTGCAGAGTAATGAGTAATGGCATTGTTTTTTTATCATGAGATGGAAAGAAAATGGATAAATAGATCAATAAATACATATTTTTCTGCTTTCATAAAGCTTTGACAGCCCTGAGGAATCTTTCCGGAAGCAATTACACTCATTACTATATTCATCCATTGTTTTGTTTTGTTTTTTAAACAGATTTTCTAGGTCTTTTTTATTTATTTTTTTAAATCGGTTGCAATTGTGAACAATAACAGAGTCTGATATACAATTACATCCGGTTGGCTAATAATACGGTTCACTGCAGCTCAACGTTCAGTGGGGGGTGTGGTCAGGACGTGTCTGTTCACCCTGCATTTGAAGGCCTGAAGACCAGGGTCTACCAGGTACAGGTATTTGGTACTGCCTTTCTGGAATCTCAAAGGTAATGCTGGTTAATGCCCTGGTTTACTGTTGCCCTGGTTTGTGCCCTGGTTTAACTTATCATAGCTGTGTTCTTCTGACAGAATAACAGAATAACTTGTGGAGGAATTACACCACCAGCTGCATATTAATGCTCACATGCAGAAAAGAAACATTGGTTGCAGCAACACCACCCCATTACGTGTTTCTGTAACACGCCATTTTGGGGGCAGGTCCATGCGCCTTGTCTGTCAGTTTGGAAGCTACACTTTTTGTAATACGACAGAACTTGTCTTAGACCAATATTAGCGATTGTGCACGAGGGAGAAAATGATTTAGTGCCCCAGAAGATACAATCTAATCTACTATAAAAGAAAGAAGTAAAACTAGCATAGACCGGCGGGCTGGAAGACTCGTGGACTCTCGGACAGCCAGGCCCTTACATTGCACTAACGGCGGCGCAGATTACATTGTTATGCAAATCCACCTACAAGGCTGCTCATTGTTCCCTGACAAGAGATTTGTGACACTGGAGGAGACGACGAGAGAGGCGCGCTCTGCCATAATCACCCCGGGACAGAGCGCTCCGTTATTACCGCCCAGCAAGGTCCCCTGCGCATTATCTTGGACTCGCGAAAAAAAAAGGCCTTGCGCCTTTGTTCCAAGACCAAACGCGTCGTTTTCACAAGAGCCCTCTCGAAATGAATGAGCACGGACAGGGACAAATCGCTCGGCAATTTCAACAAGAGAAGAGTCCTTACAACAGACTCTTTACGCTTTCACCCACGGCCAATCATCTCGTCCCGTTGCGCTCCCCTGGGTGATGGTGTAGCATCGTGGTTAGGGAACTGGGCTTTCAACTCAAAGGTGGTGGGTTCAAATCCCCTCTGGTGGTGCTGCTGTCATACCCCTGAGTCCTGAATGACTTTAGTAAGATATCCAGCACTATGAGCATTTTGTATGTAAAAGCATAATCTCTGCAGCAATACATTCTGCATGAGATTCTGCATTCTACATTAGTTGGCTTATGAGCTAAATTGTAATGTGTGGAGTCAGGCCATAGGTGGCAGTGATCCACAGGCCTGTCTCTTCTTGTGCGTTCCTGTTAGCTTAGACAGATTTAGAGATATGCTCTCACAAAAATTTCACACCTTAGAAAGTTCACATCATTATAGGTGACGAGTATGGTAGGTGTGCTTTTTGATGATTAAACAATTATTGTGGGGAGGGGGGTATACTTGTGGCAGCAGGCCTAATCTCATACATTCATATGGTGTATCAGTTAAACAGTTAACAGTTGGGGCATTTTCGGTATTATTAGGATAGGGCCATTTTTAACCTTGCTTTATATTATAACCAAAAAAAAAAAACGCCAATCCAATCTTGGTTTATACTTGCAAAACATGCAGTGATTGTTTCCTTTTTGTTCCCTATTGTGATTTTCAGTGTGCAAGTCTTGTCTCCACTGTGGTAGCTTGGTAATTTAAATTTGTGATTTAAACTTGGAACACGATCCTGTCTTATTCTGCATATAAATATTGCATGGGGCATTTATCGTTGAATGTGAAAATTATACAGCACTCTTCCTTTTGTTCTTCATTTAACAAACAAAATACATTTATGCTTTAGCCATTTTCGGTATTATATTAGGATACGCACATTTCAAAAATGAGGTAATCTCTCCTTTTTTTTTACACAAAGCAACAATATAACTTCAACCTTTAACTACCATATAAAATGTGTTCTTTTAATCCGTCCGCTGGTAAAAGAATCCAACAAGGTTATATTTTTATCCAATCCTCGGCGGCCATGAGCTGCAGCCATTTATGGTGAAACTCCGCCCCCTTCATGTCCGGCTTTTTGTGGCGTGAAGAAAGAGTCCAACGGTCAAGCTTTTTGTGGCGGCCGATTACCTACCCGCCATGCCCCGATCGAGTCCAATCCCGCCACGCGGTCATTCCACGCCTCACCTGTGACGGCACGTGAGGAGGCGCGGCGAGAATCACACCGTCCGACACGGGCAGCAGAGCGAGGAGCCGCGAGCGTGGTGCTTGACGTAGCCTCCGTTACGGCGCCCTTGGGAGAGTTAATAACACTGTTCACAAGGACTCGCCGTGTCTCTGTAATCCCCCTCTCTCTGACCCTCTGGGTGTGCAGAGAGCTCAGGACTTTGTTCCCGTGAATTGGCCATATCAGGAAGAGAACAGGTTCGGGTGTCTCGGGACGCACTAAAGCGAAAATAAATTACACGGAACGTCAAGTTACGCGGTGGATTAAGACCTACTTTCCATAAAGATTCCGAGGCTATACGTGAGTGGACTTCAGCCTTGGAAAAAAAAAAGAAACACATTCCTAAAAGTTATACTCCTGCAATGACAGAATAAGTACATTCCTGGGTTACTTCCAGAGACAAGCTCATGGATTTAGGACTGGGTGTACTCTAAGTAATTAATTACACCACGTGACGCTCGAGGATGTTCATCACTCACACATACAGAATGTATATGTGGGAATTTGTGGTGAAGGATACAGTAAGAATCACATCTGTTTTTGACATGCTCTGGCTCTCCCAAGCTGATTAGCTCCTCCTCCTTTTCTTTGAGTCACCATCTGTATGTACAGTATTGAATGACCACCTGCCCCCCCTCCCCAGATAGAAACAAAATTGGCTTATAAAAGCAATATAACCGTACTAATGAATTTTACAGGGCTGTACAGTATTACTTGATGACATCACCTTAATTTGTGTAAAAGCATTCAAAAGGAAATTAATTTGTGTTCCAATCAATGGAAAACTGTGAATTGATCTGAATTTTATGTTGTTTTAGAATCCCCTCAAGTTTTTTTTGTTTCCATTAAAATTCCTATAAATGTACCACAAGATGATTCATCAGTGCTAATAGCTCCTGTCAACACAAAGCATGCAAACACTGCAAATCATAACTTCATTAACCCAGGGCAAAATGTTAGGTCGGTAGGCAGACGCATAAAAGGGTCACGTGGGACAGGGGTTGAGGCAATAAGAGGTATAACATAAATATTTCCTGCCTCAAATTTTGTCAACGAGTGCAGAGTGGGAAGAGTAATTGTAATATGTAGCGGTAACAGATGGGCAATTTGTGTTCAAACTACTGGCAAAACAAAGGTTTTTTTTTTTAGGCTTGCCATTTTAACGGCATTTAATAACGGGCCACTGACCCAAACGCTGCACGGTTCAATACTTCAGTTTATAGTACAGTAGTACTACACCTGGTAATTTATTTATGCACTATTGAATCCCACTGCCAAATAACACACAATCACCCCCCTTACTGAGGGGAAGGGACATGTATTCCTCTGGGCAGGTGATGCAAGCGCATCTCAAACTAAATTTGTCCCATTGAGAATACATGTCGGATCTAATCAGCACCTTTGCTAGCTTGTTCTCATTCTACTGCTTAAAAAAATGTTGCTTTACAAGCCTAACAAGTTTCTGCTATATATTTGGAGTCATCCACTATTGGCAACCGGTTTCTGTAGTCTGTTATAAAAGTTGGTGCTCGCCTTGTAGCATAATGCTCCATCTGTGCTCCAAGTGAATGTGCCAGACTGCCACTAGCCTATTCAACAAGTTAGCTAGCTAGCAGTGCGTTAGCTAGCCAACTAGCTGAAATCTTCTCTCCGCGGATAATGTCTGAAGTTTGTCGTGCACCATTTTCCATAGACTACTTACTGTACATAATGGCCTACACTGCTTGGCATTGTAGTATAATGGTTAAGGAACTAGCCTTGTAACTGAAAGGTTGCAGGTTCGAATTAATTGTTTCAAATTAATGATAACCTATTAAATTATTTGAGCAAAACTACTTGTTTGCTTTTCCAGTTTTAATCTTAAATTGAGAAACTGCCCCTCTGTGGGTACTGTGTAATTCATTTCTTCAAGTAACTACAAGTGCCTGTCACAGTGTTATGAGCCATTTGTAATTACCTGAATGTATTTAATGAATAGCTCTTAAGGGATTTGCAATCGTTTCCTCAGATGAACTTGACAAACTCCTCACAAGTTCAATTTCCGTTTTCATTGGCTTGTCAGTATGTTTGAAGTAAAAAAAAAAAAAATGAGATTCAATATTTAACGTGGGGTGATTCACAATTGAAACAGTGCTAACGCTCAAATGCCTGTCATGTAGCCTATCCACACATTTATTATTTTCAGGATAGGTAGGGTGAAGTATAAAGAGAGGCAGATTTGTAATAACATTTAAACATTTTTGTGAATTAAATGAATCAATCTGTGGAACAGTAATTTGCTTGAAAGTTTGCCTCCACAGCCATCCATCCTGACTAAACTGGTTCCTTTGAAGAGGAAACCTGAATATTGCATTTGACCAATCAGCGATGTTCAGTACTGCAAGCCGCACCCCAGTAGTTCTGAGCCATCTCCTAAAAGAGGGGACAGAAACCATACCCCAGGAACCAAAATCGGCCCTGATTCCTCCGGTGGAAAAGGAGCTTTATTTCCTGAGTACCGTTCCTGAGTTTCTGGAAAAGGTTCCTGCAGTGGAATAATGGCCTGGATTCAATAAACATTTGTCCTTAAGTTTTGCCCACAAAAAAAAAAAAAAAGGTTTTGCAAACAGTTTGGCAGGTTCAAAGTTCACTGATTCTCCATGCACTGCGTGCACAATAAAAATGCTTTAATTGTGAATTAAAGTTAATGAAAAATAGTGACTGGATCCCGGCCATTATAATGTCATTAGTTTGCTCTCAGCCCCACATATTTTAACTATAACCAAGACAATGCCATTCTAAAGCTCATTCACATACAACCCACTCAATCTCTTCAGATGAATTACCGGGAAACATTGTGTAATGTAATCTATTTGATTGTCCCGAGGTCAGTAGTTTTCGTAAGTGCTTATTAAAATAAAAGAACCAATTTCTGCAGCTTGAAGCCATGAAATTATTCTGTCTGTATCAATGTATAGAGCAAGCACCAAAAATATCACTTAAAAACAAGCTAACTTCACTCTTCTCCTCATCATCTATGCGTCTCCAGCCTTTTTCTTCATCAATATGCGTACGGTACTTTTTTCTCTCTTTCCTACATGCGTTTAAAAATAAGCATCCATTATATCCATGATGAAAAAATAAGTAAGTCATTACAGTCCCAGCAGCTTAAAGACGCTTAAAGGCAACAGGCCACTTCATTTTGCAGCTAACGCTCCTGCTAGCATTGGAGGAGTTTGTACAAGGGGAAAGCACAGATACTGGAGCCTCACAGCGCTCCCGCTAATCAGCTTAGAGAAGTTTGCACATTATTTAGATAATCTCTGTGACCGCTGAACTCATAATATGTAGCGGAAAAAGAGTAGCATCTGCTTAAATCCGCGCGCGGAAGATAACGACCGGCTGGGGAGCCAGGACGAGGCGGGAACGGTGAACCTCGGCCTCGCCGTCCGCCAAAGCCAGGCGCGGCTACGCTATAAATACTGGAATAGTGCGATAACGGCGAAACGTCGCGCTCCTGTGAAACCAATGAATTATGCATGTGTGCGTTCGTCACTAGGTTCCTTGTTAAAAAAAATAAACCTGTAACTGTCACTTTTAAATTTTAATTTAAAATGTAATTATACATATTATATATTTTTTTATTTGCAATGAAAATTTGGGTCATTAAATGATGTGTTTGTGATGTGTAAATATTTACAATTTTGCTGTTGTGGTGACGTTATGGACTGCAACATCTATGATGGGTTCAAAAGGTTTATTATTATTATTATTCTTTTTAGTTTATTTCAATTCAGACAGAAAAGGTTATTGAAAAACTACACGAACAAAGTGCTTAATATAAGCCTTAATAAAACGTAACATTTTTACAAGCATACTCACGGTATCCAAGACATGGTACTAGGGATTTAGACTGACTAACATGTAATGTTTTCTCCAGAATTAGTAATCACATATTTGTGCAAAGTTATTACATCATTTATTTTTTACTGGTGCCACTCAGTTATTTTTCAGGACTAACAATGTTTTTCCCCTTTAAATGGAAGTTTTTCAATCTCTCTCACTATTTCTTCCTCTCTCTGCTAGTCTGCTTCTTTCTCTCTCACTCTCTCTCTCTCTCTCTCTCTCTCTCTCATGAGCATGAAATTTAATCATAAAAACAAATAAACTAGCAGCTTCTGAGTTTCCATAGAAAGTGACCTTGTGTGAGGATTGGCTCCACAGTCCAGTTTTGAATGTACATTTTGGCTCATTTTGACAGAGGAGGAAGCAGAAATGGCCACAAAACACCAATTAAATGGGCCTTCCGAAGTCTAAAGAAAACAGGGCAAAAATATAAACAAAAAAACATTCAGGACTATTAGTCTATTAGAAGCTCAAAGGTACATTTTCATTCTCCTGTTAGGAACACATGGCCCTTCCCTGGGCTAATCAAGAGATGCCGTGAATTCTTCTTAAATCTACCTGCCGTGTCAGTGTGTGTGTGTGAACGTGTGTGCGCATATGCGTTTGCATGCATGTATGCATGTGTGTGTGTGTGTGTGTGTGTGTGTGTAAGTGCCTATGTATGAACGTTAGAAGGCACTATTGGGAATGTGTATGACAGACCAGCTGAAACAGGATCACCCCTCTACCTCCCCCAACACTAGATCCCGGACGAGACCCCTTCCACCGAAGTAGCTCTGTGCAGTTGGTCCATCGGGACTATGTTGTGCCCCCTCTCTGAATGTCCAGTGCCACTGTCCTGCCTATGGGTGACTACAGCTAGTGTTGCCCGCACTGCTGCTACCTGGGTGTGTTCAGCACTGGAGCCCCCAACAGCCATGGCTCTCTCCCATCGTCTTATGTAAGGTTCTTCTCTTTCTGTTTCTCTTACTTGTTGTAACTCGGCAGTACTGTAAATGAGGGGCTCCGCCCTCTGCTTCCCCGAGGTTTAAAATCAGGTATGGAGGGAGAAAAAAAGACCTGGGAAGACCTGGGTTTTAAATGAGGAGACAAGGATCAGCGCAGGTGTGTCATCACCCGCTGTCTGCTGCTTTATTTCAGTCATTGAGGAGCAAAAACTCAGTGGCAATTGAGAGAGCAAAGATGTGATGGGTATTTAACCGTGTGCCCTTTTCTGGGTATCGTACCATTTCTGGCTCCTTAAATCAAAGTCTAGACGCAGGCAATGTGCGAATATGTCTCTCGGAGCCGTTGCCTTAATAGACTCATCCACAGTGCCGGCTGCATTGGGTAGTTATGCGCGTTGAATAATTGAAGAGAGACGCAGCACGTGGAGAGACGCGTTCCTCAAACGGTTCCCGAACACACACAACACAGCCGACAGTAATCGCGGGCCTCTGGAGACGACGCGCTAAACGTACAGCGTGTCGCTCCAGCCACGCCTTTTTTTTTAACGACAACATGAATCGCATCAGACGGCTCGCCTTGGCACACGTGCGCTTTAACGTCTCCCTCAGACGCCTCGCCTTGGCACACGTGCGCTTTAACGTCTCCCCTTGATCATCTGACAAAGAGATTATCCGACGTGCCATCAGCAGGTCTTTCTTTGCATTATTAATGTTTCATGAGGGGGCGGGGGTCGTTGATGAATCCACGTCAAGTTAAAGGACTTCCTCTTCTAACCCCCGCCCCCTCCCTCCACACTGCCATTAACCCCGCTAATCGAACCCATAAAGCAACGGTGCAGGATGTAAAAACGAACAACAGCGTCTGTAACGCGGGCGCTCACAGGATCTGAGCGAAGAAGCAGGAGGTGGGCTCGCGATGTTAAAGCATCTTCGTTCCGCTCCTCGATTCAGACGGGTACTTAAGGCCCCCTCCTCCTCCGCTTTCCGCTCCGCGGGGGCCGCCGGCTCACACGCGCGGCCATCGAACCGGAGGAGCGGCGCTTTTTTACCGCGCGGTTCACCGGAGGCGGGATGCCCGGTTAACCACTGGAGCCCTTCACGCCATCGCAGTGGGCGGCGGCATTGGGTTTGACACCGCAGCGAAGGGCCACATCGCCGCGCGGGAAGGAAACACGTTTGCCGAATGAGCCGCGCAGAAGACTGCTGAGTAATTACCCGCGATTACCGCTGCTCATTTGAAGTTCATCTGGGTTCAATGTCACACGTCTGGCAGCTGCTGTTAGTCCTTTCCGAAACAAGCGTGTGGTTGGAACGATGTTCATTCTAAAAGCAGTATAAAATTTTACTCAACCTCTTTAACTTGTACTCTGAATCTCAAACAATTAGTGAGGCAAACTGGAAGAAGTACCATCAATCTCAAACTCATTTGAAACAATGCAAGAGCAGGACATGTGATGACTCTTAAGTGGGTTGTCGATAAAAAACCGCACAATGTGGGGATCACAAAAGCTTCACAAAAAAGAATATTCTAATTCAAATATATGGGATTTTAATATTTTCTCATTGAATTGTTGGGCGGCAGTGTAGTATAATGGTTAAGGAACAGGCCTTGTAACCGAAAGGTTGCAGGTTTGATTCCCAGGTAGGACACTGCCATTGTACCCTTGAGCAAGGTGCTTAACCTGAATCACTTCAGTATATATCCAGCTGTATAAATGGATACTATGTAAAAAAAGTTGTGTAAGTCACTCTGGATAAGAGCGTCTGCTAAATGCCTGTAATGTAATGTTTCAGGTCATAAGAAAATAAATTGAGCCAGCAATTAAGCTTCATTGGGAAAGCTGACATAAGGGCTAGTTGTTGCCCAAAATATCTTTTACAAACCACGTTCATTTGCATATTTTCAGAAGCACAAATATGCCTCCTACACATTTCCTTCGCACATTCACACGGCTGATGTCAAGAGAGGTTAAACGCAAATCAGAATTCAATTAAGGCCTGAATCAAAGCTGATTCATAAAAGAAATTATTTGAAAAGTGGCACACGCTCGATGCGTCCAGGACCAGGATGGGGAAACGGTGTAGAGTTTGTCTGTGCTGCCATCTTTAGGATGGCGTTTTATCTGTCTCTCACGAGAGTTTCCGGCTCATTCCGGTTAACGGGATTCGCTGAGGCTCAAAGAGCATGCGCTCATCTGGGAGGCTTCCCTAATGCAGCCTGAAAAATGGACACACATTAAGAGATGTCTTGATTATTAAAGTGCTGATTGTTTCTTTGTCTTTAAGAGAGCAGATCTATCCACTCTAATGTATCAATCAGTCCGCTCTATATTGTCTGTTTTTTTTATTTATTATTATGCAGGGACTGGACTGGCTCCCTGGGGTTAAGTAAACCAGAATGAAGTGACAGGCAGTGAAACTCAAAACCCATAAGTCTGTCAAGAAACATACGGGATTTTGCCAAATGACATCGATCGTGCGTTAGGAGACTGTGACCAATTCAGAGGGGACCCTTCCACATGCCTGTAAATTTGTTTTGAGAGTCAGAATAAAAGGAAAACACTGTAATGCAGGATGGTGATTTTGGGAATTTTATTTATTATAATAATTATTTTTTTTTACATTTATTTGTTTTTAAGATACTGCCCTAGTATCTAAAAGACAAAACTAGCCTGGAAAGTGATGTCACAAGTTCAGATTTATATCACATTATTTCTGTACACCCGGATCGGATTTTGCACACACACGTGCACATTTTCTAACGTTACTTAGAATCCAAGCCAATGATATCAAGGCACAGGCAAACGAAATCCTCAGAAGCGTACACACGGAGGAACACCACTGCCAATGCAGTCAGGCTCAAATCATGTGCTTTGTTTGACAGTGGGCGACGCTCAATTTCTGCACAAGAAAAATCGCAAGGGAAACACCAAAAACAAATTCTTCAAGAAGGCCGGTGTGTCAATTTAACTATTTTTACAGGTGCTACTTAGTTATCAATCGATGAATTTGCATTTCATGTCAGAATACAGCCACTGTCTGAAAATGAGTGTAGAGAACATGTAAAAAGAAAACTACATACATTGATTGAATTGGTTGATTTGGTTGAATTAAAAAATAATGCCAAAGACCTTTGAGAGCACACTTTCAGCGTTTTGTAGAAAATATGTTTTCCCACTAAAATCCGTAATGCTACTGCAGGGCGCTGATGCATGCTGGGTAAATATTTTAGTGTGCTTGGGACCCCCCCTCCTTATTGGTCTGTCTGGGGCTTTCCGGAGCTTTCTACTCCGCCCCCCGCCCCCCCCTTTAGAATTTCCTACCTGAGAAATCCATATGGCGCGGGCCATAGGCGTCCCTCTGTTCACTTTCAAATCGCACCAGCAGCTCTAGAGAACAGCTTGCCCGAGAGAACAGCGGCCCTTCGAGAACAGCTTGCCTTGGAACAAGAAAACTTTCGAAGGCAACAAGAACGACGCCAGTTTCCCCACTTCAACCGAGATTTAAGGTCATGCAAACCTGATAGAGAGACTATGCTGGAGCTGGTTATAACCAAACCATGCAAGCAGTGGTGTATTGGTTTCCTGGAGAAGTGGGTGTACTCTCGAGAAGTGGGTATACTCTAATTTAACAAATTGATGACTAATTGATAACAAATTGATACTAATCGATACGTGCACCAGTGGGGATTAAGAAGTGAGTATACTCTGTGCCCAATAAGAAAGAAGTGGGTGTACTGTGTATACCCACGTATACCCTCCACTACACTACTGCATGCAAGCCCAACCACATTATCTTGCCCATTGTCAATATACTGGTTTCCGCTACACAGCTTCTATTCCCGACCTTGCAGAAAATGTACCTAAATGATCGGTCTCATATTCTCCATACGACAGGAATCATCCAAACATCCATTATCTAAGCCGCTTATTCCTGGTCAGGGTCGCGGGGGGTGCTGGAGCCTATCCCAGCATGCATTGGGGCGAGAGGCAGGAATACACCCTGGACAGGCCGCCAATCCATCACAGGGCACACACACCATTCACTCACACACTCATACCTATGGGCAATTTAGAGTCTCCAATTAGCCTAATCTGCATGTCTTTGGACTGTGGGAGGAAACCGGAGCACCCGGAGGAAACCCACGTGGACACTGGAGGGAACATGCAAATTCCACACAGAAAGGCTTCGAACCTTCAACCTTCTTGTTGTGAGGCGACAGTGCTAACCACTGCACCACCGTGCCGCCCTGACAGGAATCATGCACACCTAAAATCTTAAATCTTGGATAGATCTTTTTTTTGTGCTGAATGTCGTATATATATTCTGTCGCGCTCTGACACACTCCATCACAGTTTATTTTTTCCCTGTTCTCCAGGATAAACACCGTATATATGACATCAGACAGGGATCGTGCATCACACCTCATGAAGATGGTTTACAATGAAAGCGACGTATCGCTCGACTCGCAGAGCTCGATATGAATTGATGTCTTTATGGCGACAGAGCTGCTTTTTTTTCTAACAGGCAATACAGCATCGATGCACTGTGACGCACCGTGGCACAAGAAAAAAAAATCTCTGCCTGGCTTATGTACCAACGTGCAGAGAAGAAGATGTAAATATTTAGTGAATGCCATTGCGCGAAATGATGAGTTACTGACCCCAATTCAGGCCAGAAGCTCTGAGGCTGCTCGATGTTTGAATGTGCGCCACGGTGAACACCGTGCAAACACAGCCCCTCACGCCCATCTACCCCATGATCCGCCCCCTTCCCGCCGAGCGGAATATGATTTCTTGAGTGAGAAATAAATGTAATGTCGACGGCGCGGCGAGCAGACGCAATGCTAACAGCTAATGGAAGACACTTGACATTCTGAACTCCATTTGCCGAGGAACGGACCCCCTGGCGCCTCGTCTTAAACGGGCAGGATTGTCACACAAAACAAAACGCGTCGCACAAACGACCCCTTCATAATACACAATGCACTATTTTGCGTCTAAGCAATACATCTGTAACTCTGTTAGTGTTCCAGCATTGTAAAAAATATATATATATATATAAATATATACTGGGAAACATTGAAAATGCAACATATGATGTTGGTTAAATTATATATATATATATATATATATATATATATATATATATATCTTATATGTTGCATTTTCAATGTTTCCCAGTAAATTGGGAGATAGATAGGTAGATACAATACATTGTATGATGCATGAAAAATGTTATTTCACTTGTATTGCCCGTGGCATCTATAAAAATAAATACGTGTGGCATTTAACATTTGGAGTTATGTTTAGTTCTTTCGTGTGCTGTATTTATTTTATTTTTTTTCATTCTGTTTCCGTCCTTATATGGCTGGGATTTCATCGACGTTAATGTTGTCCTTAATATCTTTGGCTAACAATTAAAATTTAACAATACATTTTTTTTGTCTTCACAAACAGAGTTGGTCGAGTTCAGCGGTGGTGCAGTGGATAGCACTGTCGCCTCACAGCAAGAAGGTCCCGGGCTCGAATCCCAGATGGGACCCCTCTGTGTGGAGTTAGCATGTTCTCCCCGTGTCCACGTGGGTTTCCTCCGGGTACTCCGGTTTCCTCCCGCAATTCAAAGACATGCAGGTTAGGCTAATTGGGGGAGCATTAACAGGGCGTTGCTGTAAAAGAGCATGTGTGCTCAGTCAACCTACCCTCTATAAATAAAGGTAAATAAATAAATAAAAGCTGTCACTAAACTAACCAATTGAACTAAGTTTGCCAAGATAAAATGCAATGCTTGCATCTACTTCTAAGTCAAAGTTAAGGACACATTTAGATTGGATACAGGCCAGTATCACTACCAAACTACCATATCAAAAGTGAGCTTAACACTTTAGGGTCTAATAGCTAACTTTTAAGAGCTAGAGCTGAACTTATTAAACTTATTAAGCAAATACTCTTGACTTGGGATTTTGTGTCTCTTTTCTTCAGAGAAACAGATAAGTGGGCAGGATTCTTACTGCATCACATGACAGGAAGAAAAAAATTCCCAAAGAAACTATCACCGAATGCTGTTAAAAGCAAGAGCAAATTTCCCTTTCTTTGGGATGGTATTACTATTCAATGTATTCATATTCATGTTTGATGTATTTAAAAAGAGGCTAAAACCTTTTAATAGTAGTTTTATGGTGCTCAGTCCGGCCCTTAACAACATAAGATCACTTTAATTAATAAGAAATCGTCCGCCTTTAGATAAACCAGTCCTTATCATGAATTACCCCCCCCCCCCCCCCCCCCCCCCCCTCCGCAGCTTAACACAATCAGGGCAGGGATCCCCTCCCTGTGGGGTAGGTACTTAGGGAGCAGCTGGATAAAAAAAAGTTCAGTTCAGTTGGAGTTGGTGAATACATCCTCTTTTATTTTTGTGGTGGTGGTTCCTTGGTTGCGATCATTTTGTTCCTGTTATGCTGGAGGAGGGTAAATACTAGCAATTAAAAATAATAAAAGCGTATCGGTCTCTCTCTTTTTACTGGTATCTTCTAATTAATGTCTGGTTTAATGTCTTTTGTAACTTATAAGTAGTCAGCCTACATTCATTAGTGAATGTATGATTTCAAGTCATTATGTTTTTAATTTAATAAAATTATTCAACTTTATGACCTGATTTAGACTTGTTGGTTGATTCCACCAGGTTACCGTTCGACTGACCTATCAACGAGTTTGGCAATTTAATTGATGATTGTCATCTTTAATAATAATTATTAAATAAAATCACGTAAAATATATTTTCTACCTGATTTAGACTTGTTGGTTGATTCCACCAGGTTACCGTTCGACTGACCTATCAAGGAGTTTGGTGATTTAATTGATGATTGTCATCTTTAATAATAATTATTAAATAAAATCACGTAAAATATATTGTGAATGTACACTACCCCCCGCCGCCCTTGCTTGAATAATAAAGAAACAAAGAAAGGCAGAGGACACACACTTAATGACAACAATAGTGTCCATTTAAGCTGAAATGGGTGAAATGTACACTCATTCACACTGGACAGTCGATGAGTGTGTCAGTCTATCCCCTGCACTGCCGAGTAATCGAGAGGAATTCTCTGATTCGTGTGTGTGTGGGTGTCACTCAAAGGCCTTCAGAGAGAAAGTCTCTATGTTGAGAGCATATCTTGCATCAATTCATCAACTCGACCATCTGGCAAGGGGAGTCACTTTGATCTGCAGCCTCAATCTTGCAATCAAAGGAGTTATTGTACTACAGGCCTCGCTATACAAACTGCAATAACTGCAGTCTTGCTCACAAGAAAAAAACAGACTGCGTGAAATCGTTTACAAATAAAATCCACTTCCACATCTATGATAACGTTTTCAAGGAGAGCAACTTATAGTTAGCCTGACCTTCAGGCCGTGTCACTGTAACTACATGGGGGAAAGTTGTGTATGAAGAGGCAAATGACATCACATTTCATTAATTTCACTGCGCACTCTTAGACTCAAAGAAATTGCCTTAATCCCAGCTGTAATGTGCCAAATTCCTTGTCCTTAACTGTGAATAATGTGTTTAGCAAAATGGCATGCTTCTGTTCAGCATTTTTCATTGCAACCACCGAGCTCATAATGGCATGCAAGGAATTAAACAAAGCAACACTCAATTTGATTTATTATTGAAATGTAAGGAGGAATCAATATTTCTTATTTTTCTAAAATCCCTTTTGGCATCTCGGCAGAGCCTGCACAGTAATATATTTGACGAACGTTTAATTGTTATTATGACTCCTGCTTTTTCTTGTATCTGGCACTTACAGCCCACAGAGGACATTTTCATGAGTAAATATATCATTAAGAATTAATTTGGTGTAAAGCAGTGGGTCAAAGGGCAGCTAACGATAAAATAACAGGGCAAAGTGCCTCGTTTTATTTCTGTAGTCTACTCAACATCAGCTGGAGATGCAGAACGCTACTTATGGAAAATCTGATTTTACCACTAAGACAACTGTGTTCTTGTGTACATTTAATGATCCATAATTAAACCGAATGTTACATTTGAATACCTTAGGGAGATATCACCCCTTACAGAGATTAATTAATCCATATCCCATTGAATTTAGCTGAATAATGAATGGAAATTCATTATTTGGTATGCGTTTCGGAACAATTTTCAATATCCGCAGTTCATTGAGCATGAATTGTACGGTATTCCCAAAGGCAGACATAAGATCAATTCAAAAGTAGAGCGTTCGGGCAATTATGCATAATCTATTCTGCTAAATTGCTTAAAGTGGCATTGAAAGATAAGATATTACAAAGATAACAGATTGTCAGGGTTAGAGTCATGACTTCCTTCAATTGTTCTGTATTAATTGTGGTGATTATCTCATGTCCATTTGAGACAACAGTGAGGTTCTATTCACCCTGCTGGCCCGACAGCTTTCAGGAATGGTGCCGATACTTTGAGGTTATTGGGTGACATCATGCTCAAAACTGGAGTCAGTTCCATTTCAATTCCGTCAATTCAGAAAATGGAACGAAATTCAATTCAGGGTTTGAAACGCACCTGTAAATGTTCCATGGAGATTTTACAAATCATGAACAAGATTTTGGTTCCTTCACTGAATTGGTTGAATTGAATCCAAACATGTTTACAACTACTTGAATGGAAATGATGTAAAATAGACATCTGAGACATTCCCACCTTTTCTGCATGTCTCTGTAAATCTATTCAATACCTGTTAAAAATGCCTACCTTGATTTCACTGCACATCCTCCATTCAGCATAGGGTGGATCTTCCTCCAGCATATATAAGATTAAATCCTTCAGTTTTCACATGTCACTTGGTTCAATTGAATCTGAAGCGAGGGGCAGATTAATGATTCATAGATCTTGGAGAGAAACTTCTGAAACGGTCGCCTGTCCAGGCATTTCTCAGGGAAGAGACGTGGGCAAATAAGGCTACATGATCACACACATTTTCACATCACTGTTCAGCAGAGATATCCAATGGTAAATATGTCCTGTGCTCCTCAGCAGCCAAATATATGAATGACAACCATTAGAAGTAAAAAAAAATATATATATATATACTTCTTAGATAACTGTCCAGATTTTGCAAAAAAAATTAAAAAATAAATATATATCAGGTTCTTTAAAGATCAGCTGTCTGAACAGCAGATTGACCGTAGTATGAAAATGGATTTTCTTGTCATATTTGCCATATAAAGTGCAATGAATAATTATATGAAGAAGATGAAAAGATTGGGTGTGTACTAAAGTATAATAAAATATACATAGAGAATGGAAATAGCTGTTAAGTTTTAAAAGTTAACTGCCATTAAAGTTAGTTTGAATCAGTATTTAAACCCACCTCTTATTCTCTGATGAAGGAAGTATAAAATTTAGTTATATAATTAGAGTAATTGAAATAATTTTGATTAAATCATTTTCATCCAAGTCTATTAATTTTCCATCTCCAGCTGCTTTAGAATTAAGTGCCAAAAATTGTAATTCTCTGTCCTGAGCAAATTATATCAACAGGTGATTCAACCATGTTATTCAAACTTTAGAATAACAATTTTTAAGGATTTTAGGGCCCCCACCACCTAGATCTGAAGTGTGACTAATTTAAATGTCCATTAATGCAATTTCAGGGCCTAGTTTTCAGGGCCATCTTATTTATGTCTTAAATTATTCATTACTGCCAGCGATATAGTGGGGCATTCATGCTTATTAATGTTCTTTATGCAGATTGTTTCCATCAATGCAAATGCTACTCACGATTTACACAGGTTTGATTTGGTTATTATTATTATTCTTGCATTATATTACAGGCATTTAGCAGACGCTCTGATCCATAAAGACTGACTCAGCTTTTGCATGTGTTTTTACATAGTGTCCGTTTATACAGCTGGATATACACTGAGCAATTCAGGTTAAGTATCTTGCTCAACGGTACAACGGCAGTGACCTACCTGGGAGTCGAACCCGTGACCTTTCGGTTACAAGCTCAGTTCCTTAACCATTATACCACATATTATTATTATTAAGATTGCATCAGCTACTGTATGTTAATCGTTTCAGGGTCAACAAATAACCAATATGCTGTTGGACCAAATCAATACACTATTCTGCAGTATTAGCTTTTTGTCTGAAAAATACTGCCAGGATTTTATATTTTTCTGTGGCTGAGAAAGGCTTTAATACAGATTAATGCAGCTGTTATTTAGGAACGTGGTTGTTAGAACGCAATAATATTGCAGGCAGAAGACACAGGAACACATTTACAAGTTAGGAATAACTCATTAGGAATAATCTTGGACAGATACGGAATTTGATGAGCATGTCATTCATGTTTATGGAATGATGATTATGCACATAAAATAATAATAATGATCATGATGATGATGATGATGATGATGATGAATCTGTTCAGTGGAGTTTTTCCATTGTGGTTTCAAAGACAGTGGTGACTGTGTGGGTAGATAAAGAGAATAGCTGGAGCACTGCTGGAGAGAATGTTTTTGATTTATATCTGGAGAAGAAAGGAAAAAAATAGAGAATGACTTCATACGTTATATTCTGTGAATTTCCATTATTTCATGTGTCATTGTAATTCAGGAAGATGGCATTTGTAATGTCTCTCTGAACGCAGTACGTACATTATACATACTTTTTTTTCTGTAGGAATGTTTTCACTTTGCCATCCTGAATAACATATTGGATTTAAAAAAAGAGGAAAGGGATAGGTGGGGCATTATGAACATATTACTAGGCTATTTGTTTATATATGGCCTATGGAATGAGCATAAGCTAACATAAGCTAGGAATTTAGAAAAGCCGCCTGGAAGGATATTTTCGGTCCCAAAAAGAAGAAATGTCTGGGGGAGAAAAAGGACATCTGGTCAGCCCGCACATCAATGGCCACGTCAAACAATGGCCACAACAAACGAGGCAGCCCAGCAATCAAACAAGCTGTACACAGTGTAAAGAAATAACAGTGCTTAAACTACTGTTACATTCCAGGAACCTCGAGTCAATTACTTGCTAGAAATTTCGGATTAGACCATGGAAAGATTTCATTTGTCAAAACAAATGTTTGCGTGCAAATAGATTATGTTTACGTGCAAATAGGTTGGCCTTATACCAGAATGAACCAGATTTTTTTGTGTTTGTTGAAAGATTTCTTAGATTTTTAGTGTCAATGGGACTTGGTTTTTTGCATATACACTACTCACAAAAAGTTAGGGATATTCGGCTTTCGGGTGAAATTTCAGGATGAACCTAAAATGCTCTATAACCTTTACAGGTGAAATTAATTTGACCTTCTCTAAACTTTTGAATGCACATGTCCAACTATTCAATGTTTCAGTACTTTTTGCACAACTTGCTGTTCTCTAACAAGGAGCTGAACGGCAAAATTCACAACAGGTGTTTGATCCATGAATCGACTAATAAATTTCCTGGTTCAATTAGAATTGGTATTTAAACAGTCCTCTTCATCATGCTGTTCACATTTTGACATCATGAGACCAAGACGACACCTAACAATTGATCAACAGTACCTCGCCATTGCGAGGCTTCAAACAGGATGTTCTCAGAGGGAAGTGGCCACTGAGCTTAGAGTGTCACAGAGTGTCATCAGCAGGTTGCAACAGAGACACAGAGAGACTGGAAGAGTCACAGAAAGGCATAGAAGTGGACGTCCTTTGGCCACATCCCACACTGATGACCGCTTCATTGTGAACAGTGCCCTGCGGAACCGGATGATGAATGCCACTCAACTCCAGGCACATTTAAGGGAGGTGAGAGGCACCCAAGTGTCACGTCAGACCATTCGAAACCGTTTACATCAGCGTGGTCTGCGTGCTAGACGATCTGCAAGGGTACCTGACCACACCACCAGGCACAGGCGTCATCGTCTTGCATGGGCCAGGGAGCATTTACGCTGGACGAGGGACCAGTGGGCCTCAGTGCTGTTCTCTGATGAAAGTCGATTCACGTTGAGCAGAAATGATGGCCGCCAACGATGTTGGAGACGTCAAGGAGAGCGCTATGCATCAGCCACTGTTGTCACCAGACGACCCTTTGGTGGTGGCGGTGTTACAGTGTGGTCAGGTGTGTCTAGTCAATACAGAACTGCCCTACACTTTGTGAATGGTACAGTGACAAGCCCATACTACCTGAATAACATCATTAATCCAGTCATTGTGCCCCTGCATGAACAACACAGGCCTAATTTCATCTTCATGGACGACAATGCTCCAGCTCATCGAGGTCGCATCATTAGGGAAAGGCTGCTGGAGACTGGGGTACCTCAAATGGAGTGGCCTGCACTTTCTCCAGACCTGAATCCCATAGAAAACCTATGGGATCAGCTGACTCACCGTGTAGAGGCTCGTAACTCTGTACCCCAGAACCTCAATGACCTGAGGGCCGCCCTTCAAGAAGAGTGGGATGCCATGCCTCAGCAGACAATAAGTCGACTTGTGAACAGCATGAGACGTCGTTGTCAAGCTGTAATTGATGCTCAAGGGCACATGACAAGTTATTGAGACATTGACATTTTTGTTGTGGTATACCCACCACTGTTGTTGGCTTTTGTTTCAATAAATTGTTTGAGATGAGGAAATCACCATTGCATGCTTCTACTTAAATGCCCTACTTTCATGATACGTATAATATCACTGTAGCGTGAACTTACATTTTCCATAAATTTCACCCGAAAGCCAAATATCCCTAACTTTTTGTGAGTAGTGTATGTATATTGCCATGTCCTTTGGTTTTTCTCTTTAATTTTCTTTTCAAGGTTGATTTCCGTTAGGCGTAGGGGTCCTTGATTGGAGAGTTTTAGAGTTTTATAGTTTATCTTCCTTTCGAACTCCATTTTATTTGAGTTTTCATTTAGTTTGTCCCTTCTGGGTCTTCTATGTGTGGTGCTGGGAAGCATTTTTCAGTTGCAGTGTGATCTCAGTGGGCACCCGCAGAAAAGGGGTTATAAGGAAAAACGATTATTGGGCTCTGAATGGGCATTCGTGATCCCAACATTTGTATGCCCCACGGCATTCCCACGGTACAGCGCTTGAGGCATGCTCATATGGAGTATTGCTTTATGCCACAGTAGATTATCAAGTATTTTTGCCTGTGATGTCATTGGACTTTGAGTTCCATTTTGGAACCTTCCGCAGTATTTGATCTTATCTGCGCTGTGCAGGAAGGGCAGTTTAAGTATTTGCAGCTGCGTGCTGCACTTGTATCTCTGTACGAGTGCTTGTGCGTGAGATCTTTCCCCTTCCCCACAAATCAAGCTCCTCTCTTTGCGACGGTCACAGGTGCATCCGATTTCCGACCGACCCCCCGAAACGTGCAAATTGCACTTCAGCGCAAAGCTCTCGTTTTCCACTCTGAAATTTGGCTGATTTCGTTTTTATGAAAGTTTTAAGTGTCGCCAAGAATAGCTGAATGACAAGGTGTCTGCCCTTTCCGCTTCAGTGATCTTTCTGAGTAAAGAACGCATTTTGGGCGCAACACGCATAATTCCATGCAGAATTCTACAGTGGAAACGATTTCAGAACAACGCCTTGGAATAAAAAAACTTCTGTTATGCTGATTTTCAGGGCTCCCAGGTGGAACAGTTGGCAGTGTGCAGTGATTGCAATGTAACCTAATCATGCCACTGCCAACTGCTACAAAGGACCTGGTTCATCTGGTCCTTCAGCACAAGTACTGTACCAACGACTGTATCACTGCCATCATGCAAACTTGTGGTTTTAATGGGAAAAATCAAGGATGCGTTTGGATGTTCTATAGAAATGTCAAGGCCTGAGCCATCTTGATCAAATTCAATTAAGTCCAAACCAGCTTTATGGCCACTGCAATGTTTTTCAAGTTATCTTTCCCCCCTCAAGTTTGGCAATTTTAGAAATATCACATAAGGGTTTAATGAAAAGAGACACTTCTCTCTAGTTTATACTGGGCCCAGATCTAAATGCCTAGCATGCCTACATTTCTTTACTTTTATAGATCAAGTGATCTTAATGGAAACAGTCACACACATGCCCTGCATTTAACAAGCAATTTGACTAGAGTACTTCAGGCAGCCATTTGTAATAACGTCAAGAGAAATGAAACACTCCCATGGTTTCATAAGGATAAGATCTGTCTGATGTCCATGGTAGGGGCGGTAGGGGTGGCATTAGGGTTCGACTATTTATTTATTTATTTATTTATTTTTTTAACTGAAATTAAAGCCCAGAGAACTGAGGGGATTGTCAGACCTCTTTAGATTTTCAAAGGCGTGAATAAAGCACAATCATATCTTTGAAGTTGAGATCAAAACATTCAAATAACTGGGAAATAATCGGAGCATCAAAAAGCCGAGCTTCCCATTTGTAGTAGGCCCTGTGATGAATGAACTTCCCAGCATTTCCCCCTGGCCATGGATTCAACTGAGGCCAAGCTAGTGCCCTTTTGCCTTCTCAAACCACGCTGCCATACCCCTGTCTAGTTCCTAACAAAGATATGACTGAAACAGTAGAAAAGGACCATTTTGTCTCATGGCTTTAAAGAATGCTAAAGTAACATTCTTAACCATCATATTATCTTGACATTTTATGATGTCAAATTATGTCAAATTGACCCCAAACGTGTAAACTGACACAAAACTATTGTAATAGAAACATGTTGACACGTCTGTTTCACCGTTTGAGTGTCTCCCAATTTACTTTCTTTATCTAAATATTAAAAATCTGTGATGAAACATCTCAGTTTAGAGCCTGAGGTAAGTGAAAGATTGTGAAGTTTACAACTGGGGAAGGTGCCACCTGAATTACCCACAAAAAATTTTAAAATAAAAAAGGTAGTATATTTTCTTATATTGTCTAGAGCTACCCCACAAATATTAGGAATGTATGATAAAAGCAAACCAGGTACCAAACAAAATGGCTGCCTCTTGCATTTGTGCCAGATCATTCCAATAAATATCTTTTTATTTTAATTTAGCCATCCTTGTTTACCATTTTGATATTGTAACAGCAATGTAGTTTGATGTTTTAAATGTTCTGTAATGGTCCTGAATTACCAAATGAATCAATGGGGGAAAATAAATGGGTAAACAGACATTGGTAGTCAAATACAGAATCAATTCTGCAATGGCATCACAATGTACTGAGTTGAGGATTGGTATTGGTACATTCTGATCCATTTAAGATGGTGGGAAACAGGTTAAGGCACGGAACGGCTTGAAACGGCAGGCAAATCCATTACGCCCTGTGGTATGCAGTCCAGACAATGCAGACCGACACAGCACATCCTCTGGAGGATTCATACTTGAGTCATCAATATCCAAGTGTAGGAATCCTGTTCCATATGAAACACCTACCCTCCCTTCCAGGAAAACTTAAAATGAAATTGAAGTGTGTGCGTGCGTGCGTGCGTGCGTGCGTGCGTGCGTGCTTTTAAAATATATTCTCTAAAGGCTACACACAATGTATTCATACGCACAATAATACTTTGAATTGAGCTGTTTTACTTCATCACTTTAGCTTATCAGCTCATTTTAAGATGTAGACTTGAGTTGTTCTGATATCGCTAAATGCCTTGACTACAAGGACATGTGCAGAGTAGGCCTGAATACACTTTAAAAAGTTCAAGAAAAATAGTCCTCATGCATTTATTTTCAATGTATTATAATTAATTAGTGATTCAATTGTCTTTGCACGACTGTATAGCCAACCATATAATAAAGCTGAGACCCGTGAGCTGAAAATTTAACTCATTTCTCATTCATAAGGGGTTGACAAGCGGGTTTTTTTTTATTTTTATTTTTTTCCGCTAAAAGATGGCAATACATTTTCCAGATTCAATGCTGAACTGGTGTCAACATGGTCCTACTAGTTTCATTCATTTTAATTAGAATTTAAATTAATGAAACTAGTAGGCTTGGAGTTTCTAGTGGCACCTATTTTACTTGAAGTCTGAAAAGCATTCGACTGCCCTTGAACAAGAGGCTTGTGGTGCAGTGTCCTCCAATAGTTCTAAGGGAAAGCAGATTGCCCTGATGGTCAGGTATCAAGGATACTCTAATAATAGCATTGATTGCCTCTCAGATAAAGACAGATTTTAGTAGAGATGGCTTAGAGCGATTATGAGAAGGACGAGGGTGGGAGAGAGAGAGAGACACAAGTCCTATTTTCCCAGAAGGAATTCACATTTCTAAGTATTTCTTTTTGAGGAGGAAAAGTGGATATCTCGTGGATCTTGAAAGGATTTTCTTTGTCTGGACCTGTTCTCAGACTCCACACAGCATCGGAACACAGAAAAACTAAACGAGAGGCTTCCGCTCAAGGCCTGTTTTGTACAGCATCAGAACACAGAAAAACTAAACGAGAGGCTTCTGCTCAAGGCCTGTTTTGTACAGCCTGCATACACTGCAGTTGTTTGAGAGAAACTGCCACGGGAAAAAAATACTTTTCCTAAGCATTGGTGTGGCCTGCTGGTCACCTCATTTTTGTCTTGGAAAAATGCAAACAAACACAGAGCTGTAAATAGCACGCTCCTAACCGCTGGGTTGAGGTATCTTTGTTAACAGTATATATTGTGTAAATACCATAGCTCAGTGGGCAGCTATGCAAGTCTGATACAGTTTGTATCTTAAGAGACTTATGGGGAACGAGGAGGAATGCAAGGGCCGGGCGTACGCTGTTCAGCAACGAAAGATTGAAAGGGAAAAGCTTATATCCTCTACTAAAAAGGAGAAGATGAATATGTGAGAACTGACCTGAGGACATCTGGAGTTATTTACTTGTGAAAATGAGCAGGGCATGACCTGCTAACCTACAGAATTCAGTAAAACCCTAACCCCCCCCCCCCCCCCCCCCCCCTCCCCTCTCTCTCTCTCTCTCTCTCTCTCTGACAAAGCAGATTCCTCTTTCAGTACTACATACCAATGTAGTTAAAAACTCCTCTGAGACTCTGAAACTTTCAGATCATTTAACTCCAGAAAACCTTTGAAAGCATTTCCTTTCTAGGGGGCTAAAAGCTGTTTGGGGACGTCAATGCAATATAGACCATCGGCAAAATGACTGAGCGCTTTCAGGACAACAGCAGAATTTAACAGACATTGTGATGATGGTAACTCCATCTTCCAACTACATTAAAATGATCAGTCTGGACATTTTTCTCATTTCACCAAGGAGAGGATTAAGCCCAGTCATTATTCATGCAAACTAGGTATATTTTAATGGTCATCCACAGTGTTTGTGTCTTGATGCTATTGTTCTGTAAATTAATTCTGTAAATTTGTTTCGGTGAGTGGAGTCATGTACTGGGCCTGCTATCTGCAGATTATTACATATGATTGACAGATAAATAGATGGCTTGTGCTTAAATCCATTATTTTATTCATATATCAGAGGAAATGTGTCTGGCGTCCTTCACATGACATGCTGGGGTAAATGGACGGATGTGGTAAGAATCCCTTATCGTATTCAAATAACCGCATACTGCTGAAAAATAAATGTAGTTGCTTGAGTTTTTCATGCATTTTCCGTGCCCGCAGCCCCTTTCTAAATCTTCCGCATAATCTCTCGGCGCGGGGCAAAATGACTCATTTTGGACTTGATTAAGGTGTTTAAATTTTTTAAAAGGGAATAATAAAGTGGCTTATAGGATCTATTTCAGGCTGAGCCTGCAGGAACAAGCAGGAGTCGGTTTAAATGAGCTAAAGGTCATTTGTTTGCACAGATGCCACCTGGTATTGTCTCAGGGTTGGTACTGCCCTGTAGTGGCTTACCAGGAACTCACTGAAGATGATGCCGTTGGGTTGATCACAAAATGTGATTATAATGTTCTTAACTGAACATTCTAATGCTGATGTAACAATCACTGCTCGTAACTGAACATTCTAATGCTGATGTAACAATCACTGCTGGTAATTTAAAGCAATGGAGTTCTAGAACACTGGCTTAGAGTTTTGAAGGGAAAAAAAATAATTCAATTCAAAAACATAACAATTTAGTTCTGTCATATTGAAAAGATATGGGTACCTTCAGTCAACATAAATGCAATCCATTGCTGACATGGAATTTCATACATTTCAGTAATTTAGCACATAATACAATGGAGGTCAATACTCCTCTTTTTCAGGTGCAGTAATTAAGAATCTTCTTTTGAATCGATGTCATGTCCCAATTCAATCCCTTTTTTTCTATGGCAGTAGTGGCCCCACTAAATTCCAAAAAGCAGCTACTCATAAAGCCGATGATAATAATGCTATCAATGCTTAGAAACTGCCATATGTAGAGAGCTCATAAAAGACTACATTCACTTATTCACATCATTTCAAAGCACCAAAATGAGTCTATTCAGAGCACAAAATGTGTGCTGATATTTGCCATTAATGTTTTAAATGGGGAATGGTGAAAGTACGTTTATTTATTTATTTTTGGCATCCAAATAATGTTCTAGGAACCATAGTTTTACAGGCCACGTTTTCAGTAGTGGCCTAATCCATTATTTGTAATTTCCAATAAGCGGTTCACAGTGGATTTATAAACACCAGCTTCACTATATTGAAATAAATGGCTGTTACCAAAAATGAGTGGGAAGAAAAAGCAACTTGAGTTTGCGTCAAGGGCAAGTCGAGGACAAATGTTGCACATATTCGTTTTGACTTGATGTGTGCTTCCCTGCTGGCTTTGAGTTATTCAGTCCATCTCTCTTTTTAAAGAACAAAAACTGAAGTTTGGAAGTCGATCTGAGTATCAAGTTCTCAAGCCAATGTAACCAGATGTGGAACACTGGAAAGGTGTGCCTACAGGTGTGCCTACAGCGTCCAGCCAGATCTCACTCCAGGCCGATTATATGCAGCCAATACCATAGAGGAAGAAACGACTGACTGCCCTTATGGAAATGTAACATACTGCAGTATATTTCAAATATATTGCGACGATAATTTTCATATATTTACAATACACTGCAGTATATTCTTTTTCCATAAGGGTGAAGATGGTAGGTAGCTACACTGTGGTATTAATGATGCGATGCTGTTCTCCATATGATTGAGTTTTGAGGAAGAGGATTCCCCCTGGCGTTCTATGAATCAAAAAAAAAAAAAAAAGTGTGGACAGTAATGGTGAAATAATTAGCATATGCTACGCATTCCTCTAATGCTGAAGGGTGATGACATATATTCATTCATTAATTCATTACTATAGCTTGAGGGGAGGTGTTATATTCCTTTAATCAAATTAGTCCAATTATGTTCCTATTCCACAGAGGTTTACAGGAGAAGAGAGGACCAGCTCTCTATCAAAGGCTTCGGCTGCAGAGTGGTGACATTACCACACATCTGTTGAATTGCTCTCAAAGATGAATTGGCTGAAATATTCTCTAACTGTGGGATGTGAGCCTTTGAGGAATCTGGTCTGGTATTGATGGACTAATGAAGTGAGTCCGACTGATAGCCAATTGAAAGAAAATGGCAGCTTCAGAAACAATGCTAAGATCAAGGCTGGAGAGAAACATGGGGCTGTAAGCCAATCAGGATGACCGTGCCTTATAGCGTTCAAACCGAGCCCGCCTATGCCTGGCGTCTGTATGGCCCGACCTGAACCGGCCCGACCCGAACCAGCCCGACCCGAACCACCCCGACGAAATTTGAAGCCCAAACACGATAGAGCCCGATCGCTGAAATAACACGCGTGGAAGTTTAATATATGCTTTTGCTATTGCAGTTGAGCTAGGGCGTCCGTGACTAAAGACGTGTTTGTACAAGTTGCGTTTTTTTCCTGATAAGCAGAACACCTGTGGTGCACCCAACGGCGCTAACCGCAAGGCCCCTTTGAACTGTCTGGTTTTCTTCTATCTCAACTCAGGGTTTTGTTTTTTTTTCTTGTATGTAGAAGTACCGCATAAAGAGCGTGATTTTCTCTCCTCCCTCAGAGAGACTCCTGGGTGTAGAGATCTCTCAGTGCTGCATGTAAACAGAGAGTGGTCATTTTCCGCGACACACGTTAACAACACCATAGCCTACAGCACAATAGAAAATAGTACAGTGCTTCCCCAAGCTGCTAGTGAAGAAAAAAGAAAGCCCAGCTTTTTAGTTTTTGTAGTGCACCGTTATGCTCAATTAGCAAATAAAAAAACTTAAATCAAATCCAAATCTACACTGCCAGGGGTTTCGAAAATGTTTTAATTTAAAACCCCACGGAGCTAGGATCGGAAACGTTTCGAAAACCTTAACTGGTTTTAGCCGTGTGTACAGGATCGGTTGTACGAAACTTACCTACAGAATCATTTTGCTTGCGTCATAAATAAATTACGTACAGTTCCATTGGTGGTACTCGTGAATTCCGTGGGAATTTCATCTTCACAAAATTAATTTGACAGTTGAACATTTGTGTTTATTTTATGATTATTATATTATTTTATCTCTATATTATGACTGCCGATCCTGGTTCAATTTGGATACCAAGGAACGCAACATATCAAACGTGCATCGCAGAGAATTCTAAAACCACAGAATGCCTGCGAGTAATGTGTACCAGCAGGTCAAGGTAACGAAAACTTCAAAACTAAAACATTTCAGAAATGTTTCAAAACTAAAACCCCAGTGTGTACAAGGCCTTAGAGTCGTTTTTTTCCTTCTGTTAAACGTGATGTTACTAAGTTTGTCCCTCCTGTGTTGTCAAATACGGCTGCTTTAATTTGCTAGTTGAGCATAATGGTTGAACTACAAATACTGGAAGCTTTGCACCATTGTTGTCAATCATTGTTAACAGCTGGCGGAAGTGTTGCTATGCTACTATTTGTAAACATCTGGGTTGGCAGCGCTTGCATGATATGCACTTGCTTTTGTCTATAGGCCAGTGCCCGATCTGACATGAGGTCACAGAGCTAAAAACAGGCCTGTACCCTACTAAATCACAGCATACTTCCGAGCTCAGTCCGGCCTGGGTCGGGATGCAGACCAGAGTAGCCATGGATTGAGATGGATCTCAAGACAGTAAAGGCAGATGAGGAACTGTTATTGCTTTTGATGCTCAATTTTTCATCATAATTAATTTTATACTTTTTTTAATATTTAACTTAATATAATTTTGATCATAACACTGATAATAATAGTCATTTTAATAATAATAATAATGTATTCCACTCCAATCATACCTTCACTTTATCTGATTGACTTAAATGTCTTTATTTAACATGCTTGTTTGTGTTTCGTGGGTTTGTCCCACTATCATGTTTTTTTTATTGCTGGCAACTACAACTGAATTTCCCTCACTGGAAAATAAAAGTTATTCTATTCTATTCCATTCTATCAGAGGGCTCCAAATTTGTCTTTTCTATTCAAAATATTGAAACTTTTTTATTAGGCCTACTAAATTATTCCCAAAATGCTTCAATGTCTTTTTTATTTTTTTATTTTCAGTTAGTCTGTTCAGTGATCCTTTTTTGGCGTTATAAAAGCTGGTCTATTTTCAGTGTGAATTTGATGCACGTTAAAAGCAATACATACATATATATTTATTTATTTTTATTAAAAATACCACCCAGGGACTACAGCTCCAGTTCTTATTGCTCTTTAGAGTCTGCTCAATTCCAGCTCCCTAAGGCTGTCCTCTGGTGTGCAATATGCTTTACATCTACACGTGTTTTATTTTGGCCATACTAAACTGAATCTAAGCTTCAAGCGTTTAAAAATCGTTTCCATGGTGACAGCTTTGAAATGAAATTCCCAATACCCATGCAAGGCTGTGTGCAACCACACACTTTACCCGTGTTTTTAATATAACGTAGAACCGTGGCAGTTGCTTTTCGAGCTCTTTATGATGGGGGATTTTTTTGTTTCTTTTAAAATGACTTTTGTGTGGATTTGAAGACAGTGGTTGCTCTGGAGGACAGCCTCAGTGGTCTCCCCCGGAGTGCTGTAGAAGGGGATATTTCAGGAAGGACAGCCTATGAAAATGGGTATTGTATTTCACTAATTTAGAGCAGATTTTACCTTGAGGGTACGAGGGGGATGTTGGCGGATAGGACTGTGCAAATGGCCGTGTGATCGGACGTTATATATTGTGGTGATGTGGGCTGCTTCTGACACTGTGTGGAGCTGAATTATTTGTTGGAGGATAACTGATGCATGAATGGGTGGATGAATGATTCGGCTGGTAAATGAGAATTAGCTTTAGGGAAAAAGGGAGTAACCAGATGTATCCAAGATCCACTATAATCAACCACATATTGACTCATTCTGTCGTAATTATAATGGTTTATAATTGGTTGTCCTATTGGAGTCATCCAAGGCTGGAGGGAGAAAAAAAAAACATTTAAAATCTCATCAATTAAATTTAATTTAGGCAGGTGAGTGTCTTCTGTCAGTTACCGTAGCAACTGGGCTGTAGTTTTCCCCAATGGTTTTCCAGTTTCATTACTTTCTTGCAATTGAGGGAATAGGGCTGTCAGTGTAACATTAGTACAAGGTTAAGGGAAATTGGCTTGAAAGGTTGTGGGCTTAATTCACAGGTGGGACACTGCCATTCTGCCCTTATAACTCATGTTATAAATGGATTGTATGTAAACAATATTATAATAAATTAATAAAATAAATTATATCTGTGTAAATCACTCTGGATAAGTGCATCCACTAAAAATTTAAAAATGTTAAATTTAAATAGACAAAGCCATAAGGTTGTGAACATGGTCACTGTTACAAGGGAAGTAGGTGCAATTTTATGAATATGTCAGTCCCAAGCAATATGGTTTGTTTAGCTGGATGGGCTCTGGGGTGTCTAGCAGAAATGTTGAATTGTTTGACGTAAAATGTATGCCATGTAAAATGTTCAGTGTTAAATCAATGCTAACAGAGTTTGAGTCTAATAAGGATCAAATGCACTCCAATTTAGAAGCAACACTGAAATGTTTTCAAGGGATGAGAGGAAACATGTTTGTGAATTGTCTTTGGCATTTAGTTTTCAGTTTCTGAAATACAGAAGAATGAGAATCTGGATTGTTTATACCACTCGTTTCAGCTGAAAAAAAGACCTATCACTGGATGGGTGATGTTGTGATTTTAATCCTTTTTTGTTTCCAGGTATGAAATGTAGATTTTCAGCTTGTTTACTGTGTAGTTGTGTGGCCTGTATAACGTAGGTACTTTCAAGATGATATTTTAGGCTGCTGGAGACTTTGCATGAAACTGACCTGTGCGTGCGTGCGTGTGTGTGCGTGTGTGTGCGTGTACGTGCATGTGTGTGTGTAAAATCATTCGGTAGTGTTACAAATTTCCCCTGCCTTTTCTCCGCCTTTCACAGCTCTTACTGACACACACACAGTTTATTTTTGTCTAGAATTCACAGGAAAGTAAATGTCAAAGCTTATCAAAGTTCAGATCCTTAAATCAGCCATGGTTATGGCCTCCCACGACTCTGTCTCCCAGGCTTAGGAGAGATGAAGGGGAGACGGAAAGACCAGCGCACACTGCGGGACGCTTCAAAACCCTGTTTAATGCTCGCTCGCTCGCTCGCTTGGTAGAGAACGTTGGGACAGGTAGGCCCCACCCCCTGCGACAAAAGCCACGTCCCTGAACCTTCCGGCTCCAGAGATAAGAGCCGTACCTGTCAGCCCGGTGTGCGTGACCATAAGTCTGTTGGACAGGTCCTCCCAGCAGGTGTAAAAAGGTGTGGATGTTTCCCATAATGCCTGAGCGGAAAATAAAGTTTGCAGTGTTCCAAAAAGTTAGTCGTACTCATCCTCATTCAGCCCTGAAGCCCAACTGAGACTAGCGTGGGCGCTGCACTGTTGCTAACAGCAAAATGGCCTATTGCACGAAGATAAATAATGCATTGCGTAACCACTAAATATCAGTGTATTCTGGGTTTTCCACGGCATGTATGTGCTATAAGGATGCTTATGAAAAAATAACTTATAGTGTACTGTATGTTGAAGCAAAATTCTGGAATTTTCTTGGACGGAAAATTTCACAAGATAAAGCCTCAGCACAATAATCCACTTGAGCGTGACCATTACCTCAGTTTTATGCTTATATTAAGCAGTATTACGATACATTTCAATGAACATGCAAATCACCCAGGTTGATACAAAAAAAGCTTATTGGCATTTCTACACATAATTAGGAAATGTATTTGCAATGCGTTTAAATACAGCTCGAGGATGAATTTTACTAATTTTACATGCATAAATGTGAACAATAATAGCTATTGCACAAAATTATTACTACACCAATTTGGTTATCATTTGGATGCAAAGGCATATGAACAGCAGGGAAACAGCTGTTAATTAAAGGGTGCCAAAACACTCAAAAGACAACATGGCAGCGACTACATAAACACAATGTAGAGTGTAATTAAAATTATGGGATAGCTGTTGAAAGGCTAAAAGACTGGCCCAGACTAGTGAAACAAATGTCACACAGCACCAGTGGTAAGTCCTTGGCATGTGATATTTATGTGATATACCAATGGTTTACAAACAAAAAGCCAAATGATGCACGGTGCATAGAAGCCATTTTGTCTCTGAAACCTGTGTGTCTTTGTGTTAAATGCAGGTAAATGAGGGTACTCGTTTTACTTGGGTATATGGCCACATGAACTCAACAAAATAGCATAAAATCGGCCAGCCATTTTTAAAGAACAATGTTAAAATGCACAACATATATGAAATGTTTTAACTGAACACCAACATACAATTCCATCTAAAATACATTCCATATGGATAGCGTTGTGACGGCTAGCGAATGAGCTAATTCCCTTCCGCTCAGAAAATGCTGTTGCATTCAACCAATTCAACAATTGATGTTATGTTAGTCTAATTAAAGTACTTGTATGCCCCCAGCACTCAGTCAGTGTATTATAAATCTGTTCCTCTAGAAAGTCACTTGTAAGAATCTGTGACGCCAGTCAAAATGTATAAATGTAAGTAAATGGTGAGCAAACATGAATGGCCTATTCTTAGATTAATTTAATCTAATCTATTTAATGTGATCTATGATCTCACTGATCAAACGGTTGGTTTGTGCAAATTTGAACCAACGCAGATGGCAAAAAATAACTGACATATCAGAGGAAGTCCCTTCTCTTTGATCCTGATCTAATATGTGCCACAGAATCTACAATGACTACAGCAAGTCAGAACCTCTGTTTTAAAATCTGTTGAATGAAGAGTCCTGTTACTGGACTGGTGCTCTAGTTCAGTCCAGAGGGAAGTATTTACCCATGGTCCACCAACACCACTTCCAGCAGCAACTCGGATTCAGCCAATCAGGAAAGCGTGTATTAAACCACACATCAGCAACATGGAGGGCTGGAAAATCAAAGCTGTGTGTTTGCCGTATGCTGTGTCATCAGCTAATTAATTCCCTATCAATCAGTTCATCTCGTACGTCGATACGGTGTCGCAACCTTTGCGGAGAGGGTCCGCAAAGACGCAGAGATATCAATCCCAGTTTAAGCCAATCTGCAATACGGTTTGAGATCGATGTTCTCTGTGTGTTGTGACGGCTTAGTTTGACTCGACTGCACTGCTGAATAAGTGGGCAAGTGCAAAGTATAAATTCAGGGACAAACACGGCCTACTTCCCTCCCTCCCTCCCGCCCCTTCAGCCGTGAACGTGCGACAGATTGCAGAGCCTTGACCCTTTTCCGTACCCTTTGCAGCAAAGGAGACACGCGTTTGTAATTGTAATCATCCCCCAGTTTAATTGGCCCAAAATGGTTCTCTCACTCTCCACCTCAGCTGATGAGTGCTGAGAATTCTGGCGCAAAATGGCTGCCGTTTGCATCACCCAGGTGGGTGCTACCCATTGGCGGTGGTTGAGGCAAGTTTCCCCCTCATCATTGTAAAGTGCTTTGAGTATTGAGAAAGGCGCTATGTAAATGCAAGGCATTATTATTATTATTATTATTATTATTATTATTATTATTATTATTATTACGTAACGCACCCAGGGCCTGCTCATAGCTCCTCTCATATCTTTTCATCTCTGACCTCTAAAGCATGGTGATGATGATTTCAGTTATGCAAGTTCCTATAATAAAAACAGTTCCAAGGACATGCAAACACATGGGGAATGCTTGAAATATTATTAAAATCATATGCTAAAAAGATAGAATCTATGTATATATTTAAAGCAAGATGAAACATAATGATAAAAAGAAACCCAAGTCAACTAAGAGGTACTTTTTTTAATATTGGCATTCAAAGTTAGCTACTGCTGGTGCCTCTCTGATCTGCAGAAGCGGACTGTACCGCAGTCCAGAACAGGGATCTCAAACGCAAATCCTGGAGGGCCGCTGCGTCTGCTGGTTTTTGACGCTGTATTTAAGTGTTTAATTAAAGTCATTGATTGGCTAAATAGACCGCACACCTTGCTTCCCAGGCTTAAATTGGCCGCTGATTGAAAGGAAATCAGAGCCTGCAGCCCCCCAGGACTGGAGTTTTTGAGACCCCCGGGGGGCTACTGTATAAACAGTGCTGAGCAGAAAAATGCCCTCAGAAAGCTACGTAAGGGAGTTTCCACGCACAAATTCAGACGTATGAAATAGCACGTGCTGTGAGAATCTGCGTTCCTCTGCGCATGCTGCGGACACCATGCATACGCAATGTTTGATAGAAAATGCAAAATTTTGCGTAAGCATATTTCCGACTTTCTCCCTGAGCATTCTTTTACGCATTCTTTTACTCAGAGTTTTATACATGTGGCCCCTGGTCTAGGTGCACAAAAGGAAAGGGAATCCTCACCTGCTCTTTTGTAGTGAATTTCAGGTGGTTTTAGCTGTGACCATAGCCTCAGCAAGGCCCATTTAAGCAGCACGCTGGCCACCCTTCCACAGCATGCTGATCTATAGACTTGATTGAGCTACGGCAACATTCAGGAAGAGTTCCTTTGAACTGCGTGTGGCGAGACTGCAAAAGCACGCCTTGTATCCCAGGCGCTTCACAAGTCTTTGAGGAGAACACTGCTTAACATTATAACATTATATCCTTCTGCTCCCCTTTTCTTCAAATGTAATTTATTTATAAAGTTAAGTTAAAGGACAGGTCACTGAGTAAAATATGCTGGGAGGGCAGTTTTGTTTTTTGCGATGCAGACTTTGGTTACTATAACCACTGCAGGTCTGCAGGTGATTCTGTACAGAAATATTAGGACCATGCACATTCACAGATAAATTCCTTCAGCACTGCTGTGGAAAAAGCTCTGCGCTCATTCATTTACATTTTGCTTCACTGTGTAAAATTGATATGACATTCAGAAAATGGCTGACCTTCATATTTGCAAAAAGTTTTTTTATTGTTATTATTCATTTATTATTTTTTGGAAAAAGCACAGCTTTTACATTTTTCAATCCTGGCATGTTAGAATTTCTGTAATTTAACAGGTTTGTTTTGAATAAACCTGTGCAATGACATGCCCGGTAGCCTCCAATAACTTAATGTGATACATTCATGGTTTGGAATGTGAAGGATGAGGGAATATGATAGGCTGAGGAGGTCATGCTGCACTGTGATAAAAGAGCTATGAGCTCTATGGAGATGGAAGGTATTGAAGGTACAGTATGTGAAACGCTGAGAAATGTCCCTCAACCTTTCAGGTATAAACAACTTTCGGCTGATAAGTACGACAATAATATGCTATTTTCTGAGATCAAAAATGGCAAATGATTTTTATAATGGAACCAAAGCTTGTTTGAACAATCAAGGTGTGTGTGTGTGTGTGTGTGTGTGTGTGTGTGTGTGTGTGTGTGTGTGTGTGTGTGTGTGTGTGTGTGTGTGTGTGTGTGTGTGTGTGTGTGTGTGTGTGTGTGTGTGGTTTGGATCGTTTTTTTTGTTGTTGTTGTTTTGCAGACGAGCCAGCCACCAACACTCAAGGTGGGTTTGGCGTAAAAAGAAGGATGGCTATACCGAAAATAACCTGATCCCCACTGTTAAGTATGGTGGAGGTTCCGTGATGTAGTGGGGCTGGTTTTGATTTTTTTCTCAGAATAAATTTACTTCAATTAAAGGTTGAATTTTTCTCATTTTTTCAGTGTGAGATTAAGCTAATTCACCAAACGGTGAATTTTTTATAACCCTTTTAACTCATGTTTATCAGGGGTGCCAATACTTGTGGAGGGCACTGTATGTGAGTTTACCTTTGTTCCCTCGTAACAGCTTTCCTTTTCAAATAGTTACATCAGAGGAATAAAAATCCATAAATATCTGCCTAAAAACTGCTCAATCTCTTTTGTCCCGGCTCTTGCACACCGTTGTGTACCAGTGCATAAAGGGCTTCTCTCTGTGGCTGTGTACTTAACTCAAGCCAACGATTTCTCTTTGGCTTTAAAGTGCTAACGTGGCCTTTTGGGCGTTTTTCAGGACGCAGAGGGAAGCTGGGGCCTTTCATCGGCGCAAGCCTTTTATTCGGCGGGCCGTCTCCCTGCGTGTCCGCGTTTTCCCGCCATTCAATCAGTGGGGGCGATCTCTCCACACAAAAGGCGTCGGTTGAAGGAGAACGCGCTGTCGTTCGTCTGCCGCGGTTCGGAATAAAGCCGCGGGCACTCGGAGTGATTAATGACCGCTCGCTCCCGTCACAAAACATAAACCCCTATTTTCTGCACGGTAGGCATAACATGAAATGCTGCTTCCAGAGCGGAGGGTGGGGGGTTCAACCTTTTTTGGGAGGGGGTAGGGGGTGGCATGACGTCACCAGCTCTTCCGAGCTTTAAAACGCATCTGTTCTGCGGACGAGGGCTCATACACAGGGAGTGGCGCATGCGATGCGAAGCGCATCCTGAAACAAAGTTGCCTGCGAGATGACAGATTTTTTTTTTTTAACAGTAATGCGGCGGAATGGCGTAAGCGGTCCTGCGCCATGCGCCGGAGTCGCAATGATTTGGTTTCCTCGTTGATTCTCCAGGTGATGAGATGCAGCTGCAGCCGCAGCCTAGAAGAGTGCCTTTGTGTCAGGGAAGCCTTGGCCGCCTCCCAGCGGGCGTGAGACGGAGCCCCAGAGACGAGCTGCGGGCTGGGAGACTTCAACACCAAGGCCCTCCATTACACCGCTAACAGCATGACAGAGGTGCTGATATATAGATGGAACGGGTCCCTACGCACAGGAAAAAAGCCTCAGCACTTCAAAATGGGCCTTTCAAAGCCACATATTATGGGTCATTGTTTTCAATAAAAATCACTTTCTGTGTTTTGCCTGGTTGTAATGAATGCGCTCATGACAGGAATGAGCGACTGTACTTTATAAAGGCCACAGATGACCACTTTGCCCTTTTCATTGTGGGTTGCCACAGTCTGTTCAGTAGCCAGAAGAATGGAGACCGTGCAGTGCCATGGGTCTGTGGGTGACGCGCGGTCTGTTGCGTTGCTGTACCAAATGAAGAAATTATCAGGTGAATAAATTGGTCAAGAAAAAACCAGACCATACTACGTACTCCACTTTAAGGCTGTTTTGAAGTTCAAACGTGCGCTTTTTTAATGTTTTATCAATATAAGCTGCCTGGCCAAAAAAAAAGTCGCACACTCTAATATGACCACCTTTAGCTTTGATTACGGCGCGCATTCGTCGTGGCATTGTTTTTCGACAAACTTATCCAACGTCACAACATTTATTTCCGTCCAGAGTTGTATTAATTTTTGGCCCAGATCTTATATTGACGACGAGAGGGTCGAACACTCCGTAAAGTCTTCTCCAGCACATCCCAAAGACTTTCAATGGGGTTAAGGTCAGGACTCTGGTGGCCAATTCATGTGTGAAAATGATTCCTCATGCTCCCTGAACCACTCTTTCACAATTTGAGCCCGATTAATCTTGGCATTCTCGTCCTGGAATATGCCCATGGATGGGTTAACCTGGTCATTAAGTACATTCAGGTACTCAGCTGACTTCATTTTATTGCTGCATGACATTGCTGAGCCTAGACCTGACCAATTGAAACAACCCCAGATCATAACACTGCCTCCAGAGGCTTGTACAGTGGGCACTATGCATGACGGGTGCAACGGCAACTTTTTTTTTTTGGCCAGGCAGTGTATACATCTCTATCATATGCCAGTTATTTACTGGGAAGCATTAAAACCACATAAACAAAAATTGTGTTGATTAGTACTACAAAGCCAGTGTAGGGATCTCATCTCATCAACCAGAAAGAATTGCTGATGTGCAAGGAGATGCTATCGTCCCAACAAACTAAAACCTTAAACGCTGCTGGCGGCGGTACTGGCGCGGTCTGGATTCGATACGACACCGGGGGGCCCGGTCACACACTAGAACAGCGCCTTAACAGATACCAGACCATGGGACCCCCTCTGTGCACTGGAACAGTGCCTTAAGAGATACCACACTATGGAAGACTAGAAGAGTCCTGGAAGAGTGCCTTAACGGATACCACACTATGGGAGACTAGAAGAGTCCTGGAAGAGTGCCTTAACGGGATGAACCACCCAACCAGCCCCATGTGAATACCTGAAAGGGCAGGGTATACTGAGTAGGAGGTAGGAACACCTGCATTGATAAATTCACTCCACGGATGTAGCTTTTGTGACTGGTCCCATTAGAAATTCAAACCTGTAATCAGTCGGATTACATTATGATATATAGGGAATTACATATCACATTTCTTGGCTTTGAATAACTCTCTCCAGAAAGACAAGAGCCTGCAATATTTTATTTTATTTTTTTTAAATGAGGGAATTTGTGAAAGTGGTTAAAAGGAGGAAGGGCAAATAATCTTTCCCGTTGTGGAAATGAGAATTTATCGAGTGCAGTTTCTGAGATTTCTCATGCGTGTGCAAGCAATTACACAGATACTATGCAGTTAAAGCCACAAGGACCCTCCACTCGCTGCACTTAGCTGACCTGCAAGCCGCGTGCCCGTGAAACATATACTGACCAATCAAGAGGGGAGAAATGGTCTGGAAGTGTTGGGGATAAAGATGCAGTGGGCCAGGTTCAATCAAACTGCAATGTGCTTCATGCGTTGAGTTAAACAAAAAAATAATAATAATACACACGCACTCTTGTACTTTCTCTTCTCAATTCCCAACCCACAGAACATTTGAAAAAAATTTATAATCCTTTGAGTGGCTGTCATATTGATGTTGCACTATAAAAAAAAATGTCACTGAAAATATTTAATAATAAAAAAATGTGTACCCGACTTAAGCCACAATGTGTCTGTAATCATTATCCATCCATCCATTATCTAACCCGCTTATTCCTGGTCAGGGTCGCAGGGGGGGCTGGAGCCTATCCCAGCATGCATTGGGCGAGAGGCAGGAAGTAGTCATTATGAAAAAGCTTTTAATCTTAATTAAAAAAAAAAAAGGATTTGTGTTCAATGGAAATTTACGGGAAGTCTTTGAATAAAATGTTCAGTACTTCACAGGATTTATCCGGAGCTGACCAGGAGTGTATGGTGATGCCTGTACCTTTGAGCAAATGAGTAAATGCATGGGCCCCATTCACTGTAAAGATCGGTATATGAATTTAGTTATCATTTAATGTGTACGAAGTTGTAGTGGAGATTCAAATGAAGATTCTGAATGGCGCTTTGTCCTCATTCATCACTAGGCACCTTTTTGCAGATGACTGGAATCTAAAAGCCCAGCATTGCAAAAAAAAAAAATGCAATATTAATGGCCAAAATCAATGTTGTTCATTTTTTATCTGCAATAATGGACTGCAAAATTTCTTTGGCAAGCAGTGTAGATGTGACCAAAGCAATAGAGGTCAGAGGGTGACCATTACTCTGTGGTAACAAATAGCTACTGCAAATACAGCAAGGAAATCAATTTTACTGTATTTACAAGTTCAAACACTCAGACCTTGGCAAAGGGAGTCACTTAATTCTATATATTCCAACTGAATTTAGTTTTGGGAATGTATAGACAAGTAAATGTCAATGCATACCACAAAGTTCAGATCATTAAAATGGCATATGTTTTAGGGACTCCCTGGATTCAGTCCTTCAGGCCTTGGAGAGAAGGAAGGGAAATACTAGCAGACACAGTCTGAGGCTTCAGAGCTCCCCTGCTTAATCATCTCACTCATGATCTCTCGCCAGCGCTGTTTCTGTAGAAAATGAGTACATGGGTTGGTGTGCACAACGATGGCATTTCCAAACAGCTGTTATCAATAAATGGCACTGTGGTGTAGAGCCCATTTTCCGTCTCAGATGTAGCACGTATCCAAGCACCTGTTTTGAAGCTTCCCCCGGAGCTTAACCGCCCATCTTGGAAGCTTAGGAACCACGATAAAATTATTCAGACCAGATACCAACAGTCTATGGGATGAGAGAACCACTATGCTTCTAACGGGGAATTAACTGGGAGTTTTCCACTTAAAGATGACCCATAAGAATGATGTTAGTTTTGGTCCATTGAGAACTGGCCCCATATCCATGGTTCAATGCACTTTTGTGTGGCAGGTTACAAACACGTGAGCACCTACCAACCACAAGGAATACATAAAATCATAAATGTAATGTAATATCATACCCAGCGTGAAGAATCAACTGAACAATTCCACCTGTGATTCTTTTCTGATCTCAGTAATGATAATTCAACGATTAAGGATCTCCGTCATTACATTGAGCCTTGGAGGCAAAACTTGGGCCGAATACAGTTGTATTTGATGTTTAATTTGTGTCTAAATTATTAAACTAAATATGCTTGAGTGAAACTGCTAATTTTGTAACTGCAGTAGGCATAGCTACTTACTAATGAAGTTAACATGGGTAAGCTTAAGCCTTTGAATTCAGGATATAAACTAAACGAATCTATTGCTAAAATTTCGTTTTAGTATCGCAATTACTTTCTTGGATATTCTTATTTTATACTCTAAATCCTTATACAGATATTCTTCTATTATATATATTCTATATTCTTACAGAGGTTTTCCAATTTAAAAACAATAGTAACTTTAATTATTTTTAAATAATGTTTCCTTTTCAAAGCATATTAAGCCATATTTATCTAGGTCTTTCTTGGAGTTCCTGCATGTGGGACTTCATGATAGTGACAGTAGTCCATGCGAGACGTTCCTTTCGGGGAAGAATATCAATTCGGGAAGTGGGCTTTGACTCCCAAAATACTGTAATCACAAGCAGGCTGCGTAACTCCAAAATTACTACAGAAAGTCAGCAGGTATGCTGTTAAACTGCACCAGACACAGGGAGACTGGTAAGAGAATGAGTGATGCCATTAGAGTGCAGGAAAGGCATTCCGGAACCTTTGTGACTGACGGAACACTGCTGTTTATCAGAAGAGAAATGGAGTCACACGGCCCAGCCAGAAGGGCCTGGCATTATTGGAGAGTCATATTATAAAAGGGTTGACCCCAGCAATAACTTCACAAGGTCCTGCAGAAACACTAATAAAAGGAATAAGAGCGGTGAGAACTTTCCGGCGTGCCCTTTAAAAGTGAATTCACACATCACTCATGCAGCCTCCAGTTTCCCGGGAGTTTGGAGAGGGAGAGGAAGCCATTTTTTTTCTTATTTTGTACATTTCAATCAAAGGCAAATGCTTCACACTAAAATATTTCCGAGTTAATATATTTTTTTTCCAGAGATGAAGACATTGTGCCGTTGAAGGACTATAGTCCATACCAGCTGACATTCAGAAGGAGAATATCTGAATGTAATTTCCAAATGCCTGGGTGAGTCGTGAGGCCAATGCAAAAACCTGTACCCCCCAGTTCCAAAGATGAGCGTGGTCATTTCAGTGCTCCGTGAAACATCGAGGGGCCCCTGCAATGTGGATCACGGGAAGATGCTGTCATCTGATGTCTAGCGGGACCCTGGCCGATGTCAGAAACACCTGTTGCTCCGACCCCGTCGAAGGTTTCCCGCCGCATCTGCGACGTCGCGGCCCGCTGCCCCCGCTGCCCCGCATGGAAGGGCTGAGATGATCGGTCCTGCAGATTGCATTGAAATTCTTTTACAATACCCTCATGGAACCATAAAACCATTTCATACAGAGTCACGCATTTTTATGGCCCTTCAGTGTGCACTGGAGAAAAAAACTAAAAGCTGAGTCTTTAAGTCCACGCTAAACTGCGCACTACATCACATTTATGTGGGGGCAATCTGTGGTGGGGGGGAGTGTGGGTTTTCCTCCCTAATCCCTGAAGTAAATGTGTACCCATCACGGCCTGCTCAGAACAAAGAGATACTCCCAGTTTCAAAGGAAAGGTGTGGGGTCTTACCTGATCATGAATAACAAGCAATGCTGGACATTACTTGTTAAATTTACCGTTTATCTGGTTTTCTGATTGTCTCGCGTAGGGTGACATGCTCTTAATATATTCTCAATCTGTACATCTGGACAGTGGATACTAACCCAAGCGATACAGACTGCAATTCAAATAAGAGTCTTTCCCACTGGAGAAACTAGCACCCCATTCGAGATCTAAACCTGCAACCTCTGTTGCAACAATAGCTTCCTGCTGCCAAGCAGTGATTACAGGGTTTGTATTGCAGTGTAGTATAATGGTTAAGAAACTGGCCTTGTAACCGAAATGTTGCAGGTTCAATTCCCAGGTAGGACACTGCCGTTGTACCCTTGAGCAAGGTACTTAACCTGAATCGCTTCAGCATATATCCAGCTGTATAAATGGATAATATGTCAAAAATGCAAAAAAAGTTGTGTAAGTCGCTCTGGATAAGAGCGTCCGCTAAATGCCTGTAATGTATTTATTAAATTTTTTGTAACAGGTTAAAATTGAATTTAATGACCCTAAAAGTACTGAAGTCACAAAATGTCTATTTTGAGAAAATCAAATCCGAAAATATCATTGATCCATAAAATCAGCCATTAAAAGTTTTGCTGTTTTTATGCATTGCTTAGGCACTTTTCTGTTAACAATTTTTACAGGGTGGACTTAGCTAAACAAATACAACATGTTTCTATGCTCAACTTGAATTGTCTAAAAATGTGACTTCAGTACTTTTAGCACCAGGGTCTTCAATTAAAGATCACTCATTACCACTGTGTTTGATATATGCATCACCAGGAGAACTAAATGTTACAATGTTGAAATGCAGCGAGTGGTTATCAAGGAAGATGCTGGAGGGGCGTTAGGGGCATCTTTGTGCCAGTCGAAGCGAGAAGCGTATATTTTGGGGCTCGCCTAAGGCCGCGGGCTCTGTCGGACGCCCACCGCAGTTCGCCTCGGGAGGTGATGAGCACTTGACATTTCCAAAGAGCGCCGGAGCGCCGGTCGGCATCTAAAACCTGGAATTTTCCGGGTGCCGAATGGTAAGCTTGTAAGGCCGGTCAATGGAAGGGCTTTGCATGTTCAACCCGGATTAGGAGATTTCGCACATCAACAGAATGGATTTTCTCAATGACCGAAGCCCACCCCACGCTTTTTGTATACCACTTGACAGTAATGGAACCTAGAGTAAACAATGTCGTCAGGAACGCAGGGGTAATTTGCTGAAATTAGCCACAATAGAAGACTAAATCTGGCACTCACAGCAAGAAACAGTAGGACAACATCAGTTTGAATGCCACCTTGATTTCACTGGCAGCGGCAATTAAGGTGTCTATGTTGTTTCACTATTAAATGGCATCTTGTAAAAATGGCACTTTCTTTCCAGTAATTGTATTCCTTGCGTCAGTTTTCCAAAGTGCTTTGGTTCACAGAAGCCTTTCATGAATATTAGTTTATTAGGAAGGCAGCAAGTTAAAGGTATAGGGCATGGAACACTACCTCTCACCAGAAATGCTGGCCTGCCATATGCATACATATACTTCAAAGAATGTGTAGGCTACTGTATGTGTACGCTACATTGGGTACCACTGAGTGGATCACTCTTCAATGCCCTCTTGTAGATGTTCAGGTAACAGCACAGCACCCCAAGTCAGTTAATACCAATCGGAAGGTATAAAAGGTTAGAATTAATATTCAGCTCACAGAAGATGAAGACAATGTCGGACTGGGGGAATTAGTGCTCATGTAATTTTTGACTCCATGACTCCTTTTACTCATTTCAAATGATTCCAATTGATGTTATAGGCTTCAGCCGAAGCTGTTTAAACGTGCCGGGGAATATCTACTTTTCTTTTCTGCATGAAGAGCACATAGTATCAATTTCACTCCCATTTAGTGGAGGATATTTTGTGTGAATAGGACTTTTAGCCGCTAAGCTCAGTCAGATGATGTGCGGTAAATGCAAAGAGAAAAACGGTTCATTTGAAATGGCTCACTATCCGAGCATAAAAGCGGGAAATCATTAGCAATCAGCATACTGGACTGACGTGCTTCAAACCACAATTCCACCGAGGCTCGCAGCTCCCTGAAAAATATCTACGGAATGTCTCATTTCCGGCATAAATGGAACAACCTGACAAATTACGCCATTTTATTCCCGTAATGCTGAGGCTCAGATAACTTCCTTCCTTTCAAATCTCTGACAGGTAGAGCTAATAAATGTAATTGGGGGCAGAAAAGAAAACGGAACTCAGGTTTTGTTTTATTATTATTATTTACTTTTTTTATAGATGATATTTGCCTGCTTTTGTGATTCTGAACAGTTGGATGATGACACTCTAGCGGCTGAAAAAAAGAAACCAAATTCCGCTCGGAGAAGTTGGCGGTGGAGCCGCGCAGCCCCTCGGTCGATCGTTCCGGATTCGGAAGGAGGCCGAGGAGAAATTTGCGCCCTGACGAAGTGATGTTGTAGCCGGCCTGATTTCAGCAGCGGTGACACATCCGACAATCGGAGCTCACGCTCCCGGCCAGCTCCTCCCGGTCCTGTTCCCCTCGTTCCTTTCAGACCGCCCGACTGAACCCGCTCGCACGCTCGGCCGGCTCACACAGCCCCTGTTGAAGAGGCAAAGTCTCCAGGAATGTGTTGCAGGGTAATTGTCTTTGATATTAGAATGAGGTGCAGCCCGTTATCCACTGTCAGATATGCCTGTTTGAATTTGGCCCGCCGTTGCCATACCAACACATCTGAAATAATTCGCTATTTTCCTCCCAGAGAGGGATTGTGTATAAAATCATATTTGCAAAAAGGTTAAAAACACTAGCATCCCAGAACAATTTCTCCCTTAGCTGTACTTGTGCCTTATTCTGTTATCTGTGGAGAACTCTCTGTTGAAAAGTAGTACAAGGCCAGGCCTAACAAAAAGTTATTGTTTAAATACTTCCCAAAAGAGTCATTACAAGCTGCTTTGCATCGGTTGCCAAGACCAGTGTTTATCAGAGTAACTCAGTTACTAAGACGGATATCCCAAAGCTCTACTCATGCTTAGAAAACTGTGAGTGTTGGGACCAAAGTCTTTTGGATGCACAGCTGGTGTCTACTGTAACAAAACAAGATAACGCCTACCAAGCGCACAGATACTTTTCCCAGGGTTGATTAGTTGCCATTGGTCAAAAAAAAAAAAAACCCTGAAAATCTGAAAATTTTATTATTTTTTATGGGACATATAGGACAATGGAAATTATTTATTTATTTTGATTTATAGCATGGGGGATTTCATCAAAACACAACTAACTCCTGCCTGCACTGAGCTCAGTGATTCAGCTGTGATGCTGAGGTTCCCATGGAAACAGACCTCCTACTTACTGCTTGTGAAACAGTGCCATCTAGAGAGACCAGTACCAGTGCTGGTGTGACAGAATAAATTAGTTTATTTTGTGTGTGTGTGTGTGTGTGTGTGTGTGTGTGTGTGTGTGTGTGTGTGTGTGTGTGTGTGTGTGTGTGTGTGTGTGTGTGTGTGTGTGTGTCTGTGCGTGAGCTTGTGCATGTGTGTGTGCGTGCAAACGGCCAGTGATATTAATAAAAATGGGATAAATAAAATATACTCTGCGGGAAAAGATATGTGCATTCATTTTCTTTGACAAAATAAAGCTGCCATCCGTCATTTGCATTCTGCTTACGTGATCTCTTTTTTTAACGCACTTAATTCCACTCTTCCTTATGGAATGCATTTTCCCCACATCCTGAGCTTCCCAACATCCCCTTCAGTGACCTCCACACGGGGAAGTTTCACCGTCTCACGTAAACATCACACCTCAGCACAACGTGACATCATTTAATGCAGTGTTCCCCAACCCTGTCCCTGGAAATCTACCGTCCTGTAGGGTTTCACGCCAACCCTAATTTACTACACCTGATTCTACTAATTAGCAGCTCAAGGAGATCTCTAGCTGGTGAATGAGGTGTGCTTTGTTAGGGTTGGAGTGAAAACCTCAAGGATGGTAGATCTCCAGGAACGGGGTTGGGGACCAGTGATTTAATATAAAGAACATTTGAGTGGCCCCAAGACCAACAGCCAACTCAACCACAATCCACAGCAATGAAAATAACAAATTAAATTTGAATTTTCTCTTATCCTGGGTTCTGCACTACTTCAATGACTGCCAAGACTTTGTCTGAGGAGGTCTCACATTTGTTAATGTTGAGGTGCATAAATATCAGTTGGCCTCACAATAAAAACATGTTAAAATAAACCTTCAGTACTCCAAGCTAGAGGTACATTACATTACATTCATTTAGCAGACGCTTTTATCCAAAGCGACGTACAGTAAGTGCGTACAGAGACATCAGGTAGAGCTTAACTTGCATCCCCTGTTGTGCTGTCTCTATAATTCTAATTCTGTTGCTCTTATTTATTTATTTTTTGCAGGTCTTTATTTTGGAAATGGCAGCATTTGTTGTTGAAAATTTGAGTGTAGAAAGGAGACTTCTGTCAGCAATTTTCTTTGTAATGCAGAGCAATTTCAGCACTCCCAGCACTGTTTCTTTGTGAGAAGCCAGTGCCACTTTGACTGATTTTATTTATTAATTAATTTTTTTAGGTCAGTTAAGAATCACTGCACAGTTCAATAACACTGGTCCTGTGCTGACAATGTGCAAACGCAATAATCCCACTAAAATACCTCCCCCAGAAAGAAATATATCAGCTTATTCCCTGCAATAGGGAAATGAGCTGCAGATAATGCATCCTGTTTCCATGCAGGGCATGCATCCTGTTTCCATGCAGATAATGCATCCTGTTTCCATGCAGATAATGCATCCTGTTTCTCTGTAGATAATGCATCCTGTGTCCATGCAGATAATGCATCCTGTTTCCATGCAGGGTATGCATCCTGTTTCCATGCAGATAATGCATGCTGTTTCTGTGCAGATAATGCATCCTGTTTCTGTGCAGAGAATGCATCCCGTTCGATGCAGATAATGCATCCTGATTCCATGTACAGAATTCATCCTGTTTCTCCAGCAGATATTGCAACCTTTTTTCATGCAGGAAATGCATCCTGATTCCATACAGAGAATGCATCTTGTTTCCACGTAGAGAATGCATCCCGTTCCATGCAGATAATGCAACCTTTTTCCATGCAGGAAATGCATCCTGTTTCCATGCACAGGATGCGTCCTCTTTCTCAGGCAGATAATGCATGCTCCTTCCATGCACGGAATGCATTCTGTTTCCGTGCAGAGAAAGCATTCTGTTTGCGTGCAGGGAATGCATCCAGTGAATGCAACAGATACTCCGAGCTGTATTCCATTTTTAAAGGCTTTGTTGAGGTGCCAAGTGACGTGTGCAGGCAGTTGTAAGATTCCCAAGTCGCAGGCTACACTTTATTCTCTTAACATCTGTCAAGACGGGTCCGTAAAGAACCAAAAGCTGTCTTGGAGTCTGATCAGGGAGATAGTGACAGCGCAGGGATACTCTGGTCTTCCTTCTTTATGTCCCACAAAAAAAAGTTAAATCACACATCACTATGGGTTTCCAGTTACCTGCTTACACGTACCTCCTGTCAAATAATAACTAGGTTTTGAGGAGAGCATTCGAAACTAATACTGACAATAGTGTCCTGATGGGAGACTAATGCTGTACACATATGAACCCGTAAACCACCACACAACTGATTCTTCCTAATCTTCATAATGGGGGGGGGGTTACCCTGTGCTTATTGTACTAAGGATGTACAGTAAATGGTGACTGTGTTTTGGACCTTCAGTCTTAAACGTATTATACTTTAATCTATAATGCAATTCCATTACATACACAAAACAGTACGTCTCCTATTGTATTTAAGAGATTATACAAAAAAAGATAAATAATAGAAGGGCAGCTTTGCGAACATTAAGACGATACACTTAAGAATAACTTGGCCGGCTTGCCTTATTGTCATTTATGCATTTCTTCTCCAGTGTACTGCATTATCCCTTTTTAGTCAATCGTTTTCTTTTCTACTAATTTTCCTCGTCTATCCCTGAGTGTACTTTTTGTTTTTTTTAATCTTCTATTATCTCTAGTTTTTTTCCTTTCTCCTTCCATCCTTTACCACTGCAGGGCAGGAACCCTCTGCAAACCTTAGCTGAGTAGGGCCAAAGTTTTTTTTTTTTTTATAACCAGTTGTCGGCGTATAAACTTTTTCCTGTATAATAAATTAAATGAGTTATAAAAACAAACCACATTGTTGGGATTAAATTTAAAATATTTGCTCATTAGCACATTCAATCTGTCTCTTTTTATTCGTTTGTCACTGGCTATGAAACAACATCATATGCACGTTGTTGATAAGTAATAGCTTGGCATGTTTGGAACTCAATGTTTGTTACAAAAGTTTGGTTGCTTTCTAGATAACCTTCACAGGCAGCATCACATCGCACCGCTACTTGTGCATTGACTGCCAAACTACTAAACTATTAGACAAGAGAACTTCCTGGTCACACACACAGGTCAATGCTCATTGGTGCACTAAGCAGAGGGATCAATCAATCGTCCGCCCGCAAATCGCGAAAGTACAGACTACCGCATCGCTCGGCCTTGTTAGTTACCATACAGTGCATGAACCTACCCTTATGGAAAAATAATATACTGCAGTATATTGTAAATATATCAAAATTATCGTCACAATATTTTTTAAATATATAAAATATATACATATATACATGTATATTACATTTCCATAAGGGTAACCATATCACAAAGGGAGAAGAGAGCTCTGTCGTATTTAGTTATTTAGCCACTTTTTTTTAACTTTATTTTCATTTATTTAACACACTTCAAAGGCTGATGCAAGGACAGGAAGACAGAACAGAATTTGATTGTTTCACCACACCTTGCTGCGTTATAAAAGTGCAGTGGTTTAACTTGGCGTTTCCAGCATGGTGAATTTAGCGATTCTCAAGGCGCTTCCTGTTGGAAATGCAGAAGAGCAAATAATAGTTTGAGAACTCGGGAGGAAAGGCTTTAATAAAATCCCTTACCAGGGAAGCAGTGCTGCTGAGAGAGCACACTGATAACTCAGAAACAGAGCTCCACAGTGTGGATTTATTACAGGCACCCACAGCATATGATTCACAGGCACAAACTAAAGTACAGGGTTGGGTTCTTTTTTTCAGGGCCTTGCTTATGAAAAAATAAAATGTCAATGAATATATGCAATGCATCTGATATGAATTTCCCTTGAAAACGCTCCTCGTCTGCAGTTAAGAGTTTGCATGGGTACTGTTAATTATTCAGGGTGTCCTACTAAATTAAATTGTATTTTGCAATGTAATCTCTTTTGTAGACTACTTTTTGCTTCTTATGTAGCACATAATAATGCTTATTTTAAGTCTAGAAAATATGGTCTGGACTCTATTCCATTCTTACTCTTTAACGTTAATTAGGTTAGTACATGTTCAATCATTTATGCAAACTTGAACATCTCTCTGCTGCTTCAGTAAATAATTAAACGTAAAGGAAATGGTTCATTTGGTCCTTTGGTTTTACACTCACAGCTAAAGGAATGTGGCCAAGTTCTCCAAAACAACCAAATCAATACATGTGAGCTGAGGTCATGTTTTCAAGCATTCTGCTTCATGCCATCTTCAGCCATGATCTCTAAAGCTCTCCCTTAAACGGCCAGCTATTTGCATTCCTGGGGTGACATATTTGTAGGTGCTATAGAAACAAGGCATAAAATAGCAGGACCAGGACAAATACATGAATGTAGTCGGAGAAAATGTTCTTTAATTATTTTTTACAGTCATCGTTATTGCTAAAGATTAGTTACCATAGCTATGCATAGCTGCTTGTTAGAGAAGAAAATTAAATAAAATGTTGCTGCTTTTGATTCCACTGTGAGATCTCAGGGCCCCCATGCAGTGCCCCCACCACGTTACTTAAACAGACAGGTGGTTCATCAAATGACGTATATTATCTTCACATTGGCATGGAGAATTTCTCTGAGTAGAGAATCTTTGACACTTATAGTGACCACCTTTTCCTCAGTATGAATAGCCATGTCTGTTACAGCCAAACTGACAGGGAATTGATATTTATGTCAAGCGCTGACTTGTTTTCAGTGAAAGGTCAATTACATTTCTGGAGCCATGTACTGCCCATAACAAGCTATGGTTCTTTCTGTGTATATTTCTATAATCTACGACATAGTGACTCCCATATCATTCCTGTGCAACTTGACAACATGGGAATGGGTTTTCTGGTGTGTGTGCTCGCCTGTAATTTTTAAACGAACAACGTCTGACTGAAGTCTGAGAGGTTTAAATGTAGAGCATCTCTGTGCTTTCCCATACAAGTGAAATAAAGTGGCCTAGAAGCTTGAAATAAAGGTGAATGGCGATTGGGCGTAGATTGAGCTGCACTGCAGGGTGGTCTTGTTAAATGGGGCATTAAGAGGCCACTACAAAGGAAAAACCCAACATGGCCACTGAAGGAAAATGGCCTCCACCTCTGCAAGGGTCACCTCAATCTCAGCCATCCATCGGCCTGTTCAGTATCTACTCAAACGTGCGTGAAGCTCTGACTCGCACTGACCTCCCTTGCGGAATATTCCACAAAGCCAGGTGTGCAGCTAAGCTTCCAGTGGAGGAGTGATGCGGTGTCATGCAGTGAACGACAAAGCCTGCGAGCGGTAATGAGGTGGCATTCAGGCAATGCCTTCTGGGCACAGGGCAGCGGTACATGCCAGTATTCACCTGGTTAGAAGCTCAGGTTACACACCAAATATGTCATATATATCAGATTCAATTTTATTAGATTTTTTTTTTTAAATGGTTTAAGATCTATTGTTGGGTATTATATGAATGAAGATGGTGGCACAATCTCTGCCTTCTATTTTTTTATGATTCAGATGTGTTCTACATCTTTAACTGTTTGTCTATTACATAGTCTCCAAAAATAACCTCTTGTGACTTGGTGTTTACACTCATTTTATGTCTTTTGAAAGATGCCTCCTTTCATAAATAAAAATAAGGAGTAAGTTGAACTGGGCAGCAGATTTTTTACAAGAGCAGCGTGAAGGTACATTTGACCTGTGACCTGTGCTTGACCTGTGAAAGTGTAATACATTACTTTTGTTTAGCAGGCACTCGTACCTAGAAGGACTAGCAATGAAAGAGAAAATAAGCGTATCCACCAAGGTTATGTGCGCAACAGTGCCAGACCTCAACATTCCCAGACATACTCGCACTTCAAAAGACAAAGAGAAACTTCCATTCAAGCAGCACGGATACCCATGTGCCCCCGTTTGAGGTGCCGGTGGCTGGGGCATGGAATATTCCGGAAGGGAGTCGGGTATGGCACGAAGCATCACGGCGGACATGCTGGAGAGGAGGACCTTTCGTGCTATTGGCGGAGCGTGATTGGCGGATGCGGGAGGCGGGGGAGAGGCGGTCGATGTCTGGACTCGCGGGCCCCTGACCTAGGCTGGATCCACCATCAGGGGCCCACGTCGAGGGGCGCACGACGCCAGGGGACACTTACCCTTTCCAGACCGAGCGTTTCCATTTCAAAACTTAACTTTCGCTGGCTTAACGCTTAATTTATCTGCCGCCCAATCACCGATTTTATTTTTGAAAACTGCCAGTTACAGATGACAAAACAAGCTACAATTTCATGTAATTGGTTCTAGGGTTTAGTGGGTGGGATTTTATTGCTAGATCGCTAGATAAAACCACACGTCAACCATTGAAATCTTCATTTGCCTCACCACGGACTGAGCTGACCACCACGGAAAGAATTTGTCACACTATTTAACCATAGATATTACTTCAAAAACCATTTTAATTTGTATAAAATCCTGCTTCTGTGCTGCCGACTTGGTAACTCAGATGGTAACTTGAAATTCGCTAGCTAGCACTCCAGCTTCAAATACCAATCTATACAGTGCTATCCTTCCAAAGTGATCCAACAAGCGTTTTACATGGGATAGTGTGACACACCTAATTACGTAACACATCTAATTGCACCACATTATGCTGTGCCATCTTTATATATTTTTTTGCAGTGATGGATGGAGAGCAGCTCAATGACCCGATACGGTCCCTCAAGAGGAGGCGGCAGCTGAGTGCCAATGAGTTCAGGCTCATTGCCGACCAGATTGTGGTGGAGAGGACCAACTTTATTCCAAAAAAAAAAAAAAAATTTTTTTTTTTTTGCACGCATAAAATGTATATATATATATATATATATATAGAGAGAGAGAGAGAGAGAGAGAACATACATGTTTGTATTTGTAGTCAGATAGTTGTAGCGATACATGTGGGCGTAGATAAAAGCTTTGGATAAAAGCTTTCTGCCAAATAATTGTATTGTAATGTAATGTAATGTAATGTAATGTAATGGGGTGGGGGCATTGTGAGCTTAGACACCCAGGGACCCATGGAGGTCATAACCCAGCAATGCCCCCCGACTAGCAAATATCTGCATTCATCTACAATCATCTGCACACACTTATAGTGCAGGTGCTACCATTACCCATCACTCTCCTGTGCTGTGGCTTTTTGCTGTTCTGATGTGCAGATTCTATTCCAGGTCATCAGTGCTTTTTTTGGTCTCGCCATTGTCTCGTGTTTCATTACATTACATTACAGTCATTTAGCAGATGCTTTTATCCAAAGCGACGTACAATAAGTGCATACAGAAACGTCATCGAAATCACTACAGAACAGACAAGACAAAGCACATCCTTCCCATAATGTAGCAGCTATCCCTAGTAATGAACATTGAATGTAGTTCACAGTAAGCTGTTTCCCCACTGAATTCATGAAGAGCACTTGGGGGGGTCGCGACAAAAAACTAAAATCCAAAAAAAAATATGGAAGACGACATCTCAGTTTCTGCCCGTGCCCACCAGTGAACTTCACTAACAAGGCCTGCAAGTTGCATGAAGATCTTCCATTAACTTTCTGTGTCGTTTTATTCACGCCTTTGTGCACAGTGTACGATGGCTGCTGCCCCGCCCCCTCTCCCCGAGTTTTCACATTGAAAATTCATGCTTTTTTTCATTTTTTTTACAAACTGTACTGATGTGCTTGATAAATCATAGTGTCCCAGGAGTCTGTTAGTAAGACAGACTACCATTAATTATCGGGACAGCTCCAATTTTGGGGCAATTCCCTTCCTTATCTTCTCCATTGCTTACGTTTCTAATGAGCTGCCTCTCATATTAGAGAATTTCCCCCCTCGTCAACAGAAGATGATTTATTTCAGTTAAATAGAAATTAAAGGCGGTGAGTGACTGCTGGCCCCCATATTCGGATAGAGGGTCAAGAACAAAGACATAATAAGTATGCAAAATGCCAGCTTCGACCGGCATTGCTATGCCGGCCACGTCGCCGTGGAGATTACCAGCTAATCAAATATAATGGCTCTGTGTTTAAGGGTTAACCCCTGGCAGCACCATCTGCAGCACGGCAAAGCAGGATAAATGACTTGGGAACAGAGAGGAGTTTCAGCCCTGGAATATCGACTGTGGACATCGCACGTGGCGTCCCCTCCCGCCCCGAACAACTCCCATGCTTCATGCCTCACGGCGTTCCCGAAAGGGAAGTTCTCCTTCGGAATGCGACTGAAATCCAGAGGCTCTTTCCCACTATTTTATGAAGAGGGAGGAAAAAACTGACTGTCTACACGTGGAGAAAAAAAAAAAAAGACTTTCCCTGGAGTCCCTGGAGGACGGAAGTTGACAAGTCTCCTCCAAGCCGCCTTCGTCTGAGCGGATCGGTTTTGGCTGCTCTCGCCACAGATTAATATTGATTGCCGCAAAAAGCACAATGTGGTGACATGCTGGTGGAAGCTCTGTGTGTTTGTGGATGTGTGTGTGTGTGTGTGTGTGTGTGTGTGTGTGTGTGTGTGTGTGTGTGTGTGTGTGTGTGTGTGTGTGTGTGTGTGTGTGTGTGTGTGTGTGTGTGTGTGTGTGTGTGTGTGTGTGTGTGTGTGTGTGTGTGTGCGCGTGTTGCATTTTCAGAGTTAAAGGTCGAACCTTGAGCAGCAGTTCGGGCTTACGCAGACAGTGGGGTCACAGCTTCACACCAAAGTCGTCCATATGTGAGACACTGACCTTTGAGAAGGGTGAAGGATGTGCAGGAGACTCCATACAAATGCTCCCCTCCAGCTTCGACCAATCAGAGCCTTCTCCTCCACTCACATGACTTCACATATCTCCTCTCGTGCCTCAGTAGAAGACCCGGGTTAATCCTCCGCGCTCGTCCTGGAGAAAGGGGGTGTTATGAAATGCGATGATGAAACGCACATGCAAGGGTTCGCGAAAAAGAGGAAAGAAGAGCAGTTATGTTCCCCGCCTTGAATACACAAAATCTTTGAAATGCAAAGGGAGCGAAGGAGATCCCTCTGTCGAACATCACAAGCTGCGCTCTCCCACGGCCAAGATCCACGTTATTCATTTTCTCTCCACTGACGGAGATTTCATATTTTCATCAGTACTGTGCCGACCTATCAGACGACACATGCTTGTGAGTGACATTAGCTGAAACCCCTCCCCCCCCATCAAAAAAAACTAAAACTTCATCAAATTTATAAGAAGGGGATGGGGTTTCACTGGCATAGCCTATAAGAGCACCCTTGTCTCTCCCTTTGTCCCTCACTCCCATTCTTCCTGTCCCTCTACACTGTGCTGTCCAATAAAGCTGAACAAAAAGCCCTCAAAATATAACTTAAAAAATTAATTTAAAAGAAGGAAAACATTGTAATTACATTGCAGTGTAAACTGAGAGTCGTTAGACGACAGTAAGCACTGATTTCCAAGGACATAAATGGCACTCGGGGACACTGTTCAGCACCACGATAAGAGACGAGGAAAACCTGTTTAATCCGGTTTTTTCCAGATCTGCTCATTTCAATTAGAGTGAGCCTCCTTTGCACGTGAACAGCCCCCCCAGAACAGATTCGCTTCACTCTGCAGCGTATTTGAGGAGAGATCGGAGTTTATTCGGAGGCAGTGGATAACCTGACGATCATCAGCTGGAAGAGGGGCAGGCAGTCCCATCCCAGAGGATGAGCTATAATAACTCTCCCTCCTTGGCATTGGGCTAGCCTGCTAACGGAGCGAAGTGTCGGAAAGACGCAGAGGGACGGTGTGTTACTGCAGCTGTCTTTGTTTGAGTCACCCCCCCCCCACATACACACACAAACATACCCTGACTTCATATTACATAGCCTGACTTTATATTATATACCCTGACTTCATATTACATAGCCTGACTTTATATTATATACCCTGACTTCATATTACATAGCCTGACTTTATATTATATACCCTGACTTCATATTACATAGCCTGACGTTATATTATATACCCTGACTTCATATTATATACCCTGACTTTATATTATATACCCTGACTTCATATTACATAGCCTGACGTTATATTATATACCCTGACTTCATATTATATACCCTGACTTTATATTACATACCCTGGCTTTATATTACATACCCTGACTTTATATTATATACCATGACTTCACACTGTATACCCTGATTTTATATTACGTACCCTGACTTCATATTATATACCCTGACTTTATATTATATACAGACTTCTCATTATATACCCTGATTTTATAATACATACCCTGACGTTATATTATATACCATGACTTCACATTACATACCCTGACTTTATATTATATAGCCTGACTTTATATTACATACCCTGACTTTATATTACATACCCTGACTTTATATTATATACCCTGACTTCATATTACATATCCTGACTTTATATTACACTTACATTTCCACTCCTTCAGCTCCTTTACAGGGAGCAAAGTGAGAAACGCTGCTGTTTTTAGCCTAACCTTTATTTTATTATATTTATAACAAAGTGTGTCTTTGCGTGTGTGCACATCTGTGTGTATACGCAGGCGCGGGTGTGTGCACAAGTGTGTGTGTAAAAATGGAAGCTTGATATTGATTATTTGTATGGTTTTTGGAAGAAAAAAAAAACAAAGCATTTGCAAACACATTCAAGGACAGTGCTTGGTTGGAGGTACTGGGAATACAATGGCCTTTCTGGGGTTGAGGGTGTTGCTAGGGCCCAATGACATGAATAGTCTAATGGGATTTCTGCAAGGCCTCTTCATTTCTTTGACCAGACACAATTTAAAGTGTTGCATAAAAACACATAACCAACCACAAGCCTCAAACCTCAATATATTGCAGTTTAAGAAACTGCGTAATTAGCCCTTACAATTGGCTGGCAATTCATCTTAAGTTGACAGAGGTTAATATTTCCTCTGAATCGCCGCAGTGAGAGAGTCGCAGCTCATCAGCGCTTGATAGGCCTGATCACTCTCTCTGGGAGCGAGGTCAGGCAGGTCACATTAGCGGGAGGGGAAAAAAATGTTCAATAAGTGTCTGCTCTTTGAGAGACTTTCTCGGCGGGCGGCCATCTTGTGTGAAACCCCCCACGGACGGTCTCGCCGGGAATTGATTGCGATTTCAATAGGTGTAGTTCCACATCGATCCGGACACCCGCCAAAGCCAGGATGGGTTAGGGGCCGCTCTGATTCATGAGCTCAGGAGGTCTCTCGTGGCTCATTGAGTCCCCTAGCTTCACCATTAGGCCGGGCTGTGGGCTTCCCGGGTGGGGACATTAACTTTTCCCGGGCTATTTGTTTTCCTAAACGTAATGCGGTACTGCTCAGCATCCCCCATGCTGGGGTGATGTTGTCAAACTGCGTGCAAATGCAAATGCAAATGCAAATGCTTCGACGGACAGCAGGGGGCACTGTGCAGCAGCAGGATAACTCACCTCTGCAGCGATATCCTTGGAAGCTAATTCTTCTGGGGGGTATTCCACAAAACAGGATTGTCACGTTATCCAGATAACTCTTAGAACCATAAGGCCGATTCCTCACATTTGTGAGAAAACAGTCAATGAAAATGCAGTAGAATCAGGTTTTGGACTGATTTAGTCATACATATTGTTAGCTGCTGATATTTATTTTAAAAATTCTGAAGTTATTTCATGGTATTATTTTCGAGTTATCTGGCTAACTTGGTTATCCTGCTTAGTGGATTACCCTCCTGTTCTGTGTACCCATGAGTTTTGATGTTGTGAAATGTTTTCCAATATTAAGTCAATTATCTGCAATTTCGCTGTGGTTACATATTCGTGCTTACACTGTAAATATTTGTTTCTGTCCACAAATGATATTCTCAAACTAGCAAAAACTGTCTGTGTAGGCTCTCAGCAGATGTGTGGGGGGGGGGGGGGGGGGGCTGGGGGCACAGGGAATCCTGTTGTATTCGAGTTCACCCTGATGATTTACTGAAGTAAATAAGCCAACGGCCAAAATATGCACATCATTACAGAGCCCTGTGCTGGGACGGTCTCAAAGCGTGCATCTTGCCTATAAATCCATCAGCGGAAAGTGGCGTCTCATCCGTTATTCTCTGTATGCTGCTTTTATTGCGTGTGGGTTGCTTCCTGTCAAATAGGCGTAGGGCGCAACGGGAGACAACAGGATCTCTGCGAGCGCTTCTGTCGACCTGCGCGTGTTACTCAAATATAAAAGTTAAAACACTGATGCTAACACTGACAAATTGAATGCATTACATGTTTTTTTAAGCATTAAACGATGCTCAGAAGCTTCAGTGCAGTGGTTTGGCTTTTCAGTTATATTCTTCAGGTATTTGACTGAATTGCTTTCAGTAAATACCCAATTAAGCACACTCACAATGTTTCATGATCACATTTTGGGTTGATAATGACCAGAGGGGTGACAGCAAGCAGAGCTTTGAGCTCCATACTGGCTGCACATTAGCGCTTCACACTTACTTGACCTGCTAAAGAAATATGTCTTTTTTTTTGCCAATGATGTCATTGCAGTTTGTCCTTTTAATCTTGCCAGGTCATGTAGTACAGGCAGAAACTCAGGCTGTTTTCAAGACCAGGCTTGATATTGTGCTGGATACTACCTAGTTTGTAGGGGAGCACTAGGTACCCTGTAGTGGTAGGAAAATGGCGAGCATTGTTGGGCTGAATAGCCTGTTCTTGTCATTAAGAAAAATACATTTCAAGTAACTCCAAAGCACCTTGTACTGTGATGTTATGCATCCAGAAGTTGTACGTGTGTATATTACCTGATTATTCTTCAATTAATTATGGTTAATAATTATAATAATTCATATTCTGCATGCTGCCTGAAACAGCTCTGTTGAAGAAAAGAAGGAACAGCATGATTTAAAAACTGAATAATATGTAGGTTTATAATTACGCCACAAAGCTAACGTGTTCCTATGCACAGCCTCTGCAAACATACAAGCTGCTTCGGAGTTTGCTGACGTGTGTTTTCTTGCTTTAAACCCCCTTCATCGCACACGCGAACAGTTTGGGCCATTGAGAACATACACTAAAACTGAAATAATGCCAGAAAATGACCCATGCCTTTGATTACTCTCATGGGAAGAGAGGGTTATTGCGGGCTGTTGAAAACAGCGGCTGGACTGGTCATTTCTCCAGAACACTGTAAACTCATTTCTATGACTTCATCTTCGGCACTTGAAAATGGCCCACTCCATAAACCTCAATTCTTTACCAGTAACACAATACTTCACATTTAAACATAACATAACAAAGACTGCCACTTACAACACAGTTGGCTACTAATACCACCTCATGAGGGAAGTCGGTTCATTTGATCTTTGTGTGGAGAATCAGGTAGCCTACTGAAGTACTGTATTTTTTTAAATCATTTTATATTGTAACCAGTTATGCAGAACAGCATATCCAGTATCATAAACACAATAATAGCTCTGGCCCGAGTAGTACCACATAATTTCACGTGTGGATCAGACACATAATGCTTCAGAGACCTTGGACGTCAAGATGAAGAAACGAGGCCAGCTGGGATGGACAAAAACAGGTGTTGTAACGCCGGGTTGCTTGTTTAACTTACTTTCTGTGTGACATATAGGTTAATGTGTTTATTGTAACTTTGAATGGTTGTGTAAATACGGTACATGATGTGTATGTAAGTACATATTTTTATAGAAGCCATATTTGGAGAAAACAAATTTAAAAAATATACCGCACCGCATTTTTCCCTAGGGTAGGCTGCTGTTTGTCCATTTCAACACAAACCCATAACGATTTGGCTGCTACCCAGCCACATCTTCATTTCAACCACAGAGCGTGTATATACATGTCTCTGATTTAAACAAGGATTTCTTTTTTTCCTGAGCAAATGTTTGCGATCCGCAGTCTCCTTGGTTTTCATTCAGACCAGCTGTTGTTCCCGTCGAGCAATTGCACGGGTGTTTACAATCGCGCTGCATACAGATCTTGAGACGGTCTGGCTCAGAGGAGGCATGACGCAGAATTAAGCGAGATATAATATTCCCAAACATCGGAGCAGATGCACACAACACTCCGCGTGAAATGAGCGTGATAAGTTTTCCTGGCTTGGCAAAAACCGCGCTAAGAGCTTGGCACGTCGCGTAGGGGATAACGACAGCGGCCATTATTCGCGGTCAGGTGTTGCGACGGGGGCCTAAAGGCTCCAGAGTCCAGATGCTGTCCCCCGCTAATTCATACAGGCAGAACAAGAGAATACCGTGACATCCTCCAAATTGTATCCAACTTCTGCCGTGTCTGGCAAACATGGAGCTTGAACGCAGAGCCTTGGATATTAATTTATTTACTTTAGCCTACATTAGTCTGCTTAGAAAATTCATATATGCAGTTGTTTAGAGTCTATTTTGCATATAGGCTACAGTAAGAAAGAACTAAACAGTAATTATATCGATGGATATTAGATGAAGCCCGGATTCAGCTAAAAATCCGGATTAAACTTTCATGGTGATATTGTGGTCATTGTAAGTAGCTATTAAATATGTGCACTGTACCAAATATAGCAACATTGTAATATATATATATATATATATTAGACATGCTTTTATTAAGCATTGCCTATTATTGAGATGGGGGTCCTCTGCCACAGGTTATTTGTTTAGGGCAGTGGTTCCCAACCCTGGTCCTGGGGACCCCCTGCGTATGCTGGTTTTCGTTCCAACCACAATTGCAATACCAGAATTTTAACAAGCTGTTAATTTTTCTTAATTAGGTGTTTTTAATGTTTAGAGGGATTATTTACGTTCTTAAGCCACATTATGTTAGTAATAGCTATGCATGCCATGAAGACTAAAGGTCCAAGATTCACATTGTGTTGTATTGTAAACAATTAAAAGGAGGTAAAAAATGTTTTAACTGATCAAATTAAAGACTGAGGTGAATCAATAGGCTCATAATTAGTGAAATTGTGGACACATGGCCAATAAAACTAACCGTTTGGTAAATAATGAAGAATTCAAAGACAAAGCAAATGATAACGAGCCAAACCTGCATTGTGTTAAGGAAAAAATTATGAAGGAACTTAAACTTGCGTTCAATTACCTAATTAGGAGCCTAATCACCTGAGTTGTTACTTCTTCTTTGTAATTGTTTGCAATATAACACAATGAGCATAATGAACATGGTTTTTTTCTTCTTCATGGCATGCATAGCTATTGCTAACATAATGTGGCTTAAGAGAGTAAAGAGTTTAAAGTGTTCTCTCTATACAATAAAAACACCTAATTAAGAAAAAATAACAGCTTGTTAAAATTCTGGGATTGCAATTGTGGTTGGAACGAAAACCAGCATACACAGGGGGTCCCCAGGACCAGGGTTGGGAACCACTGGTTTAGGGGGCCTTGCGATGGAAAGGTTTGGGAATCCCAAGGAAAGGAAAGTGTCTTCTACCCTGAGTTCAGCAGCCAGCCTTGCTGACATCGTAAAGTCTATAAAAGGTGCAGTAGCTACAGCATGTGCCAAATGACGACTTTAATCCGAATGCCTTGTCATTATTTGAAGCCGATTGCCAACATGTGGTAACTCATGCAGCAACTCTGCCTCGTGGCAAAAATGATTCTGCCGAATGTGCGGACTCCGGGCTCGTGAAGGAAAAATAAATGTGTACACGATGCTGAAACAAGCATTTCAAGTTAATCTCAAGTGTTGGCTCTCAACGGAAGAGACTTGTCAGTTTAATTTACCATGCATTTGGTCTCAGTCTGTCACCCACACTTTTACCTGAGGGGTTCAGTGACTGTCAGAAATGCTTATCCAATGTCTTAGGATAGACTATTTGTGTACGGCAAATAAATTGGACAGGATATGTTATTAAATGTGTGGATATTGTATTTATAATAGTGTGTGTGTTCGTATAATATTTTCATGGCAGAAAAATGATTTTCCACAATAATCTATTATTTTTTGGACGTGCAGATACTCTTTAAAACATGTTTCAAACATTAATTAATCAATAACCATTAAAACAATCTAACAATAATGAAGATCTTTAACGTTTTTGAAGATTTTTTAATGTTGCACGAGTGCCTTTCTTTGCTACCACTGGCGTCCAGCAAGTGGCAGCAGACAGTCGTTTTACACTACCCAGGATGTAAAATCGAGTATCGATGCTACAATCCTTATCAAGATGGCGGATATTAGTGCCAAACAAATGGTCCAAAAAAGGTAACCAAACAAACAGTGACATGATACTTTCTACTCCCTTAGCGCAAATGCGAATGGATGATTAGCTACGCGATGCTGAATTTGTGGTAACGCTGGCGTTAGTATAGTTGGTTTGATCATTCTGGCACATAATCGTGGACTATATGAGCCAAGCAAGATGCTCAGCCGGCAACACCCACCGCAGCCAAGTTTGCATGCTAGCTATAGCTACCTACTTATTATATTACATAATGTTTGCTCAAACTGCGTTATTTCAGTGGTGCAATACGATTAATAAACTTGATTATTCTCTTACAACAGTGCTAAATTCGCAGCCGGGGCAGTGGTCTGCGTTGAAAGCGAGATAAGAGGTGATGTGACCATAGGTAAGACTTCGCCAACCACCCGGCTAACTGTGATTTGATAATATGCCGTTTATGAAACAACCAGCATCCCCTTCTCCTCCGCCCTCATCTCTCCTAATGTGTCATGACGTTTGTAGTTAGAAGCCTTTACCTCGACAGGTGCGAGGACAGTGGTCCACCCTAAAGCTCGCATCATAGCCGAGGCAGGACCCATCGTCATCGGAGAGGGCAATCTCATTGAAGAGCAAGCTCTTATCTTTAACGGGTGAGGAATAATTATCTGGTACGGATGGAATGCGTCTTAGTCCTCCATTAACTTTCCAGGGACATGCGTGTTGAAACACCCCGATTTGTACTGGCAGATATGCTGAGAACATAATGCCGGACGCAGAGGGCATTGAACCCAAGACCATGACGATTGGAACCAACAACGTCTTTGAAGTCGGATGCGGTATCCTTTTTGTACTCCCGATTGCATCGTGGGTAATGTAATGTCGGCTGTGTCGATTGACACTCCCCTCTGCTCCTGGCATTAGGAATTGTCTTGACTGAAATGGGCCAAGTTGCCTGTGAAGTTACGTAGCTGTAGATTGGTTGGGAATGTGTAGGCCTACTGTTGGCACTTTTCACTGCTTCACAGTAGTATAATTGTACACTGTTATTATTGGATTGTATTGTGTTCTCCATGGATGAATGTACAGTCCCTTAAATAAGGTCCACAGAGTCTCAGGCACTGAAGATTGGGGACAACAACGTCATAGAATCCAAAGGTATCAGTGGGGTTCTAGAATAATTTCTGCACTTAAATACCCACTGCTGAATACACATCCCTATTGCCAGCAAGTCAATTTGGTTTAAAGGAACACACATTGATCTCTGCTATTGCATTGCATTGCATTCATTTAGCAGACACTCTTAGCAATAGTGGCTTGCAATGAACCCTCAACAGTAATCCACTTAACCTGTCTTCGCTCGGTAAATAACCAGCATAATTAATGGTGAATATGGGGCTGAAATCTCTTGTCGTCTTGGTAGGTTAGTGGAGTGAGTTGCAGAGGAGTTTGTCTGTTGACCGCACACTCGCACTGTAACAAAGGGGGCATGTTGTCGATGTCGTATCAGTGCTCTAGTGACCGCCCTCCTCTCTCTCCAGCCGTAGTGGGCAGGAATGCCATCCTGACCAACGGCTGTATCGTCGGAGCCTGTTGCCAGGTGAACACCTGTGAGGTCATCCCTGAGAACACGGTCATCTACGGGTCGGACTGCATGCGCCGGGTCCAGACTGAGAAGCCGCAGGTAAAGTCCCTTTTAGACCCGCGGTCACGGTCGCGGTCGCCCTGTATACCAGCTCGCTGATGGCATGGGCCAGGCTTCGTGAATCCCAAAGTGGGCGGAGCTATCATGTACTGTCAATGACTCACTGATTTTAACAAGTCAGACTGGGGTTCAATCAGCATTTGTCCTTAACTTTGATTTCAAGTAAATGTAAGTGTACACTTTTTCTTCTAAAACTCAGTTAGTTAGTTAGTCAACATTATTGCAGGTTTCAGTTAGTTAGTTAGTCAACATTATTGCAGGTTTTAGTTAGTTAGTTAGTCAACATTATTGCAGGTTTTAGTTAGTCAGTAAGTCAACATTATTGCAGGTTTTTAAAAACACTGAATTACTTTTTCTGTTACAGTAAGTGTGACTGTGTGAGTTAGTGACTGTGAAGGGAGAGGAAAAAAGAAAACGTCTTGTTTTTAATCATTCATCAAAGTTAAGGACAAATGTGGATTGAATCCAGCCATAGTGTTCTTTGATGGAGCGCAAAGCCTTTTGATTAAAGCCTTTTTGTACAAGTCGGTGATGGACTCTCCCATCACATAAGCAGGGTTTTGTGGGTCGAATGCCCCAGGAAAGAGGGTATGCCATGCATGTTGTCCTGTAATAATGTAAAATAAATGTAATTTTTAATAGATAGTAGCGGAGGGAGTCTCACTTCCTGTCCCTTATCCTTTACAGCCACAGAGCCTCCAGCTCGACTTCCTGATGAAGATCCTGCCCAATTACCACCATCTGAAGAAAACGGTCAAAACCAGCTCCACTGTAAAACACTGACTTACCCCAAGAGCCCGCTGTCGCCATGGAGTCCGTGAAAGACCCCCCCACAGCCGGGCTTCGATCAAGAAAACACGACCGCGTGACGCCTGCCGTCCGCTGCTGAAAAGTTCTCACGTTTGAAAAGTATTTGACAAGAATTCTCACTTGAAGATCATTCCTCTCATCTTTAGATGAGAAATTTAATTATTCATGAGAAATTATGTTTTGTTTTCCTTTTTTTTTTGTCACTTAACGGCATCTTTAACATCTGTATTAAAATGCCAAATAATGCTGCTAGTTTGTATTTTCGCACCTCCCTTTAATTCTCATGTCATTCCAGCCTTTTTCCTTCCTTATGTGTCTTTCTGTAGATTAATTAAATAGTGATGTTGAAATTACATTTTACCAAAACCAATAAAAAGGTGTGAAGTGCGTTAATATCAATACCTGTGTAAATTGCGTAAGGCACTTTCCCAAAGTACTGTTAACGTTAAATCTAAACTAATCCATCCAGTGGTTTTGAAAGCACAACACTGAAAGTCAAGCAAAATGTGAAATAAGGATTTAAAATACATTTATTAGGAAAGAATAGGCACTGGCTAGAGAGAGGGAGAGATAGAGAGTGCACATCTTTCTGTTTAATGTATGTCTTTCCAAAAACAGGGAAGATTAATTTGTCTAATGGGAAGTTGATGTAGTTCTGGTCGAGTCTGCCCAAGCGTACATTCTGTTTCCTGTTTGTCAGCTTTCTGTCAGGAGTTTGTGCCAGGAGTTACCAGCCTGACCCTCTAGGTGGTGCTGCTGAGTTACACATGGTATAAACCAGGGCCATTTGACTGGCAGCCCACCATTGATTTATTCTTGCTGTTTTCTTTATGTTGGAGAAGAATGATTTTCTGCCCCGGTCTGCTTTGAAGACAGTGGTACTTCTCTTGTCTTCAGATCCTGCGTGCAGTGCCTTTGTATGTCTCCCCACAGCTTGGCTGCGTCTCTGTCAGCAGCTCTTCTGACAAGCGTTCACTACAAACTGTAAAATGATCTCCCACACTACCCCCACCCCCGGGTTGCCAGGTTCACCAGTGGGTGGCCACACACGACGAACCCCCCCCCGTGTGGGGATCCGGAAAGAGGGTTCTACCCAGGGGTGTGTCTAAATGAGGCCTGCCCCCCGGTTCTCTGCCAAGGTTCCCATGTGCCTCACAGCTTGACCCCCACCTCGTGGCTGTGTGTGTGTGTGTGTGTGTGTGTGTGTGTGTGTGTGTGTGTGTGTGTGTGTGTGTGTGTGTGTGTGTGTGTGTGTGTGTGTGTGTGTGTGTGTGTGTGTGTGTGTGTGTGTGTGTGTGTGTGTGTGTGTGTGTGTGTGTGTGTGTGTGTGTGTGTGTGTGTGTGTGTGTGTGTGTGTGTGTGTGTGTGTGTGTGTGTGTGTGTGTTTGTTTGGGGGGTAGGGACAGGGGTTAATGTTCCTGGCTGCATGCAGGATGACTGGTCCCAGCGGGTCCATCCTATAATATCCGCTCTCCTGACATCGCTGTGTTTGTGCAGCCCAGGAGAAGTGCAACCGAGGGACTTCTGTCTTTACCCCTGTGGGTCTCTATCTCTCTCTTTACCCCTCTGGGTCTCTTTCTTTCTCTCCCTCTGTCTCTATCTCTCTCTACCCCTGTGGGTCTCTATCTCTCTCTTTACCCCTGTGGGTCTCTATCTCTCTCTCTACCCCTGTGGGTCTCTATCTCTCTCTTTACCCCTCTGGGTCTCTTTCTCTCCCTCTGTCTCTATCTCTCTCTTTACCCCTGTGGGTCTCTATCTCTCTCATTACCCCTGTGGGTCTCTATCTCTCTCATTACCCCTGTGGGTCTCTATCTCTCTCTTTACCCCTGTGGGTCTCTATCTCTCTCTTTACCCCTGTGGGTCTCTATCTCTCTCTTTACCCCTGTGGGTCTCTATCTCTCTCTTTACCCCTGTGGGTCTCTCTCTGTCTCTCCCTCTGTCTCTATCTCTCTCTACCCCTGTGGGTCTCTATCTCTCTCTACCCCTGTGGGTCTCTTTCTTTCTCTCCCTCTGTCTCTCTCTTTACCCCTGTGGGTCTCTCTCTCTCTTTACCCCTGTGGGTCTCTATCTCTCTCTTTACCCCTGTGGGTCTCTTTCTTTCTCTCCCTCTGTCTCTATCTCTCTTTACCCCTGTGGGTCTCTCTGTCTCTCCCTCTGTCTCTATCTCTCTCTTTACCCCTGTGGGTCTCTGTCTCTCTCATTACCCCTGTGGGTCTCTATCTCTCTCTTTACCCCTGTGGGTCTCTTTCTTTCTCTCCCTCTGTCTCTCTCTTTACCCCTGTTGGTCTCTTTCTCTCTCTTTACCCCTGTGGGTCTCTCTCTCTCTCTTTACCCCTGTGGGTCTCTTTCTCTTTACCACTGTGGGTCTCTTTCTTTCTCTCCCTCTGTCTCTCTCTCTTTACCCCTGTGGGTTTCTCTCTGTCTCTATCTCTCTCTCTCTCTCTCTCACACCCCTATTGGTCTGTATAACTCTCTCTCCTTCCCTCTGTCTCTCTCTCTACCCCTGTGGGTCTGTATAACTATCACTCTCTCCCTCCTCCTTTCTACCTCTGTGGGTCTCTCTCTCTCTCTCTCTCCCTGCCTCTGTCTCTCTCTACCCCTGTGGATCTGTATAACTATATATCTCTCTCACTCCCTCCCACTCTGTGTCTCTCATATTTCCAATGGAACCCCAAAAAAAAGGCGCACCTGACCTCACGCTCACCCGCGGTTCAAATCTGAAACATTTTTTTGGTGGACGGCGCCCTGTTAACTTTTCGCTTACTCATGGAGCCCACTCATTGGAAAGCACCAGTGTCGATTGCAAGGGCTCTGTGGGGGAAGCTCAGAGATAATTGTGCTTCAGTATCTCACTGGGAGATCTAAATCTACAAAATGGCCGATGGGCCAGGAAATGACTGAAGCACAGAAGCTTACAGGGCTGCTTTGGGTGTCCCATGAAACCATACGTGTAGCTTTCCTCATAAATGTCATATTGAACATGTATGTCTACTTTTAGCCTAAAATGAATTTTCCTTCTCTGGATAATTTAAAAAAAGAAAAGGTTTCATGGTTTAAGTGCCGTGCTAATGTGTCCTGGCTTGGTACATCCCACTGTAGACTGGGTTTCATTGACAGAACATACAGAGTTCCTTTTAAGGCAGCTCCGCAGTGGAGTGTTAAATGTACCTTTTATAAGCCGTCTCTCCCTCTCTATCCCTCTCTCTCTCCCAGCTGCACTGATAATCGCATGCTTTTCATAGTCCCACGTGTGCACTGCCAAAGCAGCTGCAGGGTTGAGTGAAGTTCGCGCGTGCTCCCAGTCTGTTCATATATATATTTTAATTGTCATCTATGAAATTGTCCCATGTGTGCGTGCGCATGGTGTGTGTGTGTGTGTGTGTGTGTGTGTGTGTGTGTGCATGTAGTGTGTGTACATGTGTGCGTACGTGAGTGTGTATGCGTGTGTGTGTGTGTGTGTGTGTGTGTGTGTGTATGTGTCTGTGTGGTGCATGCATGTGTATGCGTGCGAGTGTGTGTGTGTGTGTATGTGTATTAACACAAAATATTTCCTGTATGCATCACTGTGGACCAACACCCTGCCAAAACCAGGGTCTTCTCTTTTCCCTTGGGCTTGCAGCGCTTGGGTCTTGTCCACTGTGACACCCTAAAACAGGGGTAGGCAACCCCAGATTCTGAATATCGCTCCATCAAAAGCCCTGCTAGAACCGCACGATTGGGTTAATTATTAGGCTTAATTAATGCATGTGACCACGTGCATAAGCTGCTACATCACTCAGATGGAATGAGCATTCAGCCTCAAACACCTGCAAATAATTACACTTGGAAACAGAAAAGACGACAGAAATATCTCCGACACCCCCAGAGTCGGTTTGCCTACCCGTGGGTTAAAGGGCGAGAGAGCCTGGATTCCTGATGTATTCCCGGTTGGCTAAAGACTGCAGACATCTATCTGTGTATGTGTCACTGCATCATCCCCAGAGGAATTCAATAGACAGGAAAGCTGAGGGTAGGTCTGTCGTTTCATCGCAGGGTGCGAAACCGCTTTCTCACTGTGCCTTTTAAAACACTGCTGTTGCGCAAAATATCAGTGTGATTGACAGGCGGGAGAGTAGTGTAAACCCCTCCCCCCAGTTCTGAGTATATTTTTGTCTGTAAATCAGATAAGGGACTCTTTACTGGGTCCACAACTTCAGCTGTTAATTGGTTTGCATTTTGGAAATATTTTTACGTACGTGTAAAGTTATCCAAGAACAATATTGTGAAATGTATTTCGAGATCAAACTCACCAAGACGAAATAGACTTCTTTGCATCATTAATGTGCTACAAATTTACACAGGAAACCTACAGTTGTAAAGGAGTGTGTTGTCAGAGATATAAAGTGCTTGAAGTGATGTGATAATGTGCTTTTATTGTAATGCAGGGCTGCCATAAAATATGTGCAGAATGCAAGATATATTTTGCTCAGTGAATGTCCGTCTGTACTGTCAAAATATTTAATATTTATACAATAACCAGCTTTATTTCCTGGCAGTGGGGTGGAACTTATTTATCAAGGGGTTAGATCTGACAAACAAGGACATCCACCACATATGATGAACACAACCGCAAAACCTAAACTAGGCCGCTTTGTAGAAAAACCTAACGCTGACCATCCCAACTTCACGACAGCCACTACTAAGCAGAAAGGTCCACGTGTCACGTTAAAAAGGCCATCGGATAGTTTGTGAAACACAAAGGATTTCTGACAGCTGGCCTTTCCGTCCATGCTGGCGTTCCAGCTGGAATGTGAAAGGTGACCTACAGGATTTTGTGGTACTGGCTACTATTTGGCCAGGAATATCTAATCTCCGCACGGCGTGACATGGAGCTAAAGTCAAGAACTAACTGCAGGGGAGACGAGAATGAATATTTATAAAGGGAAATGTACATCAAATATTTCTGCAAACATTAATGAAAGAAAAGCACAAAGAACAGATTGAAAAGGCTGCTATACATACACAAAAAAAACACTCCCTACTTTTTAAAACAGGTTGCTTGTCTGATGACTTTATGATTCACCGGTGCTGTAGTTTCCCTCCTTGTTGGGTTTCTGCATTTGAAATGGCAGTATCTACTGATACCAACAATTACTATTCGTCATGAGTGAGATTTCATCCAGTGAATTTGACAAAATGAATAGTAATACTTTTGAATTTGTCTCAAAGGCTTGAACAGTGTAATATTAATAGTTGCATTTTTCAATTACCCTTTCCAGCTGGATTTTGGCCTTTTTGTGGGAAATTATTCTCTGAAAAATAGAATAATAGAATAGAATGTGCTCTGCCATTAACACCAATTAAAAATATTCAAACAATGTTACTGTTTTTAATTCATCTCCATAAACAGTGAACTAGATTAAATGTCAGAGTTTATCAAAACTGCCCTTTCAATGGGCTATTGCACAGGCTGGATTTTAAAGTCTACATGGATCCTGGACAAATAACTTCCTTGTCAAACAGATGTGCCCCCCCCCCCCCAACCCTCAACCCATTATTATTCAATAATGCTTTGCTCAGGCCGAATTGATCAAGCAGTCTTGCAAGTGAGTGAAGTATGTACACATACAGCAAGATAATCCACCGACATCAAGAACAGCGTGCCTTTGCACAGCAAAAATTGTGGCGTACATTTTAAACCCCTAGGGTCTCGTATAAACACCCTAGGGTGTTAAATGTACACCAGCAGTGTTAGATTTACACTGGCATTGTTGCTGTGTGGTCAGTAGGGGTACCACACTGTTACGTTCTCGCACATCACTTGGCTACAACACAGGGACAGACATTTTGAGACAATGGGACCGAGCAATACTGAAATCTGAGCAGTGATTCCCCCTCCCTCCCTCTCCCATCATCTCTCACTAATGGGCAGGTTCTCATTCCTTCTTCTTTGCTGGGTCACTTTAAAGAACATGTCAATCTGACAAATTTCATTTCAAACTGTTTGCTCTTCGCATCACGCACACTCTCCGGCTTTAGATATTTTACATCCGGCGGTTTAACGGTGGAAATCATGACAGATCAAACGTGTAGACAACATAGGCCTGCCTGTCTTTGTCTGTCACACACCCAGCAGGCAAACCACTCTACTTCCCCACCTCCAAAAAAAGAAATACACCACAACCCCCCCCCCCACACACACACACACACAACACACTCTCAAAGCTGCTCACAAATTGATGGCTGAGTGCAACGGACAAGAAAGACGTCCAGCCTAAAAGCAGCGATGAAAAAGACGCCCAGCGTTCGCGTTCCACGACTGCGAGACACCATGACCGTTCATGTTGCGTGAAAGCATGCTGTAAACCCCATACTTTTGTTCATTCATTTTGTGATTGCTAAGTTTTTTTACCCATTTATTTTTTTCTCTCTACCCTAACTCCAGGGCCGGCCGGGCCTTGTCCCACGTGTGTGTGTGGGATGCGGCCGGTGAAACTGGAGAGCGTTATTTGCCGCAGTGTTTAACGCCGCTCGACACACGGGCCTCTCTCTCTCTCAGGCATAGGTTCCCCTCCCGGCTCCAACCCCGACATTTGGACGGTGCTGAAAAGCATTCCGAGAGGGAATTGTAATCCATTAAAGGAACATAATGTCAACAGTTGGAAACTCGCTGTCATAAAACGCTTTCGCTTAAGGTGGTTTCTTCCCCCATTCTACCAACAAAGCCAAAAGGCCAGTCGGCAATAATTAATAATTACACTCTCTTACAGACAGAACATAATAATAATAATAATAATAATAATAATAATAATAATAATAATAATAAAACATAAGATAAAATAAAATTTCAGGGAATGAGTTGCTCATTTTTTATTTATTTATTTTTAATATAAATTTCGGGCTGAACATGTCCAATTTCCACCCTAATTCAGAATGTCTGCAACCGCAACCATGTTCATGTGAGCCCCACAGCCGATTCAGAAGAGTATAAACAACCGTGGTTCTGCTCCTTTTCACACTTTGGACTACAGCTAAGCTCGCATACAGTCTACGGCAGGGGTGTCCAATCTTACCCGAAAAGGGCCGGTGTGGGTGCAGGTTTTTGTTCTAGCCCAGCACTACAACACCTGATTATACTTATCAAGGTCTGATTGAAGAGCATGATTAGTTAATTAGTTGAATCAGGTGTTGTAATGCTGGGCTAAAACAAAAACCTGCACCCACACCGGCCCTTTCCGGATAAGATTGGACACGCCTGGTCTACGGGCACACGATCGACCAGCAGGGGGTCGCTAGACTGACTGACTGAATACCTATACCCAGGGTGACAAAATTGCCAATTTCGCATCGCCCCGTGGAGCTACCGCCTACATTCGGCACCGGTGCGGTCCGGATTCGATCCGAGGCCGTGGGGCTCATCCATGACCCATCCATGCGTGGTGCCTTAACCGAATGAGCCACCCAACAGCCCATTCCTCTCGAGTTTTGAGAAAGCTGAATGCTTGTCAGATCAGAAACTCTCATGGCCAAATTACTCCATCTTGCCTCAGGGGCTAGACACATATTATGTCTTCTTCCTCAGCAATGTAACCTATTCGATCGTGAAAGTGAAGCCACTGACCCACCCCAATGGGGCCATAAAGATATTTTACTTTACATACTTCCATAATGCAGTATTCATAGAGAGCATGTGATGCAGATGTTGGGGAACTGAACTTGTGAACAGAAAGTTGCAGATGTGAGTAACATATGCTGCTGCTGTATGATTGAGCAAGGTCATTTTCCTGAGTTACTCCAGTGAATACCGCTTTCTGAAAATGGATTAAAAGTTTGAACGCAAACTATGTACATTGCCCCAGGTAAGGGCATCTGCTAAGCAAATAAATAAATTATACATTTTTATTTTGTATCCTATCAGTCACAGACACGGTCTGTCGAGGCCTCAGTGCAGTACTCCCTCGTGTGTAGGAGTGCTGTCATAATACTGGGATTTTGTTTCACTCTTAGACCCGACCTTGAGAACTCCAAACTTGAAAGGCCCAAACTCCCTTCCTGCTCAGCTCTTATGCATCCTTGTGATTATATCCTTCCTCACCTGTTCATAACAGTTCATAACAGCTCAGCCTTGGATCGGCGGGGCTTTTTTTTTTTTTTGTCAAGTTGCTATAGTGACGGACTTTCAGGCAACTCTGCCCCGCCCTATTGGATGGTCTCTTGTCGTATGGGAGCGGACGGCCCAGCGCGGTTATTTTATCCTTACTTAACCTTGTCTGCTGGCCGAGAACTCAGAAACATCTTTTGTAGCGATGACCTGGAGAGTCGTAGTGAGTCCTGCATACATGGGCTTCATTCGGGGGCCAGATGTCGAGAGGTAGCTTTTGTGGCCAGGACACTGGGGTTAACATCCTTACTCTTTGCCTATGCCGTCAGCCAGGACCTCAGTTTAATGTCTCATCAGATGGACAGCACCTCCTGCAGCACAGTGTCCCTATCACTGTTCGACACTGGATTTCTTTTTGGTCCAGATGGGAGAGTACCCCCCTACCAGCCTGCCAAGGCTACCTCTTCCAGCAGCAATTTAGTTTTCCCGCACCTGCTTAGCTTCAGCAGTTTGCCATGAGAAGAGTATACAGCGGAATGGCTGCCGGCCACTTGAACTGCAGTGGGAAAGTGATTATGAAGATGGAGTACGGTGATGTCTCGATCTTAGTGAGAGGCAGTGACTCATGACCTGTCATTGGCAAACTGCTTTTGTCTGTAGTTCAGCCAAGGTAGACGTTAGTGCCTGTGAACATTGCAGACATTGATAACAGCAAGCTGATCTAGTCCAGCGTCCAAAAAACTAATAGCACGTTAGCCTTGCTCTCTTTTTAAGTTCATTTGCCATTGAACAACTTAGATCACCTCATCACCTATGCTCAGTCAACTCTCCGATGAATAAGGAGATGTTAGCGCTATACAACAGCCAGTTGACTGCATAATTTCAAGCAATATGTTTTTTAATAACAAATTTACACCCAAATCATCCGGCCAATGTCAAAAAAACTGTTTTGTGAAAATACAGTACAAAAAAATGTTCCACACTTGTTGGAAGTCTTGTTGGAATTCAGTCCCAAAGTTGTTTATTGCTTGATTAATTTTCATAAGTTATAAATCAAACCTTTTTATAACTCTCACGCTTGCCAAAATTGGCCTTCCAACTTGGCTTTGTAATACAATTCCCATTAAGCATTTCACCAACATCTCATAACCATCATAGACAATTACTGAAAATGAACTTAACGCAAAGCAAATGTCAAAATAGTTGACATTCAAAAATTCTCTTGCAATATTAATTTTAAATGTAACATTTCTTTTGATCTTATATTAACAGGCTTAATTTCTTGATGGAGAGAGTGCAAGTACTTTCACAATATAAACAATTGGATCTGAAATGGTAAAAATACTGCAAAGTAGCCTACCAGACAGCATGGTCAACGGTGAGCAATTTAACCTAGGCAACGTCCTCAACAGTGTGATGACTGTGCTCTACGAGATCATCAAACCATGTGACACTTCTGTTGCCACCCAAATGCTTAGCCAATGTAGCCCACCTGCAATAATAAACAGTGATACATTTCTTTTGATGTTTAATGCACGGTGTCTGCAGTGCACAGAGTGTCCCGCCTGGAACCGCAATCGCGCGAGTGTGTGTGTTAAGGTCAGTCATTTAACGGGCTTTACTGAAATCGACGGGAACGACAGCTGTCCCCGTTCTCCCCCCCAAACGCCAGGTGAGGCTGCGCGGAGCCAACGAGGGGGAGGGGGGAGGGTGGGAATGGCAGAGATTTCCACGTGGGGCACCGACCGTGGCGACAATCACTTGCATGTGGTTCTGCTTCTAAATATAGGAATCCGGTCGCTACGTTGTGCTACTGTCCAACCAGGACACGGGCAGCTCCGACAACCAAATGATGCCAGCCGGGACAGATCGGCCGACGCGTACCTGAGGAGTCTTGCCACCTCTTGTGGTTTAATGAAATGCGTTATTTACAGTAGTAGGGCTGTCCTGTTGACTGTTTTTCAGGCTAATGAAAGAAGGTGCACTCTGTTGTCACGTCGGCAAACAGAGAGGGACGGTCACAGTTGGCACGGCTCTCCGCTGGCGCTCCCCTGATTGACGGCTGCATGTCTGTACTAGTAATGAATGGAGAGAGGCCGTGCAACACAATAACTGCACAGATATTTGGAGGGGTGGGGTGGGGTGATTGTGATAGGTGGTGTCAGAGGACACAAGCTCTGCCCTGCACTCTCCGAATTGATGGAGAATGCAGCACAGCCGTGAGACAGGACTGTAAATATGATTGTGCATTCCAAATTGCAGAAAAGCAAAAAAACTGGGGTTAAAAGTGGTTTATAAATATGCAGCTGTGTAGGGCTTTGTGGGGTGGGGGGGTGGGGTTACTTCAGGGCACTGCATGCAGCTTTACTTTTTAGTACACACCTCTAAAGTATTAATGAGAACCCCCCCCACCCTCACTCCACATCTTCCAGCTGCTGTTCCAGCAACAAACACATATGCACGCACGCGCATTCACACATGCGCGCTTACACACACAAACACACACACAGGCACACACAATTGTACTGCCCTATTGCCAAATAATTCTGTCATGTGCAATTTTGCGTAAACAGGGCACATTTTGACGGGGTAATGCTCCAAAGTTCAAACAATACTTCCACCCAGCAATTTTGTGTGAGTTTCTGAGTTGTTAAGCTCCCGCATGTTAATTAGCTCTGGGGGACATTTTGTTCCAAAATATATAAATGAGAGACTAAAGTTGTTTTTGGCTAAGGTGCTGTTTTCACACTAGTGTTTTTGTTCCTGCTGTGCTGCCATAAGCTGTTAAGAGGCTTCACGTAAGAGCCAGGCCATGCTCCACACTATGAAATCATATGGCATCAATATCAACTGACAATAAAATAATGACTAATAGTGTTTTCTTTCAGTATTTTCAAAAGTGCACTTTTCCACTCAGGTACTTGTCGAACATTTTTTGTTGTTTGTTTGAATCATAAGCTCTCCTTTCACAGCACACATTTCACAGGGCCCATGCTAAAATACTGGTTAGCGTTGGCTGTGTGTCCCAACATTCTTCACTCACCACCTCCTTTCCTCCACTCCCCCACTACCACTCCTCTCCTACCTGGAAGTATGCAAAACTGCCTGAACGTTTTGAGTACAAGTATTTGTATGTACAGTATACAATGTACCTGACATTGCGGTTTGCGTCGAGACATTAATTAATATGTAATTAATATGCAGCAATATATTAAAACACAAAGATCAGTTTCCGGGGCAAGGAAGAGAGGAGGTGGTAGTGGAGGAAAGGAGGGTGCATTTTTTGAGTATTGGGACACACCCCTACTCTCATTTCACCAAAGGAGAGGCGGGTGAACTAGTTTGCTATCTTTACCTGTCAAAAAGATATGTAAGAACCTGTGCACATCTGTGCAAAAAAGCAATCCATCCTGGAAAATATGGTTTTGTCTGTAACTACAGATTACTGTCTCTCTCCTTCAAGGCCAAACGTCATGGCCAAGGCGGCCGCAGAAGTGATGACATCACAGATGGATTGATTAAGCACATTGTGGCTTTTATTGTATCAAATAATTCGTTTTATGGCCAAAGAGTTCATCTGGTAACAGAAAATGTGCAAAGGTGAAGCGCAATGCATTAACTATCGAGTTGACTTGATTATTTGACTGGAGTACTTTATAAAATATAAAATACTTTTATTTGTTGTTACGAAAAATCCAGGGGCCACCCCTGTATGCAGTATTGGCTGAACACTACGGTTTCAGAATCGTTATTATTATTTTTCTTGACTTGGCTTCGTAAGGAAATTTGCTCAGCAATAAAGTTATTTTTTTATAACTTGATGTGATTCGTTCTTGACGGCTAGCCACTGGCAGTCTCCCTCGTAGTGTCGTTTCGGTAATTCCAAATCCACACGCGGGTAAATATTAAAATACTAGGCTATTTAATATACCATTTAAATACCTTTGGGCATGAATGGGGTAGGCTATACGTTGTCGCTGATTCATTCCATTCGCTGCGAACATCTTTTTTTTAAAATAACATGAATCATTATGACTGGACTCATTTTCATGTTGGCCCTTTTAAACACATAATATTCCAAATACGTGGTCGTGTCTCACAATGAACAAACTCGCAATAACATTCCCAAAGTCTTTCCGCCCACCCCCTGACCTGCCGAGCAACACCCCCCAGAAAGCGAAGCTTACTTTTCGCGGCGTGTCTGACGCTGTTCATACAGTTAATGATAAATGGTAACATGCACTTCCCTTTACTAGGCTACTCAAAACGGGGCGATCAGGAAACACCACTTTAGGTAACCACCAGGCTACACTCCGGGCGGTCATCTCAGAATTGGCCAGGCTCAAGACAGGTGCTTTACTGGAGACTCAATCGTTTAATGTTTCATTTGGTTTGTTGCCGTTGTGTTGTTGTTGGAACAGTAGGCTGCTCGTTAATGTTGACTAATTGAGGACAGTGGCATTCCCAGGACTGTGCGTGGGGACATTCTCGGCTCCTTTACAAGCGTCCCGACCCTCAAGGAGCTTTTTATTTCCCGACCCTCAAAAACAGCTGGACCGCTATAAACTGTAGCAAAGACAAAGTTTGAAACGCGTTATCGGTTACAAGATGGACATCAGCCCGACGGAAACGGAGAACGAGTTAAATGAATTTCCTAACCACGAAGAAGAGGTAATGGGCTCTTATTTTATATCGCCTTTGTGTTTAGATGCTTAGTCAGTCATGTAAGTGATCGCGTAACAATGACTGTGCGCACTTTCAATAGACTTAGGAAGTAGCCTACAGACTGAGTTAGTTTAGCAATCCTCATCCCATATTAATATGCAATGTGTTTTTAATGCCAAAATCTGTTCGATGATATTACTGTAGGCTAGATATGATGTTGTTGCCATAATAAAAAATAGACTGTAGCCTACTGAGCACGGTTATAGAATAGTCTACAGTATTCAACCCGTGGTGGGGTTTTTTAAAAACTTAATTTGTCGTTCATAAACATGACGTGTTTTTGGAATGTTATGGTTCATAAATATGGTTTGCTTTTTGGAAAACTATGTGACTAATTATTATCTGGTTATAAAACGTCATATAGCAAGGCATTTGCAAATCAACTGTTAGGCTCGTCCGGATATAGCCTATTGAGAGATAGCCTATCATCAAAATAATGCCTAACTGTGCACCCAGAGTGTCTGGTTTATTTTTAAAAATCAGACAATCACGAGGAATTTATTGTGCTCACGTGAATTGCAATGCAGAATTGATTCATGATTTGTGTATAGGTAACATCAATTTCTTGTTTTACGAGTTTAGCTCAATCTCTCAAATTGAGCCTATATGCCCCATTTAGCGCACAACTTTTTTTTCGTCGTCTTGCTGTAGAACCCCTAACACACCAGCCATGGTATTATAACAAGGCGTCATTGCCCCCAAGGTTTGTCGGATTGCTTAATTGATAGATTCAATCTTGAGAAGAAAAGTTGTCTACCGTTAAGCAATTGTATGGACATGGAACCAAACAGTCCATAAATCCTTGGCTTTACCAGTGAGGCGCACATACGATGGGACACGAACTTACATTGCCCGAGACAACTGCCTGTTCGCCAGCATTCGGCTACATTACATTACAGGCATTTAGCAGACGCTCTTATCCAGAGCGACTTGCACAACTTTTGAGAGCATTTTTTTTAATTTTTTTTTTAACATATTATCCTTTTATACAGCTGGATATATACTGGCTACTGTAGGACGTAGATGATTCCATTGGATGCCATTGAGAGAAAAAAATGCACATGCATATCTCTCTCTCTGTTTCTCTTTCTCTCTCACTTTCCCAATGATTAATTCCCCAATAAACTGTAATGAACTTCTTTCTTAATATAATTTTTTTCACACCCCATTTTGTGTAGGCGGTGTAGATGTTACAACAACGAATCAAGTCAATCATTGTTTAGCGTCTCACTCAATTTTTTCTTTGTGACAAATTCCGTGCAGATGATTGCAGACCTGTTCCCATTTCTCGTTCTACAGATTGTGCTTATTTATTATATTATAAAAATATATATATTTTGGAATAAAATATTATTTTGGCCCTGCTTTAACGGTCTGATAAAGACAAAAAAATCAATGCCTTATTTTTCTATCCAAATAAATTCTTTATGAATTTTGGGCTATTGTCATTACAGTCTTTTCTAGAGCTTAACTTTTTTTCTTTTAACTAACATCAAAATCTTGTGTGGAGAAAAAAAAAATCCTTAACAAGTATGTAAAAATGTTTGTCTGTCCTTTAGTGCTCAAAGAAGAGCTGGTAAGCGATAGCCTTTCTGAAGGCCCCTGTGTCAGTTGATCTATATGGATGTGTGTTTAATCAATGGGATGATTTTAAACGTTACACATTCAACAAGAAGGATTTTCAGGTGTAGGAGGAAGGACGAGTGCTTACTTTATCTGGCGGATGCCTTCTAGACCCGCTGTTTACAGAGGAGCAGGGTAAAGGATTACCCAGAGTGCATTAGATGAGGGAAGTTTATGGTCACTGTGGAGAAGATGAGGCTAACCAGGCTAAGGGTGGGGGGGGGGAATCAGTGTTGTATAAAGACACTCGTAAATTTTGCGTTGAGTTTAAAGTTATATATTCCAGTTTGTGCAAGAACTTTGGAGCTTTTTATTTCTTTGGAGATTGTGTTTGAAGTTCTGCAGAGACTGAACACACACACACACGCACACAGGCACACACACACACGCACGCACGCACACACACACACACACACGCGCACGCACACACACACACGCGCACGCACGCACGCACGCACGCACGCACACACACGCACACACGTTTTCACACACACTAACGGGCAAAACCTATTGAACTATGACGCAACTGAACTTGAGAAGTTTTAAAATCATCTGGTTTTGCATTTCACATGGCTGCCAGCGTATAGCTTACCTTGAGGAGGCTGGCACAGGCTTGGTTCAGTCCGCATTAGATTATTATTGTTGAGTTATGGGGCGCAGAGGATCAAGATTTGAGTTTTAGAAGGTTGACAGAGGGTGGCCGGACTCACCTGTTGCATGCTGACCAGGTGTGTAGGGTACTTCTAGGCTCTTCTCAGGTACAGGGCGGAGCTTCATCTCTCATCATATGCACCTGAAGCCACAGGTGACAACGCCACAATCATGCGAATGGGGCCATACACGTACCTGGCGGGTGAATGGCGGATCGCCGTTAGCGATCACGATTCTGGTCCGAAAACAGCAACGGCTGGTGGACCAGTCCATTGCCCCATGGACAACAGCGTGAGCTCCACCTCCATCCCGCGGACTCCTGTCCAATCACACGGAAGAGCAGTGGTGACTGACGGGCCCACAGACGGTGTCCGAGGAACTGAAAACACAGATGTGTGGATGGGTTAGGGAAGTACAATGTGGAAGTACGAAGTGAGGCCCAGGGGTACGATACGACGATAACGTGCTCTCATGTCCGCACAACCGTGAAAAATACATTTCAGAAATGGAAATGGAATCGTGTCTGCTCAGCTTAAGCAGATACTGTGCGCTAACCGTGGTGTGATTGGATATTTCACGTAGGCTACTTGTGCTTAGATGCTTAGTCAGTCATGTAAGTGATCGCTTTGCAAGCACCGTTCCACCTTTATTGTTGCTATATTTCATTCTGTGAAAGGAAAAACAAGTCATATGGCTGAATAATTATTCCTTTTTGTAACACCTATAAAGCCTACACAAAATGGGGTACTGAAAATGCTAAGAATTGTGCTCAAGTGACTTTTGGGCAACTTGAGTAACTTTGTGTGGCAGCTCGAGCAACTCTGGGGCAGTTTGAGCAAATTTGGGGCAGTATCTGCCTGGGCCGTTTCATGATCACTGAATGGAGTGCTACCCTAAGCCTACTAGGACAACAATAACCAACTGGGGTTGTTTGTAAATCAGACAAAAGCTGAATCTGGTGGTAACTGCATGGTGACAGTGGAAGGGTCTACACAAGATTATGTGCACACATTTCATTGATCTTGCAAGTTATTGAATCGTGTGCATTTTGACAATTAACCTCAAAGCCATTGCAGTTAATATGGCCGCTGTTCATATTTCATTTCATGCCTTTAGCAGACACCAGTGGTTGGTCCCTGTTGTGCCAAGTGGGCTTGTCCCTGTTGTGCCAAGTGGGCTTAGAAGGTACAACATGGGGCTAATGTGTAGCATCGGTTTTCAGTTATTGCTATTGCTAAAGTTCACCATGCATACATGTCAGCCATGCATGACATCATTAATGTACATACTGTTTGTCATACGCTACATCATTAGCTGAAGCACAGGCCTTAACCCCCTCACTCCCTGCTACTTTCTCCCCCCCATAACCCCTTTCATCAATCAAACCTATACTCAGACCCAGTGACTCATTATTACATAACACAGGCACGCTCTTACATGCCACATTGCATCAGAGGTGGTCATTCAGGTCCAACACTTCTCACTGTGACCACTTTCTTGATTTTTAAAAATGTATTTATTTATTTTTTGTTTTGCTTGTGCAAAAGAATAGGGATGTGGTGTCTTGGTGGATGAGGTCATATGGAACCATGCGTTACTATTGTCACACAAGACCTGCTTGGGGGTCTTCATTATCAAATTGGGCTTTATTCTCTTGTGTTTGGAAATATTAAAAAAATGCAGCAACAATGGCAACAGAAAGGAGAGATATAACAGATTGTTTATTTTCACTATTGCCTACTATTTGAGTAGTAGTCAGAAGATTGTAAGTTTGAATCCCAGTTGGGAAACAGTTTTCCCTTTGATAAAAGTACTTAAACTAAATTATTTCAATCAACATCCAGCTATATCATTATTATAGTGTATATGTACAATGGCCTGGACAAGGGTTTCTCTTCAGCAAGTACAGTACAAAATAAAATTTGCTTCGTCGCCATCAGCTCTTTTGGTTTAATAATAGTTTTGCCATATATTTCTCTGAAATGTCTAACTGACCTGCTAAAACGTGGCTGGATCAGGATTACGCGGCAACAAGCAAAGCTTTAGAAAGCTCAGCGTCATGGAGTATGGCTTCAAATGTTGATGGCCATGCCGGTCGTATAAGCTGGCTTACTTAGATACACCAACCGCAGTGCTCCTCTGTCGGCTCATCTGAGGGATCGTCCAAGGGGGACGGCGAGAGCAGGAAGTGGGGGTGGAAACATGACAGAGCAGAAGCATGCACCCCCCCCCCTCCTCCTCCATGGCTGGGATTATTTATAAAACCGCTGGGGGAATTGTCATCCTATCCTGGCCATTTGCTGGCTATATGAAACGGGGACCTTTTAAGAGACAACGGGGCTTTGCGTGAAAAATGTGCCAACTGTGACCGCCGTCGGGCAGGAGAGTTTAGCGGACAATTTTAGAACGACGTGTTTATTAAATTTATCTGTTGTTTGAAAGGGTGCTACAGTATAAAGAGCTAACAGAATTCCGATGTTGAAAATAAACAGTGTTGTTTGACCCCCCCCAGCCTTGCTCTGCTGATACCCCAGTATCCCGGGGGGTGGGGGGCCGCTCTTCGCCACTCCCTAAAGAAAGCAGCACATTGTTGTAGCGTATCGTGTGATCACCCCCCTCATGTCTTATTTTAGCTTAGCGTGTGGTGTCCCGTTAATGCGCCGCATCGCCACTGGTGTGAAGTTCCTGCGTCCAAGTCCAAGTTAAAAAAATAAATTAAAAAATGAAGTCGAGTAATCAGCATTTACTATACTGCGCTAACTGCCCAGGCGCTGTGTTTGCTAATGCATTGGGTGCAATGGGTTGTGTCGGGACTGCATCTTGAGGTAAAAAGAGGTGTGACTACATGTCATAGTTCACTGTTGATGTTGTGCGGTGTTTGTTTGCCAAATTTGGGCCTGGCAGGCGCGCTTGGCCTTCCTCTTTTTTTTGGATGTTCTCCTATTTGAAAATTAGCACGGTGTTTTCTTTTTCGCTTTTATTTTCTCTCTCTCTCTCTCTGTCTCTGTCTGTCTGTCTGTCCCGGAGCCTAAAGAGGCGGCTCTTATCATGTACAATGTGAGCGTGAGAGCAGTAAAAACTACCAGGGCAGGAGGGGCCTCTAATCGATCACTTATTACACCCCTGAGCAAACAAGGTTTAAGTGGCCTGTGTGGTGACCTGGGATGTCCAGCACGATTTTCGGCTGGTAATCAGTAACGGGGGTGGAGGCGGGTGGGGGTGGGGGTGGGTGTGTGTGTGTGTGGGGGGACTACAGAGAGCAAATCCAGCACCCAGTTCTTGGGTCAGTCATTGGCTCGGAATGTAGATAATAGTTTCTTAGCGATACCGTGGAGACAACCATCCTGTTCTTATTGAGCCCTGCATTTTGTGTGCGTGTGTGTGTGTGTGTGTGTGTGTGTGTGTGTGTGTGTGTGTGTGTGTGTGTGTGTGTGTGTGCATACACGTGTGTGGTGTACATGTGTAAATCTGTGCGTGCGTGTGCATCTAAAACCTCAAAGCTAACTCGCAACTGGGCTGCTTTAATGACAGCAATTATTTTCCCTATTTTTATGGTTTTGGGGAGCTTGACAGTTTGCAGATGGCGGACAGCTGATTAACACAATGTGGAATACATATTAATACAATTATTTCCTGTGGATATTCCTGGAGGCTCCTGTTTAGCTTGGCAGTGAAATGGCATTCACCTGAAATCAGGCCTGATTTGCTCTGAGTGAGGTCATTTGTTTTGATATCTGCATATTAGACGCTATTCACCTTTCTGAACATACTGAAGATGGAATGACTCACAGATTGATAATTTCTTAGCCGTCTCTAGTCTCCACATGTCTGATAATGTGACTGAGAGAAATGTCCTTCTATTGAACTTAGAAGTAGAAAAGGTTTTCTAAAGAAAACCCTTGCATGGTCTTTATCCCTTAACCCTTGACATTGACCGTGACTACAGCTCTGGTCCCAAACTTGACGTGACATTTACTGGCTCCATAATTAACGTTAAGTCCATTAAGCTCAGATTCTCAGCCACGATTATTTGACCCAAAGTGACGTATTCAATAAATATTGTTCCCTTGCTTAAAGTCCAGTATGTATGCCTTTTTATCTGTTAAGATACATAACTTTGTCAGGAGTTGACGGCACTGGTAATAATGTCGTTGCCATAGTGATCATGTTGCCAATATCGTGCAGTGCTTTTCTGTTTCGTTACAGGGTGAGCAGTAGGTCAGGTTGCCCGCAGTGTTTCTGTCCAGACTTGTATAAGTAGGGGCGCGGTGTTAGCGGACTGGCCAGCCCATAAAGGCCAGACAGAGACCCCACAGCCTCTGAGGCTCCTGTTCCTCCGGGACAAAACATTCTGAAGAGTCACTGCCTGCCTGCCAATCATTTTCCCCCCCACCCCTCCTTCTCCCAGAATCCTCTGCTACTGCAACAGAGATAATCTGTAGGATCTGCAGACTGAGTGTGTGTAGATTGGGTTTTGCTCCCCAGGCACTGATCCACGTATAGAAAGCGCCTCTTGCGCAAAAGTCGGATCAAGATTTTGGGTCGTGAATATATCCTGGATTAGCAGTTTGGGGCTTAGCCGATCAATAAGACAGCTATTGTCTTATTAATTGACTAATGCTAATTGGCTAATGCCTGCCAGGCATTCACACTGCCTGTGTGTTCTTACTGTGGTAAGTCTGGTCTTGCTCATTGTGGACTTACTGAATAGAATGCTACCTCAAATTTTCTGGGGTTTTCTTTGGCAAGTTTTTTTTTCACACTTTATTGGAACCCAGGGGTGTCGAGGTCATGAACAAGAGGGCCGCCATGTCTGAGGGTTTTGTGGATTTCCTACTTGCAATTGCATGCAATTTAGGCCTGGGAAACCATGCAGACTCTAACCAGTCAGTGTATTAAATTAATCACTTAAATGCGGAAACACATGAAAAATGAGAGGAAAACCTCAGCCCTTCACGATTGGAGTCTGACACCTGTGGTGCAGCCGCGCAACCACTGGGGGAAGTATTGTCAAACTGGACAAGTACATTGGCTGATTTATCTATATTTAGGCCTATAGGTTGTGCGGTTACGACGACAATACAAACGATTTTAAAACACAAATAAACAGCTTACAAAATATGAAAATCTCCGATATCACACGAGCACAAACAATATTATTCCACAAAACCACAAGTCGCTAAATTACACAAGGCACAACACAGCAAAGTGGCAAAAAACCAACAAGCAGCTTACCACCGAAATGTTCTTCTTGGAAACGAGTAGTTGGTCAACATTTTGCATAAACAAAGCGGAATACAATTTGCGGATATGCTCGCGCAAAGCAAAGTCAAAAACGGGGGAATCACGCGGAAATGCAACCAGAAAATGCGCGCCCCCAACAGCACGGCAACACCGCGACAAACCACCACATAGTAAGCGCTGCATACAACCCGAAACAAACCATAATGCTACTTTAAAATGCGGTTCGGCACGGCAGCAAAAGCTGGCAACATGCATGAGCCATACCAGAGGAAATGCAATCGACCCTCGAAATTAAAATAAATGAAAATACATATAAATATTAATACAATCTCTGCAAATCCACAACAGGGGTCTGCGATTTCCAATCAAGACTCGCCAGCATACAAACGATTTAAAGGGCCGCAATCACGAAGCAGCATAGGGACGTAACAGTAAAAAGACCACTTATAAAGGTCAGAAGAAACTGATGGACAGACTCTTTTACCGCTATATGGTAGATAATGGACACAGGGCTAAATGAGACTTAATCAAAAAGATATCCAGAAATACTAACAAGTAGGTTTTTATGGAGTTACAATCTCTACTGACTGCTGTTTTGTCATTTCAATAATACGGTAGTTATCAACAAACATTTTCCTCTGTATTCTTACTTGCGATTCTGTTTATTACTCAGGGAATGATGTTAACTTTTCCATCCACTGGCCAGAGTGCAGAGGTGGAAATCCAGGGGACATAAAGTAAAACTCCTCCCCAGTATTTTGCTCCAATCACCTGGATTTGCTAATTAACATAATTATTCAGCAAGGAGGTAGAACTAATTAGTGAAATCAGCTGGCTGAGTCTATGGGTGGAAGAAACACACGGTAGGACTTTTACTTTATGTCCCCTGGATTTCCACCTCTGCCAGAGTGGCTTGTGGATTCTAGAAATCAGAAGCCATTTAACTTTTACTGTATAACACACCTGGTTGGTTACCTGCCTACAGGACTGCTGGAGTAGAAAATCTTACCAGCCACAATCAAAGTTTTACCAGCATTTGGCTCGTGGCGGGCATTAAATTCACACCCTGTTGTAACTGTTACACCAGATTTCTTTGCTAATTGAAACATATCACTTGAGAAATGCATTTGGAAACGGCAATATTTTGGAATGGCAAATTGGCAATGAGAGAACATTTCCTGTGAACACGGCATGAACTTGTGCGTGAACTTTGTTTTGAGCTCAAATGAAACGACACAATTTGGCAACCCACTACTGTTCAGTGATGGACAAAGACAGGCTGTGTGAGGCAGTATGTGAGAATGTGTATTGATGAGTACACGGCTGCATTCATATGCAATTGCATCACACTGTTGATTAGAAGTGTATGCAGCCATAGGAAACCATGGGGAAATTGCCCTTAATAGGTCGTGACGGTTCAGGCTCCGAGCACCGAAAGTTTGCTAACTGTTGCCTGGTAACCATGATGTGGTTCTTGAAGTGTTCGGCTGACTAGTGATAAGACTCACTGCTCGGCTCCAAGCTCTTGTGTTACACAGTACCATATATGGTAAATGATCCATGTTACCAGAGAGAAAATCACTTCTATAGAGAAGTATGCATTATGTAGCGCATACTCTGAAACTAGAGAAGTATGCATTATGTAGCACATACTCTGAAACTAGAGAAGTATGCATTATGTAGCACATACTCTGAAACTACAGAAGTATGCATTATGTAGCACATACTCTGAAACTACAGAAGTATGCATTATGTAGCACATACTCTGAAACTAGAGAAGTATGCATTATGTAGCACATACTCTGAAACTAGAGAAGTATGCATTATGTAGCACATACTCTGAAACTAGAGAAGTATGCATTATGTAGCACATACTCTGAAACTAGAGAAGTATGCATTATGTAGCACATACTCTGAAACTAGAGAAGTATGCATTATGTAGCACATACTCTGAAACTAACTGAAGTTAATGGTTTTTTAATCTACATGTAATTAGATTTTTTTTTTTTTTATAAAGAGGATTTGATATTAATTAGCTAATTAACAGATTAATTAAATTATTTAATAACCAGCGCAATGTTTAGTTTAGTTTGGGAGTGGCATATTCCACATATTGCATCACCTAAATGGTATTTTGTACTGGTTATGTAATTGTTTGTTTACGATCATCTAAAGCTTAGGAGTCTAAGCTTTATAGACTCTGGTGTCATTATTTCTGTTCAAAAAGCCAGTGAAATCCAATAGTCATACAAGATGATTGTTGATGCTATTGCTAGCCTACAGACTGCAGGCAGAGGCAGTGATGCTAGCAGGCTAACGTGACATGGGTCCACAGTGTGCTTGTACGATAGGCAGAGGCAGTGATGCTAGCAGGCTAACGTGACATGGGTCCACAGTGTGCTTGTACGATACGCAGAGGCAGTGATGCTAGCAGGCTAACGTGACATGGGTCCACAGTGTGCTTGTACGATAGGCAGAGGCAGTGCCTATCGCATGACATGGGTCCACACCAGAGAACCACCTGGACCATGAACCAAAGCGGCTCACACTGTTTGCTTCCTGGTGGAAAATGTTTGATCGCTGCAGCCATCTGTTCACACTGTCACTCTCAGTCACAACTGCACTGATTTTTGAAAATGGCTTCATTAGTTGTTTTTTTTCTATCCCCGTTTCTTTAGGTCCGAACACTGTTTGTCAGTGGATTGCCACTGGACATCAAACCCAGAGAACTATATCTCTTATTCAGACCTTTTAAGGTAAGCTGTGTGTGTGCGTGCGTGCGTGCGTGCGTGCGTGCGTGCGTGCGTGCGTGCGTGCGTGCGTGCGTGCGTGCGTCTTATCAATCCTTTATCCTTAAGTTGTTCATTTCCTTGTTCAGGTGTTGTTTTTTTTTGTTTTTGCTCTACTTCAGACAACTAACTGGTTCACTTTAGGATACACTGTATTCAAATTATTTATTATTTATATCATCCAGGAACAGACGGTTTAAAAACATCAAGAGCACAGATGGTGTGTAAAAAGTTACGCAGAAATTTGGCTCCTCTCAGTTTAAAAATGGCCACGCTCTGATTTTCAGTGTGTTCCTGCCTTGCAGATACAAAATGTGTGTGGGGGGTGGAAATAGAATAGATACAATAGAATACAATAGAATAAATAAAAATACAGAATAAAGCCAAAGAAATTCTTCCGGGAACCATAGAGACTCTAAATACTCTGCTGTTCAGCAGCAGAGTATTTACGTCTGGTTCCTGGTCCGTTCTTTCGTATGCGAGTGCTGCATTTAAAACTTTACGCCTCATCCTCCATAACTCCCGCATGTTAAGGAGGATTTAAGCCACGGAGATGTCAAGGGTAGTGAGGTTCCAAGGTTGTGGTGAATGCAACAACAGTACAAAAAAAAAAGAAATCCCAGGTGCATTTAAATAACTGCTGCGTTCATTCATTAATATCCCTGGGAGCAGTTTATCCGGGTAGCCAGAAGTCGCCCGCTCGGTTGCCTGGGCGATGCTCCTCTTTCAGTGTTCTCTCCCATTTCCTCCGGCTCACATTTGTGCTCCTCATTTCCTGGTTCTCCACCTTCCTCTCCTCCCCTCCTCCCCTCATCTGTATAAAATAGGAGAGCAGTGGGAGGAAGATGAGGGTTAGGAATGAGGAAATGAGGAAAGACTAACGGAGCACAGCGAACTTTGACCTTGAATTCCTTCACAAACGGAAGGTTCAGGGGAGTAAATCATTGCAGGAAATTAAAAACAACAGATTTGTTTTGAATGAACAGATTGGTTTACACCTGAGCTCCAAGCGCTCCAAAACATGACAGGGACGTTTCTAAAACCTGAAATGACACCGAAAAGAACATCCAGTTACGGAACGTTGCAGGCGTGGCCTCTGATAGGTCGATGTGACGTGTGCAGTGCAGTGGCCTTTACACTGTGGTCAGTTGTATACTGGCTTGGTGCAATACGTAACCCAACCTAGCCAACATTCCCACCATCGTGACATGTCAAGGCGTTCTTGCAAAACGTGACAAACTGTTTGGAGTGAAGTTTTTTTTTTTCTGTTCAATAAAGGGAAAGTTTGAAAATGTAACGGAATGTTCTGCCTAAATAAACTCGGGGCTTAATTTGCATTAGTTAATGCGCGTATTGCAGGTATTGTTTTACAAACTTGTGGCACGCGTTCTGCTGTTCATGGTTTTCTTTGACATGGCTGTTAGACAGTTGCAGCAGCCGTCTCACTCTTGTCATTTTCTTTTTCAGGGTTATGAAGGCTCCCTAATAAAACTCACCTCCAAACAGGTAAATGTTAACATTTTGCGGATAAGGCTGGTTCACGCGTGATTGGCTGTGCATTTTTGGATTTTTGAGTGACCCTGGCTCAGAATCGCCGTCGGTGTGAGGAGCTGTGCGCCTGTACATACCAGACCTGTCAATCAAAAGGCAGTTTATCATTTCAGATGTTCAGGGGGGATGCCAACAGACCATGAAGGAAGCTGGAAAAAAAATGTGTGAAAGGGTTTATGTGTGAAAGGGTGAAGTGTTTAAAGGGTTTATTTATGAAAGGGTGAAGTGTTTAAAGGGTTTATTTATGAAAGGGTGAAGTGTTTAAAGGGTTTATTTATGAAAGGGTGAAGTGTTTAAAGGGTTTATTTGTGAAAGGGTGAAGTGTTTAAAGGGTTTATTTGTGAAAGGGTGAAGTGTTTAAAGGGTTTATTTATGAAAGGGTGAAGTGTTTAAAGGGTTTATGTGTGAAAGGGTGAAGTGTTTAAAGGGTTTATGTGTGAAAGGGTGAAGTGTTTAAAGGGTTTATTTGTGAAAGGGTGAAGTGTTTAAAGGGTTTATTTATGAAAGGGTGAAGTGTTTAAAGGGTTTATTTATGAAAGGGTGAAGTGTTTAAAGGGTTTATGTGTGAAAGGGTGAAGTGTTTAAAGGGTTTATTTGTGAAAGGGTGAAGTGTTTAAAGGGTTTATTTATGAAAGGGTGAAGTGTTTAAAGGGTTTATGTGTGAAAGGGTGAAGTGTTTAAAGGGTTTATTTGTGAAAGGGTGAAGTGTTTAAAGGGTTTATTTGTGAAAGGGTGAAGTGTTTAAAGGGTTTATTTGTGAAAGGGTGAAGTGTTTAAAGGGTTTATTTATGAAAGGGTGAAGTGTTTAAAGGGTTTATTTGTGAAAGGGTGAAGTGTTTAAAGGGTTTATTTGTGAAAGGGTGAAGTGTTTAAAGGGTTTATTTGTGAAAGGGTGAAGTGTTTAAAGGGTTTATTTGTGAAAGGGTGAAGTGTTTAAAGGGTTTATTTGTGAAAGGGTGAAGTGTTTAAAGGGTTTATTTGTGAAAGGGTGAAGTGTTTAAAGGGTTTATTTGTGAAAGGGTGAAGTGTTTAAAGGGTTTATTTATGAAAGGGTGAAGTGTTTAAAGGGTTTATTTATGAAAGGGTGAAGTGTTTAAAGGGTTTATTTATGAAAGGGTGAAGTGTTTAAAGGGTTTATGTGTGAAAGGGTGAAGTGTTTAAATGGTTTATTTGTGAAAGGGTGAAGTGTTTAAAGGGTTTATTTGTGAAAGGGTGAAGTGTTTAAAGGGTTTATTTGTGAAAGGGTGAAGTGTTTAAAGGGTTTATTTGTGAAAGGGTGAAGTGTTTAAAGGGTTTATTTATGAAAGGGTGAAGTGTTTAAAGGGTTTATTTGTGAAAGGGTGAAGTGTTTAAAGGGTTTATTTGTGAAAGGGTGAAGTGTTTAAAGGGTTTATTTATGAAAGGGTGAAGTGTTTAAAGGGTTTATTTGTGAAAGGGTGAAGTGTTTAAAGGGTTTATTTGTGAAAGGGTGAAGTGTTTAAAGGGTTTATTTGTGAAAGGGTGAAGTGTTTAAAGGGTTTATTTATGAAAGGGTGAAGTGTTTAAAGGGTTTATTTGTGAAAGGGTGAAGTGTTTAAAGGGTTTATTTGTGAAAGGGTGAAGTGTTTAAAGGGTTTATTTGTGAAAGGGTGAAGTGTTTAAAGGGTTTATTTGTGAAAGGGTGAAGTGTTTAAAGGGTTTATTTATGAAAGGGTGAAGTGTTTAAAGGGTTTATTTGTGAAAGGGTGAAGTGTTTAAAGGGTTTATTTATGAAAGGGTGAAGTGTTTAAAGGGTTTATTTGTGAAAGGGTGAAGTGTTTAAAGGGTTTATTTGTGAAAGGGTGAAGTGTTTAAAGGGTTTATTTGTGAAAGGGTGAAGTGTTTAAAGGGTTTATTTGTGAAAGGGTGAAGTGTTTAAAGGGTTTATTTGTGAAAGGGTGAAGTGTTTAAAGGGTTTATTTATGAAAGGGTGAAGTGTTTAAAGGGTTTATTTGTGAAAGGGTGAAGTGTTTAAAGGGTTTATTTGTGAAAGGGTGAAGTGTTTAAAGGGTTTATTTGTGAAAGGGTGAAGTGTTTAAAGGGTTTATTTGTGAAAGGGTGAAGTGTTTAAAGGGTTTATTTATGAAAGGGTGAAGTGTTTAAAGGGTTTATTTATGAAAGGGTGAAGTGTTTAAAGGGTTTATTTGTGAAAGGGTGAAGTGTTTAAAGGGTTTATTTATGAAAGGGTGAAGTGTTTAAAGGGTTTATTTGTGAAAGGGTGAAGTGTTTAAAGGGTTTATTTGTGAAAGGGTGAAGTGTTTAAAGGGTTTATTTATGAAAGGGTGAAGTGTTTAAAGGGTTTATTTATGAAAGGGTGAAGTGTTTAAAGGGTTTATTTGTGAAAGGGTGAAGTGTTTAAAGGGTTTATTTGTGAAAGGGTGAAGTGTTTAAAGGGTTTATTTGTGAAAGGGTGAAGTGTTTAAAGGGTTTATTTGTGAAAGGGTGAAGTGTTTAAAGGGTTTATTTGTGAAAGGGTGAAGTGTTTAAAGGGTTTATTTATGAAAGGGTGAAGTGTTTAAAGGGTTTATTTGTGAAAGGGTGAAGTGTTTAAAGGGTTTATTTGTGAAAGGGTGAAGTGTTTAAAGGGTTTATTTGTGAAAGGGTGAAGTGTTTAAAGGGTTTATTTGTGAAAGGGTGAAGTGTTTAAATGGTTTATTTATGAAAGGGTGAAGTGTTTAAAGGGTTTATTTGTGAAAGGGTGAAGTGTTTAAAGGGTTTATTTGTGAAAGGGTGAAGTGTTTAAAGGGTTTATTTGTGAAAGGGTGAAGTGTTTAAAGGGTTTATTTATGAAAGGGTGAAGTGTTTAAAGGGTTTATTTGTGAAAGGGTGAAGTGTTTAAAGGGTTTATTTGTGAAAGGGTGAAGTGTTTAAAGGGTTTATTTGTGAAAGGGTGAAGTGTTTAAAGGGTTTATTTATGAAAGGGTGAAGTGTTTAAAGGGTTTATGTGTGAAAGGGTGAAGTGTTTAAAGGGTTTATGTGTGAAAGGGTGAAGTGTTTAAAGGGTTTATTTGTGAAAGGGTGAAGTGTTTAAATGGTTTATTTATGAAAGGGTGAAGTGTTTAAAGGGTTTATTTGTGAAAGGGTGAAGTGTTTAAATGGTTTATTTGTGAAAGGGTGAAGTGTTTAAAGGGTTTATTTGTGAAAGGGTGAAGTGTTTAAATGGTTTATTTGTGAAAGGGTGAAGTGTTTAAAGGGTTTATTTGTGAAAGGGTGAAGTGTTTAAATGGTTTATTTGTGAAAGGGTGAAGTGTTTAAATGGTTTATTTGTGAAAGGGTGAAGTGTTTAAAATATTTTCTTTTTACCTGTTGCTTTCCATTTTCACTGATGACTGTTGCTGGGGCAGGTGACTATGTTTTTTCGTGTGGCATACACTAAGGGATAATTCCCAAGCCATTCCTCAAAAAACATATTACATAGAGGTGTTGTATTGCACCTTGTTTGTGTCGTAGCTTGAATGTGTCTCACTTGTTTCCTATATGTGGTAAGGAGTGTATCTGATAGAGAAAGCCTTAGCTTGAGCTTTTTTAGGCGGTCATTTCTTTGTGGTCATGTGGTTATGGTGTCCACAGGAGTGGTTGTGGGACCACAACCATTCAACCATTCCGCACACTTTCAAAATGGAACCTACTGCCTCCCTGCTTTTAAAAGATTTTCATAAATTTCTTTTGGAATAACAGCCTATAGTCATGGACTGTAGTCATGTTGTTCTGTGTGGATGGTGCACGTCTACATGAATATGCATCTCGCGACAGAAATCCGAGATGGGCTGAGACGCGGCTAGCCACCCAGGCTGGGAGGGGCACCACTATCAATGGGACATCTTAATGCTTTTATATGCAGTTTTCTCCAAAGCGAGCTGACTTTTTAAAGTCATCCAGCCATGCTATGATGCAGCCCCTATGCTCTGTGAGATGGATGTTCAGGTTTTTCCTGATTTTACAAGGCTGGCATCAAAACCCTGAGCAAGAAGAGGGTCAACCCGAGGCTAATGAGATTCGCTGAAAGGCATGGCTTAGAATTCACTCCGGCAAAAAACGTAATTCCCCAAAAAAAAAAGAAGGAAAACATTTATCTTCAGTATGCGGAAGCTGGACTTTCGGGGTTCATAATTAATAGCATGGTTAAATTTTTTTTTTTACCATGGAGAAGAGGGACTCCCACTATGATTTATGAAGTGCATATCATAGTGCATATCATAAAAATAAAAAAAAGAATTTAAAATAGCTGTTGTGGTGAATATCATTTCATTCCATTTCCACACATTTGAGTAGTAGATATCTGTGGTGACTTCCAGAGATTTAATTTGGCATTTTATCCATTCAAAGTACTACAAATAAGATCAAGAGCCCACCACATTGCCTTTTGGGTACAGCTCTACTTTTCTCACCATTGCCCTCTTTCAACATTATGATGATAATTTTATGAGGTTATTTACTGTGACTTCCATTGGCGTTCTATAATCTTTTTCTCCCTGTAATCCTGTTCATGTTGCCAGTTTGTTGTCAATTGGGCATCGTAGGGTTAAAATACCCCCACGTTCTTCAATGGGTTCCCATCTCCTTTATACCTGCACTTGTCTCAGAAGGTTCAATACTCAGACTCTATTTTACCAAGATACCAAGCTACACTTAGCACTGAAATTATGTCCCTGTCACCAAACGCCAGACAGCGGCGTTCTGGAATACTGAAGTCGAAGTGGGTTATGGAAGGCGGAGTGCCGTAGTCTCCCTGGCGACTGGGTCTGTCGCTCCGGGTCTTGTCTCCGTCTGAGGCGTTCTGGAATCCCTCTGAAAGCGAGGTCGTCATTCCGTCTGTGACAGCAGGCCATCTCTCACACTGCCCTTTTTGGGAAAATGAACAGCGCAGGCAGTCCGAAACATAACGCTGCTTTAATTTGGTGTAAAACCAGACGTCACACTGCACCAGCAGACATCAATAGTATAGGCTTTTTCTTTTTTCTTTTGTTGTCTCTGTCTCATTCTTTCTCTCTCTGTCCCCAGCCAGTTGGATTTGTCAGCTTCGACAGCAGATCTGAGGCGGACGCTGCGAAGAACGCCCTGAACGTAAGTACGCCCGCCGCTCTTCAATTACAAACACGGCAGCTGCAGAAGACGCCAGCCTTGGCTGGCCCCACCGAGCGAGCGAGCGTTCTCCGGGGGGCGCAAGTCACATGTTTGTCATGGAAACAGAGCTATAACTGCCGACTCGATGTGCCGAAATGATGATAAACCGGAAAATATTATTTCAAACACGGTGCAGGAGGATTTGAAACAAATTGAATTTGTTGTGCTTTGTAGAAGGCATGAACTTGTTCATAATTTGAATGGAAATGTATGGAATCGGTATAAAACTTCCTGTTGGGGCACTGCACCCATTGTTAAGGTACAGGTGATTCATGAACTTTGCATGAAACATAGGATTAGGACTCCCTTTTGGAAAAGGAATATACTGAAATATATTCTACAAATGTGGGTTGTTTGGAAAATGTAATACTATATTTCACAGTGGTCTAATATATTGCAGAATCTTAAAATGGCAACAATGTGTATATTTGTGAATATACAGTATTGTGCAGTGTTGCAACATATTTGTAATATATTTAATTCAAAATATTTTCACATATATACAAAAAACACAACTACCAAGTTGTCCTCATTGCTGGATGGCATTCCTTGATGGTTAGAGATTCCCTGTACTTGTGAGAAAGAATGCTGGAATGTGCACCATTGTGATGTCATAAAGCCTCTTGCACGGCGAACCAAACGGCCCATAATTCTCACATAGCGATTGAAGGCCTTTTGATCTGGAGCTCACAAGGTCACCTCTGTAAAATCTAGGATTCCATTTTAATCTTCCGTCCATCAAAATTGGAGGCTGATGAAATATGATGAATATTTTCTTCAAGGAGAAAGGATATAAAGGCTTTAGTTTTGTGGGGCATTCTAGGTGGTTAATTGTGTTATGGAAACAAGTATATAAGCTTGAGATAGACATACTCAGAGCTTAAAAGCAATAAAAGCTTAAAAGCAATTTAAGAGGTTTATCTTTCACGTCGTTTTAGTGTTTAATTATTGTTCAGGTGGGTGCACTTGCTGCCGGTAATTTGGCCAGATTGTTCATTAGTGTGCATATGTAACACCATTGGCCTGTTTATCTATTTTGGAAATATTTTCCCCACCAGATCCAGAAAATAGACAGTGAGACAGATTTTTTACTTCCAACATTATGTCTTCGGTGCAGGTAACTGAAACAATATGTATATAGCGTGTAGCTGTTGAGGACAACATACGTCTACGGGGATTAGACGGTGAAAAAACACCGTACTGTTTGCGTACTGAGATACCCGCCCTCCGGTTGCAGTGGCATTTGTTGAAAATTAAACACTTTTTTTTTTTTTAAACTGTGAATTGAAAATTCTTCTTATCTGTGTGTGTGATATCCTGAGGGCCTCATTGCGTTACTCCAGTGCAGCGGTTTCACACGCCGGTGAAATACAGCTGGCACTGACCTCCGCTGTGTGATTTGTGATCAGAGCAGACATGTTGAATTGTGTTAGCCATGCCAGGATGGACAGGTGAAGTGAGCTGGGAACACTAACTCCCTGACCGTATGCCACAACCTGTGTGTTCCCTTCTAGTGAGGATCATCCACTCTTCAGGCCACATATTACTGAGTTTTAAACATACATTTGCACTTTTGCAGTGTAACCAGGTTGGCAGTCACGTTTATATTTAGATTTATAAAAAATCTTATAAAAAGTGCGCACATACAGGTTTAGGCAACAAACCGAATCATTTGGGTCACGCCCAAACCGATGGTAGCAATCATTACGTAATCTCACAACGTCATCCCATTGTATCTTCCAGGGCGTGTGTATGCCTGTCTGTACCCATGAATTATTCTCATCTCCTCCATCAATTATAAGATAGACTATGTTCACAATTATTTGCACAAGGCTTACCTCCTGAAGTGTCTGTACTGCCGTGGTGAAAACGCAATCTAGCAATGCAACCGAGTGAACAAATAAGGACTGTTTCCCGGTCCGGGTCGGGTTTGATAAACAAACGTGTCTGTGGTCTCAAATTGGCAAGGATTAATCGGGTCAAACCACCTGCGGCATTACAGATTGCATCCTTGTTTGGGTCAAAAATTTCACTGAAACGTATTCCTCAAATTAGGTATCACTATCAAAGTGTCATTGCATTCTTTTATCAGATTTCCATCACTCAAAATTGTGTGAATCTTCTCTCTGACACATTTTGGGCACAGGGAAATATTTGTCAGAAGGATGAAATGAAAGAATCGTGCATAGGAAATTCAGTATGGATATAAGGTAACATTAGGACTATGGCAAGAAATGCTGAAACCAAATGTAATTTTTACACAATTCAGCCCAATAATTCCGCTTTCAACATGCCATTCAAAACATTACCAAATTCCTATTATCAAATTGATTTGTTGCAATATAGACTATTAAAAATACATTTTTAAAACTTGATTCTCATTGCTTGAAAATGTATTTTTGAAAAAAAAAAAATAATAAACTATTGATAAAGGCACAAATAAATGTTCACACATTGGATTTTTTTTTTTTTTGAGAAGCCACGGTATGCTGCATCCATGCATACATTTGTGAACTAGCCTACCCACTTGAGAAATGCTTTCCAAAAGTAATTCTGGCATAAACAGAGCAGAATCACCCAGGAGAAGCTTTCAGAGAGTCTGGCAGCAACAGCAGATGTGAAACAGATGATAATACAAGGGCTGTATTACCAAGTTTGGTTAGAATGCCACTACTTCATCTCAGATCATTGATTTTCAGTTGCGCGAATACAAGCGGAATCTCTTTGATGACGAGGGTCCGTTTTTAAAAGCTGCCGTTTTTAGAAAAGAATTCATAAATAGCCACATAAATCTTCCTGCTCTTTGCACAGGCTGCCTAATGTGTGGTAAAAATAAGGGAAGCGGTGCTCGATGAAGCACACGTTACGATTGAGGGACCTTTTCCTACCCGCCTCTCTTCTCGCAGTCCTTAAAAATGTCGCCTCCCGTCTCTTTAGGGTGTCCGCTTCGACCCGGAAATCCAACAGACGCTGCGGTTGGAGTTTGCCAAGGCCAACACCAAAATGGCAAAGAACAAGCTGGTGGGCACGCCCAACCCCTCTCTGTCCCAGCCCTGTCTCGGACCTCCGTTCATCAACAGGGACCCCTGTGAGTATACTGCCCCCGTTTAGAGGAACCCCCTTTCTCCAACCGGGGCCCCTGCCAAAAGCTAAAGGTCATGTTTCCAAGGGAAACGGAACATAGACGGACACTGGCCCGGGAAAACGTAACGCGCTCTCCAGCGTCGTTTTGATGACGGGGCACGTCGATAGCTGAACGCTAGTGTGAAGATCAGAGCATGACTAAGCCTGTAAGGTTATTTTATGGTCGTTGTGGAGCTCCACGGGAATCGGAGCATCCCTTACAAGGATTCCTGATGGCACTATGCTGTTAATGACTGTGCAAGCCCCGCTAGTCTTTCCAAGCAGACCGTTTTGTTAGGATATTACTATGCACTTGATATCATACTGATATACATTTGTACTTTTATAATGGGGGATGCATTGCTATCCTTCAAATGTATCTCACGAAGTTCACTGTGAACATTTGTTTTAGAGTTTGGTTGCCACAACACCTAAAAGTTAAGGGACATAATTTTGAGCAGTTACTTTGAGAAAGACAGCTGTGGACATGCGTTTTTACAATGCGGTTTTTGTATTCTCTCTGTTCATTAGAAGCCAAAAACAATTCACCTTTGTACACCGTATTGAATATCTCTGATGAAGCTATTCTCTTGAATATCTTACTTAAATTTGATCCCATGGTATTTGATCGTCTGGGATAAAGTTCTTTCCTCGACATATTTACTTATTATTGGCTGATCTTTGGCCAAATTCAATTTGGTTGCTGTGGAAATATTTTTTTATCCTGAGGTGCACCCTGAGTGAAACTTATGAGAACAGATTAGAAGTTCACTTCAATTCACTGCAAAGCATATATACAGTAAAGCATTGAGATGCTTTTTTCATAAAATGGCTTTCTGGCCCATGTTTGCCTGTTATATAAGAAAAACATCTCTTGTTTTTGTTATTCATATTTGAAATGTATTGAGCTACTAATTGGCATGTTATTTAATGGTGCCTATGGATCTTAAAGGGCATCTTAGTGGGTTTGTCAGATACTGATAAATAATAAATCCAGGGAAAGAGCATTTGTGCTTCTGCTTGAGCATTGGTTTTGGGTTTGCAGAGATAATCTACACTATTTTTAACATTGTTGCCCGCACATTGTCTCACGTGTGGGGGGGGTATTACGCTGGTCTAGTTCATTACATTACATTACACTTATTTGGCAGACGCTTTTATCCAAAGTGGCATACAATAAGTGCATATTGAAGGTCATTGGCGCGACTACAAAGCAGATCCGACAAAACACAACTTTCTCACGTAGGAGCCATCCCTAGTGATGAACAGAGAACACAGCTATACATTCTTAACTATAAAATAACAAAAAACACAAGTTAAATGGAAAACAAACAAAAATGTCCTATAACATGCTCTTCTACGTTGTAATTCATTATATTAAACCACATTCATCAGAGTTATGGGAGCAACATTTCCAGACCAGTGTTTAAAGAACTATGCATAAGTTAACTTCTGCCAACCATTATGCAAATACAAATAATGAAAATAATTTAAAAATATAATAAAAATACATGCATGCATATCTGTACATACATAAAAATACATAATAATAATAATATGTGTAAACAGATTACATATGAATACATAGGCACATACATACAAATACGTAATAATAATGCATGTAAGCAAATTATATAGTCAAACAGCTAACATTCATAGAAAGACTTAAAGCATGCTCTAGCCATCCTAAAGTAATTACATAGAAATGGTGCTTGGGGTAGGAATAAGAAGATGATTGAGCTTCTGTTAATGTAATGTGAAGTAATGCTTTGTAACACACATAGGCCGTGTCCGAATCAGCACTCTTCCACACTGTTGAGTAGCCTTGGTGAGTAGATAGGATGGAAATTTTTCAAATTGTAGTATGCTTCAAACACCTGGATGACACACTTACTTCCGGGGTTTCGCTGAGTACATTCGGGAGCACACTTTTCAAGAAGTACACAAACGTTTTGGCACATACGTAAATATGAGGTGAGCTTCGTTTTAAAAAAATGAGGCGCAGCTTCGCTGACGTTTTCCTTCAAATACAACAAAAACAACACGTGACATGGCAGCGCAAGAGTAGGGCTCAGGGTTGCCAGATCTTGTAAGACTTTCCAGCCAAATGGCGACTCAAATCTATCCCAAATTATAGGCTATTTTTAACTGAAAACAATGTATTTTAAATAGAAATCATCATGTTTTTACTTTTTAAAATAAGAGTGCTTTGCGACTTTTCACTTTTACCAGTGACTGCACTTTGAAAGTATCCCAATTTAGCTGTAAAACTGCGGACATTCTGCCAGTGCACTGTTCACAGGAGACAGGGCGCAGTAGATAGGGCTCTGATTCGGACACAGTGCACTGTACACAGGAGACAGGGCGCAGTAGATAGGGCTCTGATTCGGACACAGTGCACTGTTCGCAGGAGATAGGGCGCAGTAGATAGGGCTCTGATTCGGACACAGTGCACTGTACACAGGAGACAGGGTGCAGAGATAGGGCTCTGATTCAGACACAGTGCACTGTTCACAGGAGACAGGGCACAGTAGATAGGGCGCAGTAGATAGGGCTCTGATTCAGACACAGCCATAGTGTATATAACCTATTGCTTTAGGTCCATTTCCAAGCACTTCCACTTCTTTTCCATACATCCTGAAATGATCCACTTGCACATTAAATCTTAATGTTAATTTTGTAGGTATGTCACCAGAAATGCTTTTGGAAAACTGGCCCAAAGTGCTCTTTAATGGCATGGAAATATCGTGCGGACTCAGAAAATGGTTGAACATTGACTGCTTTTAGGAGTAATTTTAAAACCGGCTCCTTTATACCCAAGAGATGTCAAAAACATTTGATGGTGAAATATACATGCGCCTTTTTTCGAATTAAAGCTCCTTCCACTGACACAAGTCGAAGAGGAAGTTGACGAAGCGAACTGCATAATTCACCAGACCTCTAAGGCTACGGCTTGTGTGCTGAGATGAAGATAATGTACTTGAATGTGTACTAAGATCTAGATAATGCATTTATATAAAGCCTTAATAAATATTACATATTATACACTTACACTGTGTGTACATCCATATTCAGCCAATTTCTATCCTGAATCATGTAAAATATAATTAATAAAAAGACCCCAGGGAATCAAAGTGCCCCCAACTTTATGTTAAATGTACATTCAACTGCAGGAAAATTGTACAGACTTTTGACTGGAAAAACATGAGATGGTTTTTTGTTTTTTGTTTTTTTTGAGTGGGGGGGTGGGGGGGTGGTGGTTGTCATTCCTCAGCATGCAAGCCTGTGGAGGCAGTGTGAGCGCCGAGCAACATTGTGTTTACCTTTCAGATAAATATTGTACTGTGTTGAGTAAACGCAGCGAACCAGCCGCAGCAGAACGAAGAAACGCGACCCTTCTTAAGATGTGTGCTGCCGTGCGGTCTTACCGAATAAACTCAAGTACTCTGGGACATTCCTGGGACATTCTCTGAACCATAGTCAGCTGTTTGCTTCATGAAGTCCTTTTTTTTTTTTTATTTCATGGGGCAATGCTTTGCTTTTGCATTTTACAAAAAGGTCAACTTCTGAAAAGGAATCCCACATGTGTACACACACACACACACATGCGCGCGCACACATATACACACACACACACACATGCGCGCACACATATACACACACACACACACGTGTACACACACACGTCAAACAACAGACCAGTGTCCCTTGCAGGTCTGATTGTTCAACCCTTCGTGCTGGTGCCATTTTAAACAGGATCTCACAGGAAGTGGGCATCCTCGGCAAGAAAGCGGTAGGAAACGATTCCCAGAGGCCACGACGTTATGACAATTACAAGCTATTTTCAGGAAACCAGCTCGGATTTCCCGATAAGGGGTTTCTTTTCAAGCGTCAATAAAACCTCCAGCTCTGACATGCCATGGGACTGAACTTCCAGCAAGGGGTTTGTCTTGAACAACCATGTCCAGCATAGAATGTAATAACAGATGGAGTGTTCTAAATTGGGCGTAGCTGATATACTGTAGCCTATTACTGAAGGCAGGAGCTTTGTTCTGTGTTTTTGAGAGTCCCGTGTTGTGTTAAATTAGGGTCCTTTCTAAATAAAGCCTCCTCTCCAATAATCATTCATCTTTTCTGTGAGGATCAAAGAATGCAGCCTTGACACCTATCGAGAGACATGACCTTGTGCGGTTTAGTAACCGGTTCATTCGAATATGCCTGCTCTAACTTTGTGTGATCTCAGTAATCAATCTCCTGATAATAGACGTGTGTGTGTGTGTGTGTGTGTGTGTGTGTGTGTGTGTTTGTTTGTTTGTTTGTTTTGTTATCTTTTCTATCCTTCTTTTCCCCTGGCATTATGTTAGCGGTATGTTGTGTTCTTGCTCACGCTCCCTCGCTTTCTTTCTCTCTGCTCCTGTCTCTCTTCCTCTCTATATCTCTCCATTTTTTCCTTTCTTTTATTCCAGCCGCAGTTTTATGAATGCATAAACTTTTTCAGTGCACCACCTTTGCTAAACTATGAATCCACGCCAAAGTCATCCTATTTGTAGTTATTTATTAACCAATAGCAGCTGCTTTGTGGTTTATTTTGTGTTCAATCGCACAGTCTCACTCTCTCTCTCTCGCTCACTCTCTCGCTCACTCTCTCACTCTCACTCTCTCGCTCACTCTCACTCTCTCACTCTCACTCTCTAGTTCTTTCTGCCCATTTCTCTCTCTCTCTCTCTATCTCTCTCTATCTCTATCTCTCTTTGTCTTTTTCTCTCTCTCGGCTCTCACTCTCTCTTTTTTTCTCTCTCTCACCCTCCCTCTTTGTCTCTCTCTCTCTCTCTCTCTCTCTCTCACCCGTTCCCTGTTTTTTGTATTGCAGATGAACTCACAGTTCCAGCTCTGTACCCTAGTACCCCCGATGTCTGGGCCCCATACCCCCTCTTCCCTGCCGAACTATCGCCTGCTCTAGCTCCCGCATTCACCTACCCCTCCTCTCTGCACGCCCAGGTAACCCCCCCAAACCCCGCCCCCGCCCCCCCCCACCGCAAGAACACACCTGTTCTGATCCACTCGGCCACTGCCCTGCCTCCACCAATCATCAGTCCTTCTGACCGGTAGCCATGGCGATCGTCCACGACCCTCTCACACCGGCCTGCTTCACCCTGATAACTACACTCTCAAATCACACCCAATCACCGGGGGCTCTGCCCGGTCCGTAGCCAATCACTCGCCCCGCAGGAGCCCGGGGGCCCAATCAGCATCAGCCGGCTCTCTCCAGCAGACCGTCAGCTGGGGACGATTTTCAGCGCGGCGCAGAATGAGGGATGATCTCAAAGGCTTCCTTTTGATTTTCATTAACGGAAAAAGCTCCTCCAGGAATGTTTGCCTTTCGACTTTCAGTTATTGAATTATCTCGTAATTATTTAGCGCTTAAAGAGCACCTTGAGCCGTTCTCAGAAATGATCAGGAGTTTCTTGGTATTATTATTTTAAACGCACATGTAATTGGAGCTTATTTAATTTGTTCATTCTGTTTGCTTAAGCACATCACATTACACAGTTCTTTGGTGTCACAATGGCGACAGCAGACCCCACTGAATGCAACCAACTATTCATTTTCTTTTTTTAAAATGGAGAAATAGTCCCTCTTTGGTGTGGATGCCAGTGTGTGAACATTCATTCATTTGAACTGTTACATCTCCCACCTTCTCCCAGGCTCTCAAGTAATTTACACAGATACCGAGGCAGGAAGCTGTTGTGGCTCCTGACCAATGAGCATTGAGCATTTTTATCATGGCTAACAGAGTGATGGAATGCAGGGCATTGGCATTCTAGCTCTTATCTGCTCACCTGTGTCTCCAGCAACCCCCCCCAGGCGAAGCGAAGTGCAGGCCAGAGGCCTTGGGCCAGACACGCGTGCCCTGACCTACTTTTTACTGTCTCGACGTCAAGCCCGCTATCTTTCCGTTAGTTCGCATCGACCATTTTGGAGAAAAAAAAAATATATATATATATGCCACTTATTTCAACAGCATGCGGCCTGGTAATAAATCCAGGTGGAGGGAAAGGTAAACCTGCACACAGCTCTCAGGTGTGCGGACGGAATGCGGGAGGGGCCAGGTGTGGCTCTGCTGTCACTCAGGCCCTGAGCTCTGTCACCTGCTCCTGATGTATCTGCCAACGCCGCGCCTCTGTCCTCCAGTGAGGTTTTTCGGGAGAAAACACAACACACAAGAGACTTCAGCTTTGAGTTCTCAGAGTACACTCTCTGTGCTCCTTTTACAGAGCAAACTCAGTTGCAACATCTGATTGGTTACACATAATCACCCCCTACATCTGATTGGTTACACATAATCACCCCCAACATCTGATTCGCTACACATAATCACCCCCAACATCTGATTGGCTCCACCTAATGATCCCCAGCATCTGATTGGCTACACATAATCACCCCCAACATCTGATTGGCTCCACCTAATCACCCCCTACATCTGATTGACTACACAGCGCCTTTAATTACTACCGTTTTAATTCCCCAGGTCATCACTGACAAAAGAGAACGGGAGTTCTCGGGTGATCTATCAAGTGAAATGAAGTTTAAATAATAGACATAATAATATATCACGTAGACCACCCTTGAGCTTTCTCCTGTCTGGGATCGGAGGCAAGTTGGCGTGTTCGGTTAGAACTCAGTGGGGAGGTATCCTGGGAAATCTGTGTTTCTGCTGGAAGTGATGTCCAGTTGGAGCTTGCGCAATTCCCAGATATTCCCCCCCTCGGCTGGCGCAAGCTCTGCTGTTGTTCAGGGATTTGGCTCATGCCTGTGAGGCTTTGACTGTTGCTAATCTTTAGCTCTCTACTGAGAGCTGAGATGTCGGACTCGGAAGGTTCTAGCCCCTTCTGTAGCCGTTGGTTTTTGTCCTTCATTATTCAACGCTGACCCACTTTTGTGTTTAAATATATTAGGCCTGTCTCCGTGTGTTGCCTCGCTCCTGAAGGTTTGTGTGTCCTTTGTTGAATAAAGGGCGAGTGGCAAAGAGAGGCAGGTTTGTGGTGGGTAATGTCTGGTTAATTAATGTGAACGTCTCATTGTTGATCTTTAGTGATGGAGTAAAATGAAGGCCGTTAGCACATGAGTGAGTTTGCTGTGTGATTATGGGGTGTTGTGGAGAGGACGGTACTGCTGCTGAACTAGGGGTGGTGAATTACAATTCAGATGAATCGATGTGCTCAGTTTGGTTAAGCAGGTGAATCAGGTGAATCATTGTGCTCAGTCTGGTAAAGCAGGTCAATCAGGTGAGTCGATGTGGTTCGTCTGGTTAAGCAGGGGAATCAGGTGAATCAATGTGCTCAGTTTGGTTAAGCAGGTGAATCAGGTGAATCAATGTGCTCAGTTTGGTTAAGCAAGTGAATCAGGTGAATCAATGTGCTCGGTTTGGTTAAGCAGGTGAATCAGGTGAATCAATGTGCTCGGTTTGGTTAAGAAGGTGAATCCTGCTGCTGTTCCTGTGTGTGTGTGTGTGTGTGTGTGTGTGTGTGTGTGTGTGTGTGTGTGTGTGCGTGTGCGTGTGCGCAGATCCGTTGGCTCCCTCCTGCAGATGGTGCCCCACAGGGATGGAAGTCCAGGCAGTTCTGCTGAAATCTGGGTGAGTGTGCGGCCCCCTTCACCCCTATGCACACACACACACACACACTCCATATTGCCAGTCAGCTCTTCTTAGCCTTTCTCTTTTCCACATGTACAGTAAAGCCCCAGGAGTTTGCTCTAGGGAGACAGGTCTTCTTCATTTAGAGTGAGTTCAGTGTGCTTCATCGTCTGTGTGAATGCTGTCCTACTGTGTACAGCTCCCACTCTGCCTGCACTGAAAATCAAACCCCTCCAATGGTAATTACAGTGCGACTGCGCAGGGACCAAAGTTTGTGTTGCTCCTCGCTGCGCGTTAGTCATCGCTCCAAACAAGATGGAGGCCGCCCAATACGCACCAGGGTACTGACTGAGGAGTCCCGCAACGCAGCCGGGGTCGGGCACTGTCTCGTTTTTGGCGGTTTCGAGGGCGCCACCGCTTCTCTGCACCGCCAGGCCTTTCTGTTCCCGTACGTGACCGCCCACGGAGTCCACAGACACTTTCAAGGATTGCCGCCATTTTATTTAATGTATTTATTTTTTTATTTTTTTACTTTCCTGTTCCCCTCATTGTCGGGTTGGTCTCTCCATTGATGTGGTGCATTTTCTTTGAGCCACAGCTTCAAAGACACCGAATCAAACGGATAAGAGAGCGGCAGAGCCCCGCCTCCAGTCAGCCTTACAGGGTCCTGACTGAGCTCTCATAGAGGAGTCACCTTATCTGCTACAGATACAATATATCTACCACAGCCGTTCCTCTCTGTACGCCAAAGGCACTTTTTTGGGTGAAAATGAGACTTTCCCATGCTCACTTTTTTTGTGGTTGGTTGCTAAAAGGAGCACCCCGCCTTATGCCATCTCCTGGGGGGGGGGGGGGGGGTCTTCCCACTGGATCAAATAAAGACTAGTGATGGGGACACTGTGCTTTGGGAATCGCTGCCTTGTGGTTGAGATATTAAACGGAGGTCCTGACTCACTTGTCAATAAAGAACCGCGGGTACTTATTTTAAGGAGCAGGATTCTCTGGTCCTCTCCTGGACACATTCTTAACCTATATTTTTATCCTCCATTTTGATTGGTTAAATAAAATCCCTCCCCCCTCAGCCTCTGATGTAAAATGGCTGCTGTGCATGATCAGAGTAGTAGATGCTCTCTGGCCGTCGTTAAGGAGATTCACCCTCTCCCGCTCTCTAAAGCACTTTGAGATCCACAGAGGGCTCTATTTTAATAGACTTTACTTATTTTCCCGATAATCTCCTCAGAAATTGATACTATGAGGGGAAACACTGTTGGGAAACATTAATTAGCTCAAAAACCTTGAAAGAAGATATCATATCGTTAAAAGGACGTAACCTTGATCAGACATTCCTATTTGATGGAGAAAAGGAAATGCTTGCGTAGCCGTCTCCTCAGCTTACAATATAGCCAATTTGGCAGATGCATTTAGCCAAAACGACTTAGAAAAGTGCTGTTAACCTGGTGAGCACACACCACTGGCTATAAACAGGCAAGTAAGATCAAGTGCTGCCATCAAGGTGTGTGCCTCAAGACCTGTGAAACAAAGAGGGAGAGAAATGTTCACTTTTTAATAGAAAAATCAAGGTGTAGGTGAAAAGGTGGGGTTTTAGATGTTTGTGGAAGACGGCCAGTGTACCCGCTTTCTTGATTGACTTGGGAACGTCCTTCCACCATCGGAGGGAGAAGGGTAGAGAAGAGCCGGGACTGTGGGGAGCGGTGTTGAGTTCTGTTTTTGGCAGTTGTAACCCAGAGGTTGTAACATCCTGGTACTCTCTAGGGTGAGCAGAGGTCAGGGGTCGGGGGTCGGGGCGGGGGCGAGGGCGGGACGGGTGCCGATTGGTGTGAAGCCAAAGTTCTCCGACGTTCCACAGCAGGCTATTCTCGCTGGGGAAAAGTGAGGAAGAAACTAAAATTGAGGGTAAACAAGGAGCAGCCTCCTTATCGTCTCTCTCGAAAATTCCTCCATGGACTCTGAGGAAGCCGTTTCAGTTTGGGGGGAGGGTGGGGCATAGGGGGGTTTTCTTAAATAACCCCCCGAAGGGGGGTGGATGTTGTTTTCTTGGTCGTCTGCACTCAGACTCAAGTATCTTAACGATCAAAGTTTACATGCCCCACCCCTCCCTGGACAGATAACAGAAACCTAACATTGGCTTTTTTTTATTGTTTATTTACATTTCACTATTACGCTGCTAAACCGTGCTAAAAAAACAACTAGCTGTACTTTCTGGAAAAAGTATGAGGACTACGATAGGAAAAAAAACAAAAAAAGATGTGAAAAATGTGTTTGCTTTTCGGTGATATGTCATTGTGAAATGAGTAGACGGGGAAACGGGCCTTGCGTTTTGATGTTCTCCCACGCCCCCCCCCCCCCCCCCCCCCCCCTGAGAGCCTCTTTTCATCTCTCTGGGATTTTGACTTCAAATGAAAAAAATAAATAAATTATCAAATTGTGTTATCCCAGGCTGTTTGCGGTTGACCTTTTACTCTGCCGGATCCCAAGCTGAGCTGAACTCTGCTTTTCCCCTTGCCCTTCACATTCTGTTTATGTTCATTTCGTTCAATTGTAGCTCCGGGGAAAGAGTCTTCGACCAAAATCTTCCACCTTCATCAAACAGAATTGCATTTGTAATCAAGTATCAGTAGTTGCACCAAACGATGTGCGAAAGATATTTAAGGTTCCATAATTGCATAGGAGGCATACATGCCTTACACCTTCTAGAATTCTGTGTTATTGACCTGGGGTCTAAATAAAGTCCTGCACCACTCTTGAAAAAAGCCTTAAAAGTCCACGGTATTTAGACTACGACTACACCACCCAGATACTGATAAACCATAGAATTTGGGAGGTGTAATCCTAGTCTAAATACCATGGGATTGGTTATAGATTCAGTGGTCAGATACAGGCAGTACCAGACAGAGTGTTCGCTAGAGGTCCAGTCCCCATGAGACCGATAAGGCCGGTCACGATACGCGACCATCTGACATGGCGACCGCTGCTCTTAGGCCTGAGGGCTCAGTCTGGCATCAACAGGAAACCTCTGTCCTGGGAGACTGTAGAGCAGAGCCATTAGCTAAAACATGCGTTTCGCCACAAAGAGACGGGATAGCGGTTCTGTCGAGCGGTTAGGAGGTTTATCAATCACCTGACACTGGGGGTGCGTCCGTGTGGTTTTAATCCTGAACGCCCAAGACTGATCAGCTAAGAGTTGCGTACAGCTGGTTAGCAGAAACCAGTCTGCCTGCCGCCTCATTATTTCATGACTCGGTATGCATGACCTGACATAACCTATAACTGCTGGGTTTTGATCTCAATTTTTCAGCCGTCTAATACGGTTTTAGGTCATCCAAAAGCATTGGTTTTTGTACTGGGGATGCGTGTTGAGTGTTGTTGATTCAAAAACAATACTGGGGAAATGACAAGGACAATGAATAGATAGCAGATGCAAAGGAGCAGTGGAAAGCACAAAAGGAAAATGATCCAGTTCTTCCCCTTTCTCTTTCGCTTAACGTGACCTGTGCTGGCAGAATATCGCTGCAATAAAAATGTAAAACGATGTCGCTCGCGCTACTTCCTACCTGCTCTGATAATGGCTGACGTGGCTGTGTTATCTATGTTATCATTTTATTTATTAGTTTAGAAGTGGTCAGGCATTGAACCATGTTCTATTCAACAAGGATGTGGTCCAAGTTCAGGCAGAAAACTGGGAAACTCAACGCAAGAAAACAGATTGAAACGCCAACTGGGAGTATAAATTGGAAGTAGTTTTTTCTGCCAATTAATAAATGTAAGAATCTGACTGTGTATTGGGCCAATTTTATATTAATTTATTATATTGATATATACATTTGCATGCCAGTTTTCACAAACTATAAGTGGGCAAAGTTTAATGAAAAAGTCTAACAATCAAAGTACCCTTTGTAATAATTGTGCATTTACAGATATGTTAAAAAATGGTGTAGTGGAAATGGTGAGCAAATTAAATGCAATGCACCACATCGCAATTAAAAAATAAATACATAAATAAGCTGTTTGTGGAATCGCTCCTAATTACCAGGCACCCAGCTATTTTTGCCCTTACAGCTGTGTGCTGTATTCTGCAATGTTGACTCCTCCCACTGTGTGTTTGTCCATCAAGGAGAGGCTGAACGTTAGACAGGAAGTATTCACTATGTATATCTATCAGCCTGTTTACAATACAGATTATGCTGTGCTAGAGTAGGTTGAAGATAAGATTTATTTTGATAGTCAGTTAACCCTATTATTTTTACATTTTATGACATTTTATTTTTGGGGTCAAATTGACCCCAACAGTTTAAACTGACACAACACTATTGTAATAGAAAAGTTTAACACTTTGTGTGTTGCATTCTAAATGTCTCCCAATTGGCTAGCCTTTTATCACTAAATGTAAAAAAAAAACTGAAACTTCTCATTTTACAGCTGGAGGTAAGTGAATGTTTGTGAAGTTCAAAACCTGTATGGGAAAGTACCGTGAATCACACACAAAAAATCTGAGATAAAACATTTTTTTGAATGTATTATATTTATATATGTATTATATTTTAAACAGAGCCTGGGGTCAAAATGACCCCGCACAACACCTTTGTGTGTAAAGCTGGTACAGACCTTTGAAAACCGCATTGTGTTTAGTGCATGTTTATTATTTAATCCCACCAAATGTTGAAAACTAATACAAGATGGATAAATAAGGTTAAGTGGTTTTTAAGAGATGTCAAACACACAATGAGGTCGCCTTGATGATAAGAGGGTTAAGACAGTGCTCTGTATAGTGATCATGATATAAACTTTAGTCTTAATTTAACATTCCTGTCTAAATTGTGCTTGAATTCAAATGTAGGTTTGAACAAGTTTACTGAAAAATGTTATATTATGAATGATTTTAAATGCATTTCAAAAAAGCTGTACCGCCCACACTGCCTTTGTCATGTGGTTCCGGCCAAAGAAACGCTTTCCCAGGGTTTCCTGTGATAATGAATACTGTCGAATGTGATAAATCAAAAAACGACAGCGCAGAAGGGGCCCCTGTTCATGGTCACGGGACGTGTTGATGGGATTTCGAGGGTCCCGTTTGTGCCTGTGTTCAGGGTGCTGAGGTGTGATGGGGGCGTACCGCGGTCTTGAAGGTGTTGACTGGATTTCCGGAGTCCAGCCAGAAGGACGCTGGCCCTACGACGGACCGACGGTAAGTCTGAGAGCCAACGGTTATTTTTCTAAAGCTTAAAGGGGCAGTTCACCCAAAAAATGAAATTGTGATATATTTTTACATACCCAGAGTGCTATCTATCCATCCATTATTTCTAATGTGAATGGATGGATAGATAGTACTACCAGTTATGTAGAAACATATGAAAATTTGAATTTTTGGGTGAACTGCCCCTTTAAGGTGGCCGCAACGCACACCCAATGAGGAGAATTATGTTCTCTATCCCTGCTCCGTGTTGCGGAGAAGCTGTGCAAGAACAACAAAGGTTCATCCATTTTGAGGTTTTTACACTTCTGTACAACAAAGGTTCATCCATTTTGAGGTTTTTACACTTCTGTACAACAAAGGTTCATCCATTTTGAGGTTTTTACACTTCTGTACAACAAAGGTTCATCCATTTTGAGGTTTTTACACTTCTGTACAACAAAGGTTCATCCATTTTGAGGTTTTTACACGTCTGTACAACAAAGGTTCATCCATTTTGAGGTTTTTACACTTCTGTACAACAAAGGTTCATCCATTTTGAGGTTTTTACACGTCTGTACAACAAAGGTTCATCCATTTTGAGGTTTTTACACTTCTACATTACATTACATTACAGGCATTTAGCAGACGCTCTTATCCAGAGCGACTTACACAGGATTTACATGGTATCCATTTCTACAGCTGGATATATACTGAAGCAATGCAGGTTAAGTACCTTGCTCAAGGGTACAACGGCAGTGCCCTACCTGGGAATCGAACCTGCAACCTTTCGGTTACAAGCCCAGTTCCTTACCCATTATGCTACACTGCCGCCCTTCTGTACAACAAAGGTTCATCCATTTCTGAGGTGACTGGTCTGAAAGTGTGATAAATAAATAAATGTGTCGGATGACAGATATAGCATGAAATGAGAAGGCCTTGTATGGCTTACTGTAACAGTTATATTCTGTATTTCTGCACTGTTAATAACACTCTGCCAGCGTGTGCTGCGTTATGATAGGACTCACCCGCCATCCTCTGGTAGTGCGCTGGCCACTGATGATGTGAGTGACCATGGATATGTGTCTCTGGTTCTTCCAGGCAACGACATCCAGCTGCGTCTCAGGACCTTCAAGACCCCTGTCTCAATCACACACATATCCTCCAGAGCAACCACCCGACCCCCCACCCCCGCTTTTTTTATACTGTTACATATGAGAAATCTTCTTATTGTTATTATTATAATAATTATTGCTGTTGTTATAATGGTCATTATTATATATGGAAGCATGATTTGACAAAAGATTTAAAAAATAAAAAATGCTGTACATTTTAAAAAATATTTTGAGGAAAAAATACGAATATTTTTGTATCAAGAAAATGTTCCAACTTTTTTGGGCTACGTGCGAGGATTTGTATTTTAGAGCCAGAATATTTCCTTTCACTTGTCTGTGGTTCACGGGTCACGTTTGACATCAAATGAATATGGGAGGATCGCTGACAGGCCCTGTGCCAAATTCTGTGGATCCTGGATGATTGACGCACTGCACCAGGCCAGGGGGAACATTTCTAGCATTTTCTGGGGAAAGGAGGAAAACTACTGTTTGTATCATTGATATCCCAGTAAACATCCAGTTGTATAAATGTACGATGCGTAAAATGTGAGCTGTGTAAGTGGGCCTGGGTGAAGGCTTCTGCCAAGCAAATAAACAATGTGAATAATGTAGTGTGTTTCACTGTGAAACGGGGGTAAGAGTGACTGCTAGCGTGATTTTAGCGTGCTAGCGTGATTTTAGCGTGCTAGCGTGTAGACGCACTGTGAGCAGGAGTACTACTGGCTGAAATCACTTCCGAGCTGCAAAATATTAAAACTATACTTGTAGTTTTGTTATTACACCTGCACGTGCGCATAGCGTGTGTCTGTCCATGCGACCCTATCATCCATAACTCTAACAATTCTACGCCGATTGTGATGAAACTTTGGGGAAATGTTGACAGTTGGGCAATGACCTGAATCGTGAATACAGTGCAAGTGCAAGATCAAAGTTTTAGCCCCATGCATATTACGTTCAGGGTGGAGATTAGCACATGCCACGGGTGTAGCATCTCTCTGAGTTTATTGAAATGCACTTTTAAAAAAATCTTCCACTGTAGTTTGCTGGCATATTTTATTTGCTGGTTTCTGTTATAGAAATCCAACTCAAGGACTGTGGAGTCTGAATATAGAGGCCCCTCGATGCATTTCGATCACTCGCATGTAACCTATTAGCCTGGTGAGATCGCAGCACCACGTCTTCTGGGACAACAGTGTACTGAAAAACTGAACCATTCCAAGAGAAAATCAAAACGACAGTTCAGTGTACGCTGTAACTGAAATAAACTCTGCTGCATGCTGTCAATGAGATAATGGAAGCTCAAGTCACTGACAGGATCCTGTCAACAGCCTGGTCACTCAGACAGAAAAGTCCGTTTTCCCAGCTTCCTGACAGTGATGTTTTTTTTTTAAAGGCACAAAGCGTGCTGTTATTTTCTGTTTGTCTTTGAAGCTCTCCCATACTTTCAGCATTCCAGCATCTTAAAATACTCTCTTGGGTGGTCTATTTTTAGGAGAATAATTTTAACTCCCAAGTGATCTGGTGATTTTACTCTAATGTAAGTGCAGATTGAGTGGTCCTAAATGCAGCCTAAAATGTCCATGTTGACGGTACATTCCGTCTCTGGAGAGCTTAAAATGCCTCTTCTCCCAAAAGTAACAATCCATAGAGTGTGGAAAAAATTACAGGCTTGTAAACAATTTTTTTTTAAACTCTTTAACATGTTTAATTTCTTTGACTCAATCTCTGACCACATTGGCCCTATTATATTCCATTCCGTTATAGTTTTGGCCAGTTTGTGTTGTGTATTTGTGGTCATCCTCCTCTCAGTTCGGATGCAGAACGTTCTCCTCCGAAACGTGGCGTTAAGCCACTGCTCGTCTTCATTCCGCAGTCTGCCAGTTAAACTCGCTCAGATATTGAACAGAAAAGAGGTTTATGTTACCTGCACGAGCTACACATGAAGACCGTAGGTGCCCGATTGGCCAGAAGGGGGTCACCGTTGCAAAATGAGACGCAGACTTCCAACCATCTGAAATCCCGTCACCCCGGGCGACGTTATAACCAATGACGTTACGTTATAGCCTCCGCGGGTCTAACGGCGCGGCTGGCATTGAAACGGTCCAGAATCGGCACCCGACCGTGGGGCTTATCCGTGCGCTAGAGCACTACAACAGTGCCTTAACAGGAAAAGATACTTGGCAGTACAAACGGGTCATTTGTGGTTCACGATGCATTACTCATTAGAGATTTTGGCCTTTTGGAAGATAAACTCATTTGGTGTCTCAAGTGGCCATTTGTACCAAAAACAAACCTCTGTATTAGAAATAAAACGCCTGACACACGATTATGAGCCACAGCATCTGCTGTTGTCAGCTGGCCGCTCAGGCAGAACCTGACCACAATCTGATGTTTCACACGGACGTAGCAGCACGGGGGACGGAGGCTCGTCTCACATATCTGGTTCAAATAAAAGATTAACAGGCCACTGTAGCTCCGCCCAGTAAGGGGTTTTCATGCAACAGCACACCTCACTATATTATAACCAACAGACCACAGTACTACAGGAGTGAGCTAACAGCTATTGGAAGAGAGGCCAATCTCTCACCGCTAACCGCCGCTAGCCTGTGGGTGTCCGGCCTGTCAGCGAGGAATCCTAACGGGTGTAGCAGGAACCTGAGGAATCCTAACGGGTGTAGCGGGAACTCCACCTGTCCAATTCATCCTGAATCACACCGCGAGCCCTCATTTCCGCTGGGAGCGCCCTCAGAAGTGATGTCATCGCCTCTGTATGGGCCGCATTGCACTGTGGGGAGGTTATGGCTGAACAGTAAAGGAACTTCAGTGAGCGGGTTGGATTTAGTGAACCGGTGCGCCGTAACGCCCACATTGGTGACGCTCCCCGGCAAAGGAGGGGCTTTCTTGTTTATTTAAATCGGAACAGCAACCGGCGCAAACACGGCTCAACAAGCTGATCCAGCCGTAATCATAACATTACGCCCTCCGGCGCATCAAGAGTACGAAGGTGAGACCGTACTCTATATACATATACACACACACACACACACACACACTCCTCTCAGTAGTAGTGCACACACCAGGTCTGTCTCTTCAGGTATCTTCAATCTTCTCATCCATAGAATCCACTGGAATGCTACGCCACAGCTTCTGGAACTCTGACGCTGACACTTATATGTGCAGCTATATAAAGTTTTGCACTTAGAAAGTTTTTAATCACAAGAAAGCAAGAGCTCAATATTTTCACAAGTTCAGGCAGTTAAGTGTCATGAAATTGCATTTCTTTTCAAAAGTGTACTTGCAATATCTTTTTCTCGGATTCCAATAATTTTGAACTGATTTGAGAATAACAGCACGCGTGGGGTCAAGCCATCCCTCAAGAAATGTATGTACGTCACCTCTGAACTTTGACCCGTTCAGAATGTCTCTGAATTGGATTAACAGGTTTGAAGAAACCTGATCGCCCGCCCTCTCATTGGCCACCCTCCCCACCCCCCAAAGGGGGGCATAGTTCCTCAGGGTTGGGCTGTTCATGCTGTCGCTAAGCGACCTCCCAAAAAGACAAAGTAACTAGTTTCCGTTTGCTGGTTGAGACGTCAGGAGTCACGGGGGGCGTGAATAACGCGCCCGTCCACAGACCCCCTCGGCTCCCTGTCACCGGCATCCGAGTCGCCTCCGTCCCACGCTGATGCGGAGTGATGTGGGAGGGGCTCCGTTCGGGCTGCGGCAGCTCGGGCGGCGCCCGAATCCGCCATCTTCAGAAAGCAGGGATGAATAATACACAACGCTCTCAGACGTGGGGGTGGGGGTACATTAGGAAAACATGGCGGTCTCTCCAAGGACGACGGTACTAAGTATGTGTGTGGGGGGGGGGGGGGGGGGGGGGAGCTGGGAACATGCACACTGAGTTTTGAGTGAGTCAGAGGCGGGGAAAGTTTTCAAAGTGTTTCTTATCGTCGGCTTTGAAACGCATTACGCTTCGGCTCAAGGGCACCTACGGTAGTTCCCCCAGAGGAATGTTTCTGGTTAGACATCCAAAGCATTACTCAGATGTGCTTGCAAGGGCCAGCGACTTAGTAGGGCAACGTCCTGGAATAAAGCACAGGACAAAATGGAAACGGAGACCAAAAAGACATCTCGGAGAACAAACCACCCAAGGTGCTTCCACACATGCCACCGTTCTCCGGATCATTCTACCGCTGGAACATTTCATTAACTGAAAGTAGGCTCAACACCTTTGCACTTCCACAAGGTTACATCACTAAAGCAAAGAATTTTTATTCAAAATCTTTTTTTATTCTGTGTTCAAACCCTCTACCCTCGGGACAATAAACCCACGGGGTAGCCACTCGCTGAAAATAAAACATTGAAAAAAAAAATGAAAAAATTTTCCCACACTTTTATGTTAATCGTCCTTCCGAGCAGGAGTTCTGCTAAAATGTCCAGCATTAGTTTGCGCTCCGATAATACAGATAGATTGACAACATGGTGCAGACGACGGTAAAGCGTTCAGTAACGATTCGCGCTCGCCCAACCGGACCACCCATCCTGTCTTGTTATATGCTGGCACTTTTAAGAAAGAAAAAAATAATATTTACACAGATTCACATTTTAACATTGTTGAACCAAGCTTTACAGTATAGCAAACGGCAGTGCCCTTTTAATCTTATGGGTTTTTTTTTGGCAAAGTAGACGTCCAAACAGGTTTTGGGACAGAAGCGCTCGGAGGGGCGCTGCCTCTCCTTCCTGTGCACTTGCGTACAGTGATGCACGGCTCCCCCTGGTGGAGAGGGGTGGGAACGCGCGCTCACTTTTTGCTGGGGACTCCCTCGGAGTAGTCCTCCAGCACGTCGGCCAGATGGTCGTTGTGCGTCTTGAAGCGCCTCTTTTTCTGAGAACCCGGCTTCTTCCTCTTCTGAATGGGCGTCTGGAGGAGGACGAGGAAATCATGTGTGAGCGAAGGTGAGACCGTACTCTATACATACACACACACACACGCACGCACGCACGCACGCAGACTCAAACACACACGCACACGCACGCACGCACATATATACACCGATACACATACATACATACACATACACACACACACACACACACACGCACGCACATATATACACCGATACACATACATATACACACACACACACACACACACACACACAGGTGGGGGAAGGGAGGGGAACACACACACACACACACACTCCTCTCTCTCAGTAACAAACCATTTTCTTTGGTCCCGTCTCCTGCATGGAGGAGATGCCCTGTCTCTTCAGGTAGTCTTCAATCTTCTCCTCATCCATGGAATCCACTGGAATGCTACGCCACAGCTTCTGGAACTCTGAGGGGTGAAGGACAGTCGCCAGTCACCACCCAAACCATCCCCCCATCCCTCCATTCAGTCATTCTCCTTAACTGACAGCACTGAGGCTAATTAAGAGTTTAGTGACAAAAAAAAGATGTACAGTGGTGTTCAAAAAAATAGCAGTACAACATCAGTAACCTGATGAACCACTGTTATTAGTAGTAGTGATATTTCTGCATGGCAAATAATGTACTTGTAGATGTAGTAGTGTAATAGAAAAACAACAGACCCAACTGTCATGACATGCACGCTGCTTGTTCTGAGTAATTGACTCATTCATTGAAAGGAGCGTGTTCAAAATAATAACAGTGTGGAGTTTAATTAGATAATTAATTCATTCTGTGAAAAAAAACAGGTCAAACAGGTATTCCACAGGTAAACAGGTGATGCCATCATGATTCTGTATAAAAGGATATCAAAAGACTCCTGATATCTTATTTCCAGGTACTCTTAGAAGCAATACTATAACCTCTCTGCATTTGAATGGATCTCTATGGGAATTGGGGGGTGGGACTAGATTAAGCTGTAAATTACACGGGAATAGTATGGAACCCATGGTTGGCTAAATGGCTGTAAGTCATCAAGTGTCTGAGGTATCAAACGAGCCTCAAACCATCACTCTGCTGCCAGATATGCAGTAGATATGTATGGATCACTTGAAGGGTTGTTTCTCCTGACAAATTTTCCTATTGAACTCTATGGAAAAATAAGTCAGGAGAAGAAACCCTTCAAGTTATCCATCCATATCTACTGTATTTCTGGCAGCAGAGTGATGGTTTAAGGCTTGTTTGATACCTCAGACCCTTGTTGACTTACAGCCATTTAGCCAACCATGGGTTCCATACTATTGCTGTGTAATTTACAGCTTAATCTAGTCCCACCCCCCAATTCCCATAGAGATCCATTCAAATGCAGAGAGGTTATAGTATTGCTTCTAAGAGTACCTGGAAATAAGATATGAGGAGTCTTTTGATATCCTTTTATATATAATCATGATGGCATCACCTGTTTACCTGTGGAATACCTGTTTGACCTGTTCTTTTTCACAGAATTAATTAATTCTCTAATTAAACTATTTTGAACACGCCCCTTTCAATGAATGAGTCAATTACTCAGAACAAGCAGCGTGCATGTCATGACAGTTGGGTCTGTTGTTTTTCTATTACACTACTACATCTACAAGTAAATTATTTGCCATGCAGAAATATCACTACTACTAATAACAGTGGTTCATCAGGTTACTGATGTTGTACTGCTATTTTTTTGAACACTACTGTAAATGTATTGGCTGTGAGAGAGAGAGAAAAAGAGAGAGAGACTTTCTCTACCACCTGTACAGGCTCTGTCCCCCCCCCCCCCCTCCCTCTCCCCCTTTCCTTCGCTCACTCTCTCCCTCCCTCTGTGGCAGAGGAACAGCCGTGCAGACACCAAAACCCTCCCTATTGGTTATGCAGCATGATCACATCTCCACAGCATTAAACACCCAGATTTAACTCTTCAAGCACTTCCCCATTGGCTCCTCCTCCACCTGCCTGTCGACTCACCTTCATCCACCATAAACTGACAGTGCTTGTCGTTGTAGAAAAGAATCTTCCTCTTGTCTGGCCTGGTCACAAAAATGATCTGGTCGCCTAAAGCCTGTTGGTGAAAATGCGCCAAAACGTCAAAAAAACCCCCGCCCAACACCTCCCAGAGGCTGTTAAGACAGCTGCCCTGTTTTCGAAAGCCTGCAGGTTCAAATCCAGGGTGTGCTACTGCGGCTGTCAGTGATACAAGTGGCGTGGAATTCTGACACATCATTGCCAAACTGGGGGGGTATACCACGAAGCAGGATTACTTAGCTGGATAACTGCACTGAGTAAAACCGGGAACAGCTCTTTTTACTTCAGTCCATGTTCAAGGTTTGGGAGGGTTCTGGGTTTTTACTCAGTGGCAGGGCAGTTATCCAGGTCAAGCACACAGTACCACACGTGCCTGACGAGTTAGGCCACATCACCGTAATGATTATGTCCGTACAGCAGGGGGCGCTCTCTCCCTCCCTCTCACCTTAATGGCCTTCTGTGCGTTGGGCAGGCCCTCCTCCACATCGTCTAGCAGCACTCCCCCCAGGCCCAGCTGGTCGTGTTTGTCCAGCAGCCTCAGTAGGGCCTTCTTGTCCTTCAGGTGGTACTTGGGCTTAAAGGCGTACTTCCCGTCACGGACCTCAATCTTGGGGTTGCTGGCCAAGGCCTAGGTGTGTCATAAACAGGAAGTGAGGGGACCGGAACACCACGAGAAGCAGGCTGGGAGTTGGAGTTTGAGCAATAAAACTTCCACTCAATTTAAATGAAGTGCGCTGTGTCCATCAGTTCAATTAAATTTACACGTATGATGTTGAAATCATTTCAGTTTTAGTGTATGTATCTCTAAATGTCTAAAATATCCCTAATCGCACACAAAAAGTCTTCATAAGACGGCGCTAATATACTGGTGGACTTCCGATTGCTTTGTCTCGACATGCAGAACAGTTCTAATGGAACTTGCCTCCCCCTTGTGGACATAATGCGTAATACACAACTAAAAGCAATACTGCCACCATGCACCAACATCTTGCGCATTGTGGCAACTCGTTGAATAGAAAATGTAAACAAGGTATTACAATGATCATAGATTTGAGTAACAATGTAGAAATGCAATGAAGCATTAAATCTTATGGCATTGCATTTCATGCAGGATATTATACGATCTTAACAAAGCCAGTCACTGGGTGATGCAGCAGCAGAACTATCAGCATGAGAACAGAACAGCTGATAAGGGGAAATGCAGTGGGGTCCACATACAGATGAGGACTCTGCAGCAGTGTCTCACACAAAGACATTCATTTGATGAATGTGAAGTGGAAAAAATACTGATGAAAAATTATATGCAAGCAAGACAACGGAATATGGAAGATCAGTTTAATGAGACATGGAATAAACTACTAAGGGCAATAGATATTAGAACATGAATTGTTGACAGCGAAAAGACGGAGGGAAATGAATAAAGGGGCACGTATACAATATGTATAGATATGTATCTGAGTAGGTGTATGTATGTATATGTAGATGCGTGGGTATATGATGTATATGTGTATGTATGTATAGATGGATGAATTGGTAATCTGTGACTTCCTGTTCGAACCCCCGCCCCCTTCCCTGTTTAAGTTTTCCATTTCTATATTATTATTTATATTTTACTTTTGATTGTTATATTAGTGTTATTAATATTTTATGTTATCTCTTTTTTGTGTGTGAGAACAAGTGTATATGGTATGTTTTGAATGTAATGTTATTATGATATGTATTATGTTTTGTCTGATTAAATAATTAAAAAAAGAAAAAAGAAAAAGAAAAATGATATGCAAGCAATTACACAAACTCGTCTCAATTCTGGCAACAGGACAGACCCGTATTTCAAAGCCCTTTACCTTTAATTTAAAGTAGTTTGGCTTTTCATTCAAATCAGTTAAAGTGGAAGCGTGGACTTAATGACTCCCAGAAGTTTGCTTTTAGAAGAATTTAACGATGGCAGAGGTTAAGCTCAGCTCTATTCCCTCCGCCCAGTTCTGAAGCCTGTGTTTCCCACAGAGAGGTAACCTGGGGTCCACAATAAGCACTTAGGGCCTGACAGTAAACCCTAAATGTACCGTGAGGCCAGGTTTGGCCCAAAGGGGCCACCGTACCTCGTTCATTAGCCAATGTTTCTGCTTGAGGCCGATGTCGAGCAGCTTGGTCTCGTCCAGGATCTCCTCCAGGGTCAGGTGGTAAGTGTCTCCACGCTGGTGTCGGGTCTGCTCAGGGAATCACACACAGAGGGACATTAACGCTCTGGATACAAAGCACTTAATATACTCACCTTACAATCTTTACTACACATATCCCCAATACCACCCCCCAGACCACACACCACACATCACACAGAGGGACATTAACACTGCGTACAAAACGCGTCATGTGCTCATCTTACAATTTTTACTGCAAATATCCCCAAATACACCCACAGACCACATACACACACACAGGCGCGCGCGCGCGCACACATTTACATGCACACACACACGTATACACACAAGTGCACGCACACGTACAGATACACAAACGCACATTCACACACACATTTTGTAAATGAAAAATAATACCAGCAACTGCTTCTTCAAGTAAACAAAAATGTGCAAGAATTGAGAATGCTTCACAAAATAAAATTAAAACAACTTGAATGGTTAGTCATGTGTAAAGTGCACTGATGGAGTCTGGGCCCTCAGACTCCATCATCTTTACTCTCAGCTGTTTATGTAAAAAAAGCTTCGGCTAGCTCCTGTCAGAGTCCAGGAGAATCCGTTGTAAATTCTAAATCATTCCACAAACATACAGAATATTCAACAAATGCATCTTTTTATTTATTTATTTATATTTTTTTTACCCACTGTATTCCCGCACTATACTGTAATAAAGAAACCAAAATGCTCTTTGAGATGGGAAGATGCATGATGAAACAGGACCGGACAGCCAGCGCAGTCACATTATGCAGATGGCTGTGACTCAGAGACTAATGTGACAAACAGACGGTCATGTCAGAACTGCCACATGCCGGTCAACAACATGTTTGCTCAGAGAACATCACAGACAAACAACGAGGAGAAGGCAGAATAAACATAATGTCTGTACACAATGCACATCGTGTGTAATACCGTATAATCTGCTAATATTTACTGTCATTTACTATCATTAATGCGTTTCATCAAGTTAATTTTCTTCCAATTTCACTGTTTATTTTGACATGACACTGCAATTAGCTGTATAACAGCGCTTAACTTTTCAAAATTAAAATTGATTAATGATGCTGTAAAACTTAAATTACTTTAAAAACAAATAAATGCTGCATCTGACTACAACGATGAAGCCGTCAATTCCAGGCTATTTCACAATTCCCTGGGATGACGTGATGCAGACCAAACAATTGTGTCCAGCGCACAGAGAGCCACTGACCTTCATGTAGTTCACGATTTTTGCCAGGACTCCAAACTTATACCCCGAGCTTCCCGACAGGGCCTTCAGGTTAAAGGATCCATTGCTGGAGTCTGTGGTAAAGAAGACACAAGGTAGCTGTTAACAGCAGCGATTACAGGTTTATTATATGGCCAAACATGTTCAAATACACCAGCACACTGAAATAATCAAGGCAGACATGATGAAACTAAGAAAATGGAGCACTTCAAACAGAGATGTTTTTTTCACGTTCACATAAGGCTTTGTGGAGTGTTTCAGAGCACATTCAGTCATAAAGAATCCGGCCAGTTTTTATCAGCTCACAAAGTAGACGTGCTAGTAATCAGTCCATTGCTACGGAGCGGCCGTAAAAACTCAGAACGGAGCAGGCTGGGAAATACAGTATGAAGTATGAAGCGGGCTAATGTCAGTCCTCTCCTAATGGAGGGCGGTAAAAGGGGTCTGGCGCCCTTTGGATTTTCACTGCGGGGCGAATATGGGTGGAAGCACCTTTGAATGTTTCCAGCCCCGGCCCATTAACAGCCAGTGCTGCCAACAACCCCGTCTATTTACCATGCGTTTGGGAACACAAACCATTTGTGAGAACAGCTTACAGAGAATGTACTCAAATGCACCAAACCTACGCACGGGATTCTGGGTGTGGAACGCTATCAGAGGGGGCTAGCTGTACTCAACCTCTGCTCTTAATTAATTTAGGAGCCCGGTTATTTACTTCCCTTTATATTTCCATTTCTATAAAGGGTAAATCACAACAGATAAACTAACTCGCTTCCCTCTGCTCCAGACCTTTGCAGGGCAGTATATTTTAGGGAATTCGCGTTAAAACGAACAGAGCCGGCTAATCCACGTGAGCAATTGAGCCGAGGGCAACTGGCTGGAAGAAAAGCTAGGCCTCGTTAGTAAGAGGCCCTGTGGAAGCGGGAAGGCAGATGCAGGGGGGTATTAAGACTCACAAAGCTCTCTCTTTAATGTGCATCTTGCACTTAAGGATCAGCCAAGTGAACCACGTCGTGACTTTATGGGTTTTGAAAAGCGTAGTGGCGGTAGCAGCGTTTAGAACCAGTGGAGCGAGGGTGGTAATTAAAAAATTTTTTTGCCTTGTGACGGCTTGACTGATGAAGTGGGTTGGCGGGGATGGGGCTAAGCACAGTCCCATCAGACCGCTCTGTGGCTTATGATGCTGCTGGTGGCACGAGCCCCCCGAGCAGTGTGTGTGTGTGTGTGTGTGTGTGTGGGGGGGGTGCAGACACGGCTGGGCGTCTAAACCAGCCTTCAGTCTACTGCGGACTTCAGGCTTCACGGGGATCAATTTACTGGCCGAGCACAAGGTGGCTGCATCAGGACAGCTCTAAACGGTTCTGCTGGGAGTCCGACTCTACACCCAGTTTACAGAGCATCCCTGCTGTGAGGATGCTCCACTTCTCCAGTCTGTGCCCCTCCACGCGGCAAGCCCATTACGTCGCCTCCGAAAACCAACACGAGCAGCTGCCCCCTCCCCTCCAGAGCAGAATCCATCCAATGGAAACGGCCCGTCATTCAGCCTCATGAATAATTCAGTCCGTGGGAGGGAGGAATGAGTAAGAGACGGAGAAATCGGGGGGTTGGGCAGGAGGGGGACGGGCCTCTTTGTGCGCTAGGCCAGCCAATCGCAGAGGAGCAGCATTTGAGGGGAGCCCGAGCTTGCGTGTGTTGTCCGGGCCGTAGCGAGCAGCGGAGAGAAGAGAGACCAGCCTTCCGCTGCATCCTGTCCGAGGAAACGCTCAGGTATGTCCACGCGCCACGCTCTCCCTCCGCGGCTCTCACACACACGCACACGCACACGCACACGCGTGCAGCGGCGGCTCCCTTCACGGCGGACCGGAGAGCACGGACGTCGCGTGCGCTCGTGACGGGCTTCGCCTGCTATCCTGAGAGATGGCAGTTAGCGCTCGGCGGTCTGCCGCGGTAACCGATCCCGTCTTTTATTTATTTATTATCCAGTGCGGACGGGCTGATGTCATACTCCGGTACTTCATGTGCACTGGAGCTGGGCTTGTCTCCTGGAGCGCCTAGAAGCGCCGTGCGTCTTATAGTGAGCAGTGAGGTGCGTCTTATAGGGAGCAGTGAGGAGCGTCTCACAGTGAGCAGTGAGGAGCGTCTTATAGGGAGCAGCGCGTGAGGCTCGTAGGCGTGAGGCGGCTGCTGGTTCAGAGTTCAGAGCACATGTTTAAAAATTGAGACAGAAAGCAGAAATTGGGACTGTACGGCCGGGGAGGGCTTGGTTACGAGGTGGGGGGGGGACGAGTCTGGGATGCATCAGTCCTCCGATTGGAGGCCCAGCCCTGGTGTGGCAGTAGGCTGGCGAGGAGATGGACAGGGCGGTTTGGTTTGCTTCGGTTTGAGTGACAGGGCAGCGCTGCTCTGTGTAGGAATCGATCCTCAGCGGCAGGGAGGCAGTGGTCTCCCCCGGCGACGGTGGTGTTACGGGGGCAGGGGGGACACAATGACTCCATCTGTCCCAGTGTTGCTATACCCCACCCCCCTGTGGCTGGGGGCTGGGGGCAGGTATTGCTGATGGTGATGGGGGTGTTTTGGTCGTTTCATTTGTACCAGGCCTTAGCTGGGTACGGAACGGCCCACAAACACAGAAAGGCATGGAGGATTCAGCTAGCCGTCTGAAACACTAAACAACACCCCCCCCCCCCACCCGCCACTACCACTCTTCCTCCTCCCCCTCATCTTCCTCTTCCTCCTGTAGTCACAGCTGTCAGCAACAGATTACAGAGCATTTGTTTCTTCTCCTGCTCCAAATTACCAGTCTGGTGACGGACTTCTTTTTTCCAACAGCAATTAGTGCCACCGCTTGTGGTTACGGCTCGGATTGTTATCAGTAGGACTATCTGCCTTATTACAATAATTATCCGCGTTATTTTCTTCTTTAATTGAACGTCCGCGCCCTCCAGATCGCTTTACCCGCTTCTCCAGAATATTCTGTCACCGAGCAGCTTTTGATTTTTTTGCTCCGTGCCTCTCTCTCCCGTGAATCTTTCGGGAGATGCACAGACCGCACGGCGACAGCGGGGCGCTACGCCCCGTCCAAACCCTCACAGGAGGGGGGCGGACGGGGAGACGGAACGGCCGGGCGCAGCCGATCCATCTCACGCCGTCACTCACTTCCATTAACTCAATTTCTGCCGAAGGATATCCGTTAGCCGTGGTGCGGAGGGCCGGTGAACGCTGGGCTGCTCTGTTCAAACCCTCGGCCGGAAACCTCAACCCCACGATCGTTTATCATTCATTTCAACTGCTGCGCACAGCTCCACACAATTTACACTAGCAAATGTTAACCGGTATCCGGCACAATCCAGGACATTGCATTGCACCACTGCCCCGTTGCAGGGCTGGGGAAAATAAATATAATGCTACTGCTAAGCACTTATTCATTAGGCACCGTGCTGATTTCCTCAGCTTGCTTCATTTAATTTATCCTCCAGGAATTAGCCAAACAATGCAGCGTCAGGAAAGATCCAGAGCGCTTTAGCCAGCGTTGGACGGGGCCAACAGAAAAGCGTACGTTTCATTATGCATGTTCACTGCTCTTCACTGCGTTCTCTCACAGCACAGGGATATGGCAGCTACGACAAAAACACGATGAAATCTGACCTCCGCTTTTGTGCTTTTACAGCAAGCTGTCCATCTCAAATCCCCACACAATGCACCTAGACCTCACCACGCGCGCACACGCACACACGCACACACGCACACGGGCAGACACACACGTGCACACGTGCATGCGTGCACACACACAGGTCCCCAGTGAAACCTGGAAAAGCATACTCGGGTTAAAAGGTCCTTTCATCTGAGAGTTTAGAAATCAACCAGAAACTGGAAGTGAAAAGATATCGACAGGATTTGAAATACAAGCCCTTTCAGTGTTTACAACAGAGCAATAATTCAAGGTGCCACGTTAAAGAGGGGTTGAAGCTGCTGTCGATCAGCCCTTGTTTGCCGCTGTGAAAAAGGACGTCTCTGCCCCTCGTCCCATCACCGTTTCCACCATTATGAGTTATGAGAGGTGCCGCATATGATGGTGGCTTTTAATGAGCCCACAGTGAGCTCTCACTCGTTTTTCCCGCTCTTTTAATATGAGCCCACAGTGAGCTCTCACTCGTTTTTCCCGCTCCAGGGTCACTTCTGCCAGGGTACAGCTCAAGTGGGCAATAAAATAAAGGACATTCCTGAATCTACGAAGCTGAAGGTGGATTGTTCTCACGATATCTGAAAGGTACGGGCTATTAGACCGATATACTTTGCATGGAACAACATCATAAACTCCAGCATCCATACCAAAAAGTAATGAATACATTTTTGCCATATGCCATAGAGGCAACTCTTCTGGTGTTAAAATGGCCTCTGTTTCCCCTCAAATCTGTTTCCCCTCTGCAGGTATATCCCAGTGGAATCTGACGGCATGACCGGCCACAACGCCAGCCAGCCCTGGCCAGGCGTGGTGCTGCAGGTGCAGGAGGTGTACCCCTTCCACGACGGCTGGAACGTGGCGTGCTTCGTCATCCTCCTCCTCTTCGTCCTGACGGTGGTGTCGCTGGCCGCGCTGGCCTTCCTGTACGAGCTGCTGGACTGCGGCTGCTGCGCCAAGGACAAGACCGTCCGCCAACTCCGCGAGGAGTCCGGAACCTTCTGCTCCGTCATGGACAGGATGCGCCACCGCCGTGTGGAAGTGGTGTAGCTCCGCCCTGACCCCCCCAACCCCCCCAACCCGCCGCCTCCTGAGTCCCCCCAAAACCCCCCCAACCCGCCGACTCCTGAGTCCCCCCAAAACCCACCCAACCCCCTCAACCCGCCGCCTCCTGAGTCCCCAAAACTAAAGGCCTGTCCACTCAGAACCCAACACAACCCAAGGAGGCGGAAGCACGATCGCATTACGTCACGTTATGTCCAAAGCACATCCGGCCTGTACGGGAACGGGAAGACAGGCTTGGGTTTTCGTCGTCGGACATTTTCATAGAAGGTATCGCGTTTACCGTGTCCCCCCTGTCCGCCCCCCCGCCCCACCCCTCCCCGTCACCACTGGCGAACGAGCCGTCGCAAACAACAGCACCGGAAAAGCGTGTCAGAAGGTTAACTTGGCCAGACTCTCCAGAAACAATGCAGTCCCCGTTTCTCACTCTCCGGCCATCGGTAGCTACTGCACACCTGTACTGATGCACACCTGTACTGATGTACCTCGATGTCTCGCTCTCTTTCGGCAGGAGGGCCCAACACAAACCATACCAAACACTGTAAGGTTACCTGGCCCTGCTTTATCTCAAATATCTACTGTACTTCTCAAACAATGGAACTGAGACGGGGAGCCAGAGGCTGCCAGTATGGAGAGTCAAACTGCAATGACAGCATGTTCAAAATGGCTTCAGATTTCTGCATTGCCTCGTTTTAAGTGTTTTACGGTAAAGGAGTACGGGACTTGGGGAAATCTGTAACATATAGCCTACCACTCAACATTTCAGAGGAATCTGTGCTTTTAGGTGATTTTTTCACTCTGTTCTAACGTTCACGTCACCTGAAATATAAGAGGATGACTTAATGGTCAAATCTGCAGTAGTACCTGTACCACAACTCTACACTACCTTTCTTCTGAACTTTTTTAAATTATGCATTAACATTACTATAAGGATATTCTTTTTCTTTTTTTTCAAAAGGAAAAAGAAATGTTCATACGCTGATAAAATGATCCTTGTCTCTTTAACCCTTTGTTGTATCAGCTTGCATTTGTTCAACATCGCAGCACACTGTACTTCTCTATTTGCCTTAACATGATTAAATCATAGAGGACATTGAAACTGTGTGGAATCATTTAAATGTCGCTTGACTGAAATTAATTCAAAGCTCTGATGAATCATGCGTTTACTTAACTTTAACACAAGAAATAGGCCTAAGTCACAAATAACTATGCAACAGATAATACGCCATTTTTACTGTAGGGCTTCCACAGATATCTAGTAATCTAAAGAGGGAAATAGTTAACCTGCAGCCCTATGCTCGGCTTGCCTGCTGCAACACTAGAACTGGACGATCAGTCTATGAAAGCTCTGCCTCTAACATCTATCCTTGCACCGCATCACTGCATAATTTAAATCTGGGCTATATATACACACAACAGCACAGGCCTTGACCCAGCCAAGCAAAGGCCAAGCCTACCTAAGCTATGCGGCACTGCATGAATTAAGCCCCTGCTTAGCTGATACTACAGGCACAACTGAGCTCTGGCTGGCCACAAAACAGAGGTCCAATCGCAGGTCAAAATAAGTGCCAGGAACTCCAAACCACACCACTTTCCAGGGTGTGTTCTTGGTATCAAATCGCATAGCATGTGCTGCTGTTCTTGAGTGAAGGATCTCTGTCAAAAATGCCATAAAAACTGGCTTCTATTAACACATAAATATGGCTCTGATCGGGTTTTACATACCACATACATTGCAGCTACTGAAATGAATGGGCATATGGACAAATACCTACGTCAAAAAAGAAAAGTGTCGGCACACTGCCTCCCACCAACCTCCTCATGCAATATTAAACCAAGAGGAGACCAAACATGGCGGCTCAGCACCGGATGTCATGAAAACAGTTGCATGCATGTGATGTCTTTTTTGAGTGCAAGAATATAAATTTCAACGCAAATTACTTGTATTCGGTATTGGCCCTGACATTAAGGTTAGTTGTATAAATATCAGCTATACAGAGAGAATTTAAAACTGACGCAAACCAAGTTTTGCAGGTGTGACCCTTTCAAAAGAATGGAGATGAAGTCTAAATGAGATGCTGGTCTGAGCAGGTTGAAAGGGTGAATGCCTACGTGAGCTTTGTGAGAAAGAACTGTCATGAGTGCACTTTATGCAACGTAACAGAACAACACTCCCCACACCAGAATTTACAAAAAAAGCAAACTACAAATGTTTCTGCTTATTTGTCAATGCAAATATGAAAGCATTGATGCACTGAAGTAGACACTGATGTTCCTGTTGGAATATTGCACAGTGCATATACAAAACCAAGACTTGATGATTAATTAATCGGACCGGGAATACGTCAATAAAAGGTCATGTAGACCTAATGTAAACCAGGCTGACCTGCGCCATGTTTAGACCCTGTAGAACCCTCACGAGTGCTGGCTATATCAACGACTGACCTGCGCCATGTTTGGACCCTGTAGAACCCTCACGAGTGCTGGCTATATCAACGACTGACCTGCGCCATGTTTGGACCCTGTAGAACCCTCACGAGTGCTGGCTATATCAACGACTGACCTGCGCCATGTTTGGACCCTGTAGATCCCTCACGGTCTGGTTTGGCCTTCTTCTTCTTTGAGGAAGAGGAGGAAGATTCAGAGGGAGCGGGCCTCTTCTCCACCGTCGGTAAGGAGAGGGCTCTCTTCTTAAAGAGCTCCCTCTCTCGGAGTAAGGCTGGATCCATTCTATGCAGACACACACACATACACACACAGAACACACTGTTGTTACATGACAGATTAATGCATGCACGAGTTCACACTGAGTATACTAAACTAAAACTATAACTGAGGGGTTGGGTTTTGTTTTTAGACAAATATGTTGGGATTTTTTTTGTTTTTTATAACCTCCTGGAGAACACCTTTAGCACGCTATAGGGATCTGGTATCTGGTAGCTTAGAGTGAAAACGTTAGTTGTGAGTCTATCTTACCTTGTTTTATATAAACTATGGCTTTCCACGAAATAATTTAGCCTTTACTTAGACTTGGCAATGCATTTACTTTAGCTATCTAGCTAACTTAAATGTACTTGTGTAGACAGGTAACGCTATTATTATTATTACTAACACTACTACTAGCTGGAGCTAGTTAGTATTTATTTGTAGACACAACTTGTTTCCCGAAAAACAAAATCTATAAAATGTTAACTTCGCTGTATGGTGAGCTATGTGCTCTCACGTCACACTAACAGTCTATGAAAAATATTTATCATCATAACGTTAACCTCCGGGCGCCATCACTGGACGGTCAAAGCCAAATCTAACTTCCTAACTATCGCTAGCTAGGTAACTACTGACACTAGTGAGCACATCTAGCAAACGTTAGCTACATACAATAGTGTATATTTTTTGCTGATTGACGTTAGCTGTTGCCAATTTATCGAAGTTGAACCAGCAGGTATTGTCTTTATTCGATTAACGGTGACGTAGGTTAGCTAGATCTATTAACGAGAGCTACACAGCTAGCTAGCTAGCATACGCTAGTAACATCCCTAGCTACACATATTCAATGAAACATGCGAAGCTACAGATATTATTCGCAACTGTTACCTTGTATCCGGCCGTGAGACTCTATCGTTCAGAGATAGAATTTGTAGACACCAGCTTAATGTTCATAAACGCTGATTAAAATATATTTATCTTGTCCCATTTGCTCATTTGTTGCTACCGTACATTCTCCATCCTAGCTACGTAGCTAGTAAGTTAACAAATGTTCCGTACAATCCTCAGTTTGACTTCCGTCCCCTGTTCGATGTTTCGGTAATCGACACCATAGAACAGCTCTGTGATCAACATTAATCCCTTCCTGTTGTATTCACGGGAATCAGCATCTCGGCGGAGCAAGCAAGCGCAGTGGGCAAATGCTACTATTTTGGATGCGTCAGTGTGCGTGTGTGTAGTAAATGAGGTAGTGGACAGTTTGATTGTTAGTCCCAAGCTGTAGTTTGCATAGCAAAATGTAACTATAAATGCTCATATCGTTTTGGTGCTAGTTTAACTAACCACCGATGAGTTTATTCTGCAACGTCAAACTGCGCGAATAATCGCAGCGTTGATGCCTATGAGGTCAAAGTAATCGACGTTGCAATCACATGATATTGATTGTTATCTTTGTTGTTAATAACAGAGATTTTCTCTCTCTATGGGCTTTGTTAATGCTTACCGATTTTCTCACGTATGATTACTGTTGTAATAACGTTATATAGTATGATTACTAAATGCATATATACATTACTGTATATTAAAATGTTAAAGCGCTGTGACAAGGTCTTTTAACCCCCCCTCTAGATTCCACATTTTTCCTACCACAGTTGAGCTTGTTAGGCCTAGCCATTAAAACTCTAAAATTACCTTGGATTGTTTGCTTGAATGTGTAGCCTAGTTAACATTTGCTACAGCTAGCAACATTATTTAACCGGCGTTAGCTAAATTAAAATGAATTGCCTTTATATATTTATCGCGTAGCTACTTATGCACAGCTAAGTTACAGTAGCTATCCGTTAGGCTACTGGCACCAGTACTTATCCAATAATGACAGCAACGTTATACGTTTTGGCATGCTTCCTGGTTATATTACAGAGAGAAAACATCCGTCTAGCTAGTCTGCTGTACAAAATGTTCCAAGCCTTCAGTAACGTTATGCAAATTGTGCTTTATCGAAAGTTGAATATCAAAGTCAATGCCATTTCTAAAAGGCACATAGCTTTAGCTGGCGCTGCTCATGTAAACTTGTGTGTCAAATTGAGATTGTACTTTGTCCCTCCTCTCTCCCCTTCCTATGTCAAAAACACAAAGGAGGGGTCGGAAGTAACGTTTTCGTCATGAGGACAGAAAAAAGAAATAAAAAACAAAAAGGCAAAGGTGTGAGAAACGACAGAGTTGAGGGAACATTTGTACAAACGACTCCATCAGCGAGGCAAACTATGACTTTCTCTGCAGTGATTGTACTACTGTTGGCTGTCTGCGTGGCACCACTCACAGCGCAGCTCCCTCGTAAGTAACGCTAACATTATTCGGTATCAAACTAGCGCATTCATTCAACGAGCTAGCTGACTTTAGCGAACCAGAAAGGAAAATCAAGGTCTCACATTAAATAACATGTATTTATTAAAAGAGTTAAAGGCAGCCGGCTAACAACTCAAGTTTATGACGTTATCACAGCCAAGAAATCAAATGAAAGAACAGCAGCTGTCTAACCTACTAGTTCATAGATGTTTAAGGGCATTGCATCGACATAAGGGTTAGCTGCTAGGTAAATTAGTCAATTTAGCGCTTTTGTTAGCGATTGAAAAACCCTGTTTGATATCTGCGTTGGTAATGTATCCGTCTCCCATCGTGTGTGTACTTTAGGCTACTAAAACCGGGCGCGACTGTCAATGGAATATAATTTGCAATTCACAATCTGCGATGGGCATATCATCCTGCCTAATGAGCATAACTGGCTCTTTATCATTTCAGATTTTCAGGTCAGTTCGGTTTTATTGGCACCAATGAGCACATATGATTGAAATGTGCGTTTGCGTGGCATTCATTCAACTGTTTAAAAAAGCAGGAGCAAGTCCGCGATGCAGTGTAGAATGCGTGACGTTTAAAAATCCCACTCATGACTTCTCCCAGTGTAGGCCGTCCCTGTGGTCAGCGTTTGCACAATTCCAACTTCCCCCCCTAATAAAGAAAGGAAGTTAGACATGACCCTCTTTGGCAGCCGGATTATGGCATGTGACCATAGAACTATATATTAACAGTTGTGTGCTAGTGCACAGTCCATCGCCGGCTCACATGCCACAGTGGGGCGATTGTGATTCAGTGGCAGTGGAGGCAGCTGACTGCAGCTCCTGCTAGAGCTCTCGCAGAGGCACAGAAGCTGCGATCATATCTTGCTGTCCAAACATAGCAAAATAGCGAGGAAAAATCAGGTAAATAGTGGCAGCGAGATGTGCGATTGGGCAATATTGTGCCTGCAAATGCTGGGAGAACACAGTTTTCTGGAATGCTTGGATAACTGCAAGAGCCCACCTTGTATCATGCCTTTTGACAGCGGACCCAGAGCACTGAGTGGCTGTTGGCTGAAGGATAAGTTTTAGAATGTAATGTCACATTTTCAGTAAGCTTAACAGAACTATGTGTGTGTGTTTGTCTTTTCTAGTCTCTCACCCTCACCGGAAGTCTACGTTACTCAAAATGGATGAGGCTGCCCTGACCATCAACAATGAGCTGCAAAGTGAGATAGTTGTGTCCTGGTTGTCTGATCATTGCTATCAGGTAAGAGTCATCTCCATGGGAACACAGGGAAATATGTCTCACTGTTATATATTTTACAACTTTATATCCCTTTAACCTGGATCTCAGAAAGGTGCATGCCTATCAGGTGATCATGTATGAGACATCAAGACTGGGAATAAATGGCAGATAATAACATTGTTTTATTGTTATTTTTTTCTTTCTAAAATGGTTGCAAGGTAATTGCAAACGGCATATTTCTTGTAAGACGAAATGGGGGGTCGCACTAGATTTAGCTGTAAATTACACTGGAACAGTATGGAAACACATGGTTGGCTAAATGGCTCTAAGTCATCAAGGGTCTGATGTATCAAACAAGCCTTATGGCATGCAAAGGATATGTGACCAAATATTAAAAATTTAAAGGCACAGTCAACTCAGTGTATGTCAACTTCTGACCCACTGGAATTGTGATATAGTGAATTAAAAGTGAAATAATCTGTCTGTAAACAATTATTGGAAAAATTACTTGTGTCATGCACAAAGTAGATGTCCTAACTGACTTGCCAACACTATAGTTTGCTAACATGAAATCTGTGGAGTGGTTAAAAATGAGTTTTAATGACTTCAACCTAAGTGTATGTAAACTTCTGACTTCAACTGTATGAAGGAACTCAGGTTAAGTACCTTTAGCTCAAGGGTACAACGGCAGTGTCCAACGTGCAACCTTTAGGTTACCAACCCAGTTCCCTAACATTATACTGCACTGCCTGTGTTCCCATGCCACAGTGCCTGTTCCAGCCCCTGGGTGTGGTAGCAGCCGGCCCGGGGCCTGGGGTGGCCAGCACCGTGGACTTCACCGTGAGCTCGCAACACCCGCTAACATTGCAGCTCAACAGCTCCCAGGGAAGCCACCAGCATTGCAGGTGAGCCAGTATGGAGGGTTTGAACCTAAACCCCCAAAAAGAAGTCAATGCTTGGTTGGATGTAAACATTTTTATATTTGCCCTGTCAGGGCTATTGCCTTGCAGTCTTTTTGGCACAATGCTTTCCACAAACATATTCTTTGGTGTTCATTTTCCAAGTATTTTAAAGGCTTCATCCACAAAAGTCAAATGTATTACTGGCTCCAGTTAGATATTTATTTTAAGTGGTAATTTCAGAGTATACTAGTGGTCATTTTTCAGAAAAAGGTCCGTCAATGCTCTCCAGGGGAGTCAGGTTGGTAATTAGGTGAATGGGTTGTGTACGCTCATTTGTTGAGTGAATGGAAATAAATGTGGGGGGGAAAAAACTACAATTCAAGGTGTTGCTTTTTATATCCTTAGCATTCTGTATTCAATTATATAAATAATTAATCACACCTATGAATAATACTTCTGAAATTGTGTCAGCTTCAATGAGCACTGTTGACGGATGTGTCTTTCTGACTGTAAGGAATTTAATTAGCACCCACACTTTAATGCAGTTGAATCTAGTGTAACATCTTGACTGTTTGCATTTATTAATTTTTTACCTAGGGTTCACTTCCATTTTGGAGAGCATGGTAACTACTCCCTGTGGGTGAAGGATTTGAATGACTCTGCAGAGGTTGACTGCTCCCTGGTAACAGACAGGGAGCCTGTTAACAGCTACCTGCGTGAGTTTACAAACATGGCTTTTCTGTCCCTCTGGTTAGTCTAAACTTTCCCCCTCAATAGCACCTCTTTCTTCTTATTATAGTGTTTGGATTTTTTTTGGAGAAAATTATTAAATTATAATTTTCAACACTTGGGTTCAGCTGACGATGAAATGGGTGAAAATTTCTGAACCCAAAAAAAATAATGGCTCCTCAAAATTAGCACTCGGATTTAAGGACAGAGTTCATTGAGTGGCGTTGGATTAAATAGAGATCTATGTGTCCTTCTGTCCATAGCCATCCTGATTGCATTCCTGGTGTATGCTGGATTATCTATTCTGGTTGCCGTCGGAAACGCCGTTATGAGGTACGGGAAATGCTGTTCATCCCAGAATTAACCGGTGTAAAAGTAAAGGTTGGTCCGGAACTCTGTGTGCCAAAATAACCACGGACCCGTTTGTGTTGTTCTGCTGTTCAGATATTTCAGAGCTTTGATGTGACCGTGAACACGGTTTGGCAAGCTAATTTCGGTGATTTCTGATCTGTGTTTAGTGTGGCGGGTGGAAACTTGCATTCATTTGCAAGAAAAGTTAAGGCCAAATGTTGATTGAATCCAAGTAAAATTGTATGACTGGGGCTACTGAATCTTAAAGGGGCGGTGACTTTTTCCTGATTAATGTATTAATTAAGCTGCTTTACTCCAGGTTTGACGTTGTGAGGAATCTCCTGTTTCGACTGGGAAACACCGTGGAAACGGAGAGACTCATCAATTCGGTAAGCGACCATGCTCCTCATCGCGTTACTGCCGGCCGTTTAAGGACACCCAGGTGTAAAGGGCCAGAGATCTTGCATTATCCTAATGGCAGCTACAGTGCAGGTGTAATGGGGACATCACCCATGACGGAGAGAGCTGCTGAGATCAGCACTCGTTAACATCGCTCTTATCCTTTGTCTTATCATTTTGCTTACTTAAGCTCAACCCAAAATCCTTCTGAGATTTATCTGGAGTTTATCTGGTGCGTCAGTATATGGCCTTGTCTGGCAGCATTGTGCAAATACAGTAGTTATCTTGTATATTGTGTCTATACTTCTTGGTAATTCCTAGCTCAAAAAGTGTCCCCCTCATTAAAAATATATATATATATTTTTAGGGCTTTTTTTCAGATTTATTGGACAGCACAGTGTAGAGAGACAGGAAGAATGGGAGTGAAAGAGAGGGAGAGACTTAGAGCAGTGGTTCTCAACCCTGGTCCTGGGGACCCCCTGTGTATGCTGGTTTTCGTTCCAACCACAATTGCAATACTTGAATTTTAACAAGCTGTTAATTTTTCTTAATTATGTGTTTTTAATGTTTAGAGGGATTATTTACATTCTTAAGCCACATTATGTTATGCATGCCATGAAGAATAAAAGTCCAATATTCACATTGTGCTGTATTGTAAACAATTAAAAGGAGGTAAAAAATGTTTTAACTGATCAAATTAAAGACTGAGGTGAATCAATTGGCTCATAATTGGTGAAATTGTGGACACATGGCCAATAAAACTAACCGTTTGGTAAATAATGAAGAATTCAAAGACAAAGCAAATGATAAGGAGCCAAACCTGCATTGTGTTAACAAGTTTAAGGAAAAAATTATGAAGGAACTTAAACTTGTGTTCAATTACCTAATTAGGAGCCTATTCACCTGAGTTCTTACCTCTTCTTTGTAATTGTTTGCAATATAACACAATAAGCATAACGAACATGGGATTTTTTTTCTTCAAAGCATGCATAGCTATTGCTAACATAATGTGGCTTAAGAGAGTAAAGAATTTAAAGTGTTCTCTCTATACAATAAAAACACCTAATTAAGAAAAAATAACAGCTTGTTAAAATTCTGGTATTGCAATTGTGGTTCCCAAACCGGTCCTGGGGACCCTCTGTGTATGCTGGTTTTTCGTTGCAACCACAGTTGCAATCCCAGAATTTTAACAAGCTGTTAGCTTTTCTTAATTAGGTGCTTGTCATGTTTAGAGGAGTTATTTACCATCTTAAGCCACATTATATCAGAAATAGCTATGGATGCCATATATAATAAACACCCCATGTTGACAGTGTGCTTATTGTGCTATATTATTTAGAAGAGACTGATTTGAATCGATAGGCTCCTAATTGGTGAAAGTGTGGACACATGGCCATTAAAACTAACCATTTGGTAGATAATGAAGAATTCAAACACAAAGCAAATGATAACGAGCCAAACCTGCATTGTGCTAATAAGCTTAAAGAAAAAAATATTAGTTAAACACTTGTGTTCAACAACCTAATTAGGAGCCTATTGATTCACTTCACTCTTTAATTTGATCAGTTAAAATCCATAATTTTGTAACCTCTTTTTATGTAATTGAATTGTTGCAATATAGCACAATAAGCACAACGTGAACATGGGGAGTTTACTCTACATGGCATGCATAGCTATTTCTGATATAATGTGGCTTAAGAAGGTAAATAATTCCTCTAAACATGAAAAGCACCTAATTAAGAAAAATTAATAGCTTGTTAAAATTCTGGGATTGCAACAGTGGTTCCAATGAAAACCAACATACACAGGGGTCCCCCAGGACCGGTTTGGGAACCCCTGCCTAAGAGCTACGATCGCTCTCACAGCTTGGCTCTCCGCCTTGTGTTTTAGGAGCTGGGCTCCCCCAACAGAACTGCCTCTTCTGATTCGCCGATCCCCCCAACCACCACCAGCAACAGGCTGCGCTCATTGGACACCTTCCGTGGGTACGTGTTCCGGCCCGCCTCCTTTCTTTCCACACCCTGTGAAGCCACTTCTTTTTAACAGTAAAGCGCAGTATGTGAGCAATGCATAGGGGCCTGCAAAAGCTTTGGGAGTGATGTCATATCAGTGTTACATATATATATATATATATATATATATAGAAGTTTATTATTATTATTCATTGGCAGGATAAGCCCCTTGAGATGTCACGTCTCGTTTTCAAGGGGGTCCTAACAGAATTTTGGCTGCATAGTTCACTGCTTTGGGGGAAAATGTGTTCATGAGCAGTTCATTTAGGCAGTTCATCTAAATCCACTAGGTGGCAGGCAAACAGCTTGAAAAGGATTCTCCTGGGCTGTGTCCGAATACAACCCCTGTTCCCTGTCCACTGTCCCCTGTCCACTCAGACCCCTCTCTACTATGTGCCCTGTCCCCTCACTTTGCAAGTAGTGTGTGAAAGAAATCCCACAAAACTTTTTCCAAACTAGTGAGGAAGTAGTTCGTAATATCTATTTTTATTTTTATTTTTTTATTGAGAATATCAATCAGTTAACATATGACGATTGTTACAAAGTGTAGATTATGAATGAAGATAGAATTAACAAAAATAAAAAAGAGTAGTTTGTAGTATGAACCTACACTGCCCGGCCAAAAAAAAAGTTGCAGTTGCACCAGTCATGCATAGTGCCCACTGTACAAGCCTCTGGAGGCAGTGTTATGATCTGGGGTTGCTTCAATTGGTCAGGTCTAGGCTCAGCAACGTTATGCAGCAATAAAATGAAGTCAGCTGAGTACCTGAATGTACTGAATGACCAGGTTATCCCATCAATGGGCATATTCCAGGATGACAATACCAAGATTCATCGGGCTCAAATTGTGAAAGAGTTCAGGGAGCATGAGGAATCATTTTCACACATGAATTGGCCACCAGAGTCCTGACCTTAACCCCATTGAAAGTCTTTGGGATGTGCTGGAGAAGACTTCACGGAGTGGTTCGACTCTCCCGTCATCAATACAAGATCTCGGCCAAAAATGAATGCAAGTCTGGACGGAAATAAATGTTTTGACGTTGCATAAGGTTGTCGAAACAATGCCACGACAAATGCGCGCCGTAATCAAAGCTAAAGGTGGTCCAACAAAATATTACAGTGTGCAACTTTTTTTTTGGCCAGGCAGTGTATCTTGTACCATAGATATGCATATGAGCTCTATGTCTTTTACGTTTTTACTTCCGGGTTACTTACTAAAATTGTCGGATGGGTGCACAGTTCTGCAGATGAGTGTTCTCCTGAATTCCCTCAACAAAACCCTGGAAATAAGGGGTTCATCCTGGTATTTTAAGTGCCCCCATTTGTGAGAAAACGTCACTCACTCAAAAGCCTGTTTACTGTGTACTAGCATACTGTGTACTGCATACTGCATACTGTTTAGTACGTGACATGCAGTATGCAAAATATATCTTCCATACTATTATCAGCGAAAACCCGGAAATAAGTATATCAGCCATTGATTTTAAATACACTGCTTTTAGAGAATATTTCGCCTACTTAACTTTCTCATCCAGTGTACTCAACAAGCATACTCAATAGTTGGGAGGGTGTTGATTTGGACACAGCCCTGGAAGAAATGGGTACTTGACAAATTGTGAATTGTTTTATTGAGAGATTTTGGTGATAATCTTGAAAGGTTGTCCATATTGTATATTAATTATGCCCGTAGAAATGTATAATTTTCATGGCTGTTGAGGCCAGTTAATCATAGTCTGCTACGCTTGTGATATAGTCTACTGTATAGTGTTTCTTGGCACTATTTTTATTAAATTATTCTTGGAACTGGGACATTGAAAGGACCTTTGGTCCCCGATTTGGGGACTCGGTAAATGTGAGATTACTCTTTGTTGTGCGAGCTTCACTGAAGTACATCATCTCTTCCTTACAGCCTTTCCCTGGTGATCATGGTCTTTGTGAACTATGGAGGAGGGAGGTACTGGTTCTTCAGGCACGAGAGCTGGAACGGTAATCCTATACCCGTGTCAGTGTACTCTACTGCTTATCTGCTGCTCCCGAGCAGTGCTGTTATGACACACCTGTCTGTTCATGTGTTTCCTTTCAAAAGGGCTCACTGTGGCTGATTTGGTCTTTCCTTGGTAAGTTGCAAAACCCGTTTCTTACACATTAGAGTGTACCGTCAATGGAAGTGTTAGGAAAACTGGTAGAACTTGAGCCACTGTTCGCATATGAGTCAGACACTTTTACACGTATTCTCTGTTCTTTGCATACAAGTGAGTAGAAAACGACAACCAAAAAGATGCTTCATAACTCACAGAACAATGGCTCCATCTGCGGTTTAAATTGCGGTGGCTCCATCTGCGGTTTAAATTGCGGTGGCTGCATCTGTGGTTTAAATTGCGGCGGCTCCATCTGCAGTTTAAATTGGAACTTAAGTTAATTTCAAGTAGATGAAACATTTTCAGCCTCTGCTTTTTGTCAAACCGCTGAAGAGAGACTGCTGAAATAGACTGGATTTAAGTTTTATAGAGTAAGTACGGGGTGAAATATGTCACATGTCAATGCTTAAGTAGTTGCATGAGCACAGGCCCAGCGTGACTGCAGTAGCTCTGAGGCCCAGTGCGCCAGTCTCAATGAGCCATGGGCTGTGTCCGATTTGGAGCCCTATCTACTGTGTACTATGTACTGTGTGCTAGCATACTGTATACTGCTTACTGCATACTGTTTAGTGAAAAATATCCTCCATACTATTATCAGCGAAAACCCAGAAATATACGGATATCATCCGGGGATATTAAGAACACTCGATTTTCAGAATTGTCACGTACTTAACAGCTTTTTTTAAAAAGTATACTCAACTGGCATACTCAAAAGTAGGCAAGTGCGCTGATTCGGCCACGGTCTCCCGCAGGTTCGTGTTCATCATGGGGACCTCCATCTCCCTGTCGCTGAGCGCGGCCCTCCGTCGGGGGTCCTCGCGAAGCCGGCTCTTGGGAAAGGTTGTCTGGAGGAGCCTGCAGCTCTTCCTCATCGGAGTGCTCATCATCAACCCCAACTACTGCCAGGGACCCCGTGAGTACCCGTCGCTCCCGTTCCCGTTCCAGCCTCATGCTCCTTACAGGCCACACTGTCTCAGTAAATGGGTCCATTATAGCACGGCCAAGCTCAATGCTGTCCTATGCAGACCCAGATCATGTCAGGAAGCTCAATCCACGTGTGTGTGTGTGTGTGTGTGTGTGTGTGTGTGTGTGTGTGTGTGTGTGTGTGTGTGTGTGTGTGTGTGTGTGTGTGTGTGTGTGTGTGTGTGTGTGTGTGTGTGTGTGTGCTGTTTGCGTGGTTTGTGTGCGTGTGTGTGTGTGCGTCTGTGTCTGCGTGTGCGTGTGTGCGTCTGTGTTTGCGTGTGCGTGTGTGCACAGTGTCCTGGGACTCTCTGCGTATCCCTGGGGTGCTGCAGCGGCTCGGCTTCACTTACCTGTCTGTGGCCGCTCTGGACCTCATGGTGGCCAAGACCAGGCTGGACAACATCCCCACGGTGAGTGAGCTTAAACACCCATGAGATTGCTCACAGAATCATGTAAAAAATCTATGTATTCTGTCCATAATGTTGCACAATATATCAGATCTAGTCTGCCTTACCCACCTCGCAAACATGTTTTTGAAATGTGCTATGTCGTAGTCGGTGTTTGTACATAGAATAACACACTGTTAACACGCTAACACGGTCTGAGGCGTACGCTTTTCGGCTACGTTGCCTTAATCGGTTCCATCGCCCCAAATTCAATCTTCAAATTCGAAACTTTACAATATCATAATTTACGCTGATATTGTATATTCTGGTGCCTTCAATATGGTTCCGAATACTCAGATATTCCAACCTGGCATCCAAACAGTGTTTGTGATCCACGGGAACGTTTGTGTCTTTTCTCCCCAGGATGCCTGGTGGTACTCGTGGCGGGACATCCTGTTGTACTGGCCTGCCTGGCTCTGTGTTATCGCCATGGAAACATTGTGGCTGTGTCTGACTTTCCTGCTCCCGGTTCCTGACTGCCCGAAGTGAGTGGGTCTCACCCTGCAGGGTGCCACGTTGTTACTGTTGTTAAGTTGTGTCCCAGGACACTGTACACACACACACAATTATATTATTATTAATAAAATATGTTGAATTAGCTATCACTTAGCCGGCAAATCATCAGCGATTGGTGCTGTTTGTTAGGTGGACCAATGCTGGAACTGGAGTGCATACCAAAACTTTTTCCCCTGAAGAAGGACATGTACCGAGCATTAAACCTCATTCTCTCCCTCCTTGTAGCGGGTATTTGGGACCGGGAGGAATAGGGGACTTTGGACAGTACCCGAATTGCACCGGGGGAGCTGCTGGCTACATTGACCGCTGGCTCTTAGGGGAGAACCACATCTATAAGAACCCGTCGTCAAGGGTAGGTACAGGCCTCGGTTATGCATTTATGGCACGGTTATGTCATGTTTATATTTGTTTTGTGGGGGAAAAAATAATAATTTAAAAAAGGGTTGGTAAAGGTCGAGGACAGTCACAGGTGGAAAAGTGGGAAAGATTCTAGGTTTTATGTCAGAATAATTCAATTTCCCCCTCGATCATTAATGAATTGGCATTCGTACAGGGCCACGGAGGAATGAGTCATTACATGTTAATGGGGAAATGACTGCAAAATGAAGTAATCTTGTCACTGGCCTGTTTCAGTATGCATGGCTGTTTTTGCCATTTCACGTGCCTCTGTTTGATCTCCCTGTCCTTAAATATGCATCGGGAATCTGCCCGGTTCCCTTGACCAGGGATACTCAAATCTGGCCCTGTAGGCCAGTAGTGCTCTTGGTTTTGTTTTCTACCTGATTAGTTAATTGATCGAATAATGCCATCGATTGGCCAGAGATTTAACTCACTGGGGAGGGTATACTACGAAGCGGGATTACTGAGTTCGCTGGATAACCCGGAACAGCTCTTTTTGCTTCAGTCCATGTTCCAAATTTGGGAAGGTTCCGGGTGTTACTCAGTGCAGTTATCCAGCTAACTGTGCAGTCCTACCTTGTAGTACACCCCCCTGGAAGAAAGGAGTACTAAACATGACCTGGAGGGCCATATTTGAGTGTCCCTACCTTAGAGCCTCCTCCTGACATTAGCTTTTGGTCTTTGTTCAAGGTCCTCTACCAGTCCAGAGTGCCCTTTGACCCTGAGGGGGTGCTCGGGAGCATCAATTCTGTCGTCATGGCGTTCTTAGGGCTGCAGGTCAAGGCTGCATTTTTTTGTATTCTCTCTCTGTGTCTCTCGCTCTCTCTCTCTCTCCATTTCAATTAAAATTTTCAATTTGGCATGACATGTACTGTGTTGCAAAGGCAAATGTTACAAACAACAACAATAATAATAATAACAATAATCAATAAATAAATAAGAATGAACTCAACAACTTGTTAGCAAATATAAACATAACACGCATAAAACATAAACATCTGTCATATGTATGGCTTATGATATACAAAACTTATTAACTAACTGCAGGTGTTGTGCTTCTGCGTTGATGGCAAGTTGCTATATATAAAGCAGCTATATGGGGCTGTGTGTCCTTCACCCAGTAGAATTGGTAAGCTTTCTTCATCTGAAAGTTTGGCAAAATTTGGAAGTACTGTTGCTGTTTTTTCAAAGAAATCATTCCGAATTTCTCTATATGGCAGTGTAAAAGGAAGTGTATTTCTCTCTCTGTATCTCTCCCTCTCTCTGTATCTCCCCCTCTCTCTCTCCCTCTCTCCCTCTCCCTCCCTGTGGGGTGTACAGAATAAATAATACTTATGCAATGTAAAGGACCCTCTGTCTCTGTACTGTATGCTTATGCCCCAGTCTCTTCAAATATATTAATCTATATCTGCTAAGGCCAATAGAGAAGGGGCCCTTTAACTCGATATATTTGTTTTTACAATGTGCCTACAGGCTGGAAGGATTCTTTTGCACTATAAGGACCTTCACTCAAAAATCATGGCCAGATTTCTTATGTGGGGTTTTGCATTGGTAAGTGACATTTGTTTTCATCTGTATTTCCTGTTTGTTCTGATTCTGTCTTGTCACTCATCCCGTTGTGATGAGAAGAACACACAGGATTTGTCATTCTTGTACATAGTTTCACCACAGTGCAACTGGCTGTTTTCTCAACACAGGGGATCGTATCTGCCATTCTGACCAAGTGCGCGAAAGACCAAGGATTCATCCCCATCAATAAGAATTTATGGTAAATTAAATAATCGAATTAGCATGTTACTGTACTCTACAGCACTATGGAATGTGAGAGCTGATAAACCCTTTTTATCCCTCCATTGTCACATTGGTACATTTGGTTTCTTCAAAAGGGTTAATTTAATGTAGAAACCTATGGCAATGCTTTAAAACATTTGTTTAATTGAAGGGGATCTGAGCCAGGTTTATTTGCGGTTTGTTAAAGCTGTAGAGTTTTTAAATCACTTCCTGTGGTGACTTCATGCGACTTGTCCAGCTTGATAGGCTGCAGTCTGATTCATGTAAGTGACAGAGGATGGCTCACTACTCCCTCTTTCAGAAAGCAAAACCTGGAAAAGTATTTATTTGGATTATGTAGTTGATATAAATATAATGTAAATATATATGGTCATGTAAAGGATATTAATGTGATGTGTTTACGGTTCATCCAATAAATCTCCTCCCTGATGACCATTTTACAAACTGCTAAATTGGAAAAATAATAATAAATTTAGTATTTGCTCCTCGTTTGACCAAGTTTGGGACTGGCTTATTGTTCAGGGCCTCTGTCTGAATAACTTTGCTCTCTGTGCCGGGCTCCAGGTCCCTGTCCTACATCACAACCCTCAGCTGCTTCGCCTTCGTGGTGCTACTCCTTGTTTACTACATGGTGGATGTGAGGAGGTGGTGGTCTGGCGCTCCGTTCTTTTACCCTGGTAAGTAGGGAATGCGTTGTAGAGCATTTCCCAACATTTTACTAAAACATCCAGAGTGTAAGAAAACGGTATGTGGCAGCCTTGGTTTTCGGAAATTGAACGTTACATGTTCAAATCCCATATGGAACTGATGTTGTACCCTTGTGTAGAATACGTAACCCGAACAGGTGAAATGTAACTTTGAATATGTTCCTTATGTGAGAAATTCAGCTTAATTTATGTATTTATTCATTTGTTTTGAAGTAGTATGCTCCACATTCTTTCTTTGTCAATCTCTGTCTGTCTTCAGGAATGAATTCCATCCTGGTCTATGTGGGCCATGAGGTTTTCGAAGAGTACTTCCCCTTCAGGTGGAGAATGAGCAACAGTCAGTCGCACGCCCAACACCTCGCCCAAAACCTGGTGGCCACGTCCGTGTGGGTGGTCATCTCCTACATCCTGTACAGGAAGAAGATCTTCTGGAAGATCTAGCTCTGCACGGTGGAGAGAGGCCTCAACGACCCACCTGACCAACCTCTGGAGAGGGCAGCTGAGCAGGAACCAGGTGTGCACAACGTCTGCCAACGTCTAACGCAACCCGAAGGTGCACCAATCAACCAGCACCAAACATTCAGAGTATACTTAGGACTTGAGGGTGGGGGGGTGCTGCATTCTGGAATATCTCTGCATACATTCCTGGAACAGACTCTCGGTGCTATCAAACTGCTCTACATCTCAAAGCCATAGGGATTTCATCGTATGTGCGTGCATGTGCACGCACGTGTTCCATAATGTGTATTAGGGTCACCTCGAAGGCTTGGCTCGAGCAAGTTGCCGTTGGTTCAGTATACACCATGGTGGTTTACACTTTATTTGTTTTTAAGGGTCCGCTGTGCTTAAACTAACTGCCTTTGGGAAAAGCGCTGTGACCCAGGGCCAAATCACGCTATACCACAACACCTTACTTTTTCTTGAGCCATTGAAGAAGTATAACGTTAGATGCTGGAATTAAAAGTACAACCTCAAAGTGTGGTCACCATAATAGCTGTTATCATAGTATCCATTTCAGCGATTCGTCAAAAATGCGACCGGCACAGCAAAACAATGCTTTGTTACATGTCCGCTTTCCAGAGATATGCCCTGTTTTCTGCCTGGTTACTATACATTCTGAGGTTTCCATGGGTACATGAGCTTTATGTAGAGAATGGAGGTCCTGTTCTTGACACTCACAAGTGTTTCAACCTAATGAGCAAGACAAATTCCTGATTAAGAGAGGAAGACATGGGTGCCCGGAACCCCAATCTGGGCATCTGCTTTCTTTCTCATTTTAAATCTATTCCAAGCCTTCTTCTAAGAGGGGTTATTCCTTCCAAATTCCACATTCAAGAAGCAAAAATGTGGAATGAAAAATTGTAGTTAATATTGTGATTTGTGTATGCAAATATTGATATTCAAAAGAAACAAAATGGAGAACGGTTAAACAGTTGCTGCTGTATGCATTCACATATATGAATGAAATTGGTTACTCTTTTATATCAGGTTAATGTAAATAGTTTGTCATTTTAGTACAATTGTATGTGTTCTTGAATTGATTATAATGATTGCATTTCATTGCTCTCAATATTGTGTAAATTGGACGTTTTGTGAAAAAGAAACATTTTATGTCATTATTTTCATTAATAAAATATTTCATCATCAGAAGTTTGGTTGCAGCTCATTTTTAAGGGCACGTTGTGAAGTACCTCATTATCTAGCATATTCTTCCTTCAGTAGTTTTTAGTGATATAAATGTTTTTAGACTACAAGAGGTGAGGATATTTCACAAATGAATGCATTATTTTGATACTTGAGCTAGTACAAGGCTGGTCTTAACAGTCATTTTGAATGGCCAGCATTTAACCCTCTACTGTCTTAAATACTGCGTGACCTATTTTAATTGGGATGATCCCTGTTCTACATTGTCTAAAATGGGGGGGGGGGGGTGGTGCTACGATGAGAGCAGGTTGCAATTGTTAGATCATAGAGAAAATGTTTGTTTTGTATACAAAGTTTACATTTTTCATTTACACGTATCCCCTTCAAACCAAAAAAAAGGACTAATCGACTCGTTTCTCTGTTCATCTGAAAGCCTAAAGATCTTTTGACCAGTTCCTGTGTTTATAATTGCACGCATTTGCATGAGGGTCTGTAGAACTGGTCCGACATGGGCCACCCTCAGGCTTGCCAGACTGGGAGATTTTACCCTAAATGTAGGGGATTTTAAAGAGAAAATATATGGGAGTCAATGATAGATGGGGGATTTTAAAAGGAGGTATGGGGGGAAATTGTGAGAAAATTGTATGGAGCTCAATTGAAGATGGGGGATTTTCAGATTTTTTTTTTGGGGGGGGGGGGATTAATTCAGGCATCTGGCAACACTGTCCACCCCTTATACGGATGTAGATAAAGGCGGCGCACGAATGTTATGTGCTACTGCGTCTTTAAACTCCTGCCAGGTGGGTCAGGTTAGAATAAATACACTCGCAGGACACGCAGCCAGCTTCAGTGAGAAGAGGAAGCCAGGTTAGGACGGGTGATGTGGATATGAAGAGAGGAGGTTAGTTAGTTCGCAATATCAAGCTGGCGAGGAATCGGAGAACAAAAACGAACAGCTTGTACGTTTGGAAATAATGGCGACGTGAACCATCCAGAAGGCAAACGTCAGATAAAGTCAAATAAACCAAATCGTCAGCCGATATGATGGCAGAATGCGACCCGGACGAGAACGCGTCGGGGATCGGTACCGTAGGCTCAGAAGAGAAAGCCAACTTTCCCCAAAAGGAGTTCTCGCCTGGGATGTTTGACAGGACCGTGGCTGTTCAGACACTGAAAGTGAACCCGGGAGGCGCGGTTAGGGTTTCAGGGTCCAGTGAAAGCGTCCTCCTCACCGAACTGGAAGCGGAGGGGTCCGGGGAGGAAGAGCTCTTATTACCCGGTCCAGCTGACAACTTGTCCCCCAAAGGAGGCAAAGAGAAGCGCGCAAGGCGGAACAGGCTCAGCTCATCCTCGGATAAAGAAAGCTTCGCTTCCCCAGGTGAGCAAAGCTGGAAAGCTTTTGGTGAGTCCCTGGCTACTTCAGCTAACGTTAGCTGGTTCATTTCCACCCCACACACTGCCAGCCAACTCCAGCTAGCTATCTGCGCTCGAAAGCAATCGAGGACGTTGTAACGTTAGCTAGCTATCTACCTAACGTTAGGCTATGTAATGTTCGCTAATTTGGGGATATTTCATTTGGCTAGATGCTAACCATTAGCTGCACGGCTGCTATATCAGCATAACTGTGGGCAGGCTAGCTAACTAGGAAGCTAACTGTAGTGTAGGTACATCGCATTACGAACTACATTACCATCGCGCTGTGACGTGTCGTGTTATTGAGTGCATCATGTCCCTGTCTGGTGTTATCTGTCCAACATGATAGATAACAAAACAGGATACCTAGCTAAAGGTTCATTATTATATCCAGCTAGCGAGCTACGTTGCACAAGTTATTATCAGTAAATGCTAACGTTAGTTATCAGTTGAGTGTAGTGGTCGGTCCAGCACAGTCTGCTCGGTCTTTGCCTAGGGCTGTCCCAAATGACTTGTCTGCCCGCTTGCTTATTGATTTGCTAGCTCAGGTTTCCTGTATTTTTCCTCTTCTTGCCAAGGTTATTGATGAAGCCAATATTAGAAATAAATGGAGAAAATGAATAATTGTAGGTGTTACAATTATGAGGCATACATACACGCGCTAAGTAAATGCAATCAGGTCAGGAGGAAATAAATACATTTTAAAAATCACCATAGCAACTGCACATTTCTTTCTTTTGAGGAATTGAATCCCAGCGCCCTTGTGTTGATTCACTGATTCATGTCTTTCTTTCTTTTCTGGTTGGCTTGCTAAATGATTTTGACTGCTAATGAAATGGAAGGTGTACTGGGAACAGATGGTCACAGCTTCGATCTCATAATGTTATTATATTTGTCATCTACTCATCCAAAGTATGCGAAGGGACACATAACTGCTCGAAGAATTGTATCTATGCATGTCGTGCAATTACGTGTTAGCATCCTTTTTAAGCGCAATATCTGAGTTGGTCGTTTAATTGAAATTAAGTTAGATTCAGTTTAGTTCTGTGTTTAGCCTATCATAAAAAGTTTTCTGAGTATTGACCGTTGTTGTTTCAGTTATTCAATGTAGGTGTCATGTAAGATAATTGCACTTTTAAAAATGAACCCGACGAAGGATCATTCCATTTTGCTACGGGGATTGCTCGAACCCAAAGTCACCTCTACAGGTATGACTACTGGTGGTCAAGCAGGTTTTCCCAATAAATATCGAGGGCAGCAGTTATCAGAACAACATGTAGCCCAATTTAGGCCTCTCTAATCCCCGGTAATAAAGAAAGGCAACGACTGGCACAGCCTGGTGAGTTTCAATTGAAACAAAGCACCTTTCAAATGGATGAAAATACCTGCTTAATGTAGGCCACAGGTAGCTAACCCACAAATCAGTTGACCCTTTTCCATAGCAAACAGAACCAGACTGGATGATGCGTTTCTATTAAAAAACTGTCTTCATTTAGCCAGCAATATAAAAATAAAGGTGCCAACCATGCAGTAGGCCTTCAATGTAACATGGACACTCAAATTTGTTTATTTATTGTTTTATTTGTGTTTGTAGTGGTGGTAGTATTTAGTTGACAAATGCTAATATCCAACATAGCATAAATGGCTACAGTGGCTAACTACAGTTGAAGTCAAGTTTCATACACTTAGGTTGGAGTCATTAAAACTAATTTTTAACCACTCCACAGATTTCATATTAGCAAATTATGGTGTTGGCAAGTCAGTTAGGACATCTACTTTGTGCATGACATAAGTAATTTTTCGAACAATTGTTTACAGACAGATTATTTCACTTTTAATTCACTATATCACAATTCCAGTGGGTCAGAAGTTTACATACACTAAGTTGGCTGTGCCGTAAAATTTTTAATATTTGATCACATATCCTTTGCATGCCATGACTTCCTGATGTCTGTGACCCAACAACATCAAAAGACTCTTGATATCTTATTTTCTGGTACTCTTACAAGCGATACTATAACGTCTCTGCATTTGAATGGATCTCTATGGGAATTGGGGGGTGGGACTAGATTTAGCAGTTAACCTGAGAACAATAGGCAGATGTTATTAGACTGTGTTAATATGTTTGTCATGTATACCACTCAGATTAAAAAAATAAAGTGAAATGTGGAACCTTAACTTCCACCAGTTTAGCCTGGTGTTTTAGTTTTGTTTTAGTTTTTTTACCTGCTTAAAACAAAGAAGCATTTCTGATAAATACAATAGAGATGTATGCTGATCACTATGAATGCAGTTTTACTTTAATGTTTTTCTAAAGTAGGTCAATTATACACCCTATTACACATGCGTGAAGGACATCAAGGCCTAAAAAAACATCTTTGAAAAGGCTTCTCTGTCAGCACGTACCCCGTTGCATTTAGACCGGTGATGAATCAATAGACCCGTAGGGCTTATAGCCTTCAAATGGCAGGATTAGAAGTGTCGTTTATTTCCTACGTAGCAGTCCGTGCTTTGATTAACCTTCATTCTCCAGTTCACCTTGGTTATGGGCTTGCACCCAAAAAAAAAGGTAAACATTAGCCTATCATTCAGTTGTGCCTGTACCATCCTACCTGTTGTCGTATTGTTTTATAAACGGTAGCTAATTTGCGATTATTTCATCCGGTACAATAATCAGAGATGAATATGAAGAAGCAGTGATGGTCAAGTGTGGTGGGCTGGTGACAATGTGGTATAATGGTTATGGGCTTGTAAAGGTTGCAGGTTTGATTCCCAAGCAGGACACTGCCGTTGTAGCCTTGTGCCAGGTGGCCTACTCAACCTGAATCACTTCCGTGTGCATCCAGATGTATTAACGTGTACTATGTAAAAATGCTAAATTTGTGCAAGTCGCTCTGGATAAGACTGTCCGCTAAATGCCAGTAATCGAATGTAATGAGGGGCCTGGTTGGTCTGGCATCTGCATGTGGGTACGGAGGGGGCACACTGATCATTATTTTCACGTTGAATTATTAGGAGAGTGCAGCTGCTTCCTTTTATGCAGCGTTTTTCTTGTCGCAGGAAAAAATAAATAGAAGCGGCGCTGCGTAAATCCGGTTTTCAAGCGGAACCTGTTTGCGGTCACGCTACTGCAGCTATGTCTCACTGTGTGCTTAACCATAGCTGAGGTACGGCACCGTTGCTGAGCGTTGCAGTTTGGAACTTTGCATCACTGTGCTGTCGAAACGGAATTCAAAAGTGTCTCATTCTGGTAGCGTGGATGCTTCTCTTCAACTTTTCCAGACAGAAGCCTAACCAATTCCGTTGATATTTCCAATGTCTGTGATTTGTTTGGCCTCTGTGAATCCAGCAGCGATATCTTTAAATGGGGGGAAAAAGAAATCGCAGTTCCATTACCCTCATTATACTTTTATGATGTTGCTAGCTAGGCCTACTCTAAAATGGCTGTGTTGCAAATCATCCGTGGAATGGTTATGCATCTTTAATGTCCTTCTAGCTAATGGACTAAACTGAGGACATGGGGGATTGGGTGTCCCTGCTGTAGAAAGTTCACACAATCCGTGTCGGCTATCGGATGGCATCGGAAGTCCAGACTTATTATTGAACTATTACTTTTCAAAAGAAAGCTAAATCAGATCAGTGTAGCCTGGCTGGGGTTTGAGGACACTGTACATTTTATTTCAGTCTACCTCCATTAGCTGTCTCTAAATGGCACGTAGCGTATTTGATGCGATTGAGACAAGTGACTCATTGTTGTCATGTGGACGTTGTCAGAATGTACTGATGTTGAGTCTGCAACGATCCACCGAATCAATTAACTGTTGTGTGACGGTGAAGAATACTGGGGCGGGCACTTCTTTTAGATTGTGTGTCTGAAACGGATGCCTATGTTTGGGGGGGAAAATCCTTGAACGGTTCCTTCAGCAGTGGATAAGCGTGTTGCGGCCCATGGCAAAGCTGGAAAACCGTACCGCCGTGGAAAGGGTTCCTGGTTCGGCATTTCAGCCCTTATGTTTTGTGTTTCTGGTGACAGGTAGCGGCACGGGTGAGGTGAACCATTTCCCGGAAGACCCGGAATTCGCCGAGATCGTCCAGAGAGCCGAGCAGGCCATCGAGAACGGAATCTTCCCTGAGAGGATCTCCCAGGGGTCGAGCGGTAGCTACTTTGTGAAGGATCCCAAGGGGGTAAGGAGCAGGACAAGCCTCATCTCACCAAAGTGCAATTTGTGTGTTCTTCATGCACTGCAACATTTGGCAGCAAAAAAATTGTTGTTTGTGTCAGGAAATAGTGGTAAATGGTGAACGTTATCGGGGCCGGATCGCCTCTTCACGCTGTTATGTCATGCTATGTTTGCCCACATATTGTGAAAATTTTACAATATCTTGATAATGTTTTTTTTCTATTTGCTATATTTAATTTCCAGTAGGGACACAAGGGGCAGTTGGTGGTGCTTTCTGGCCCGGTCCCCTTGCACACTCGCATTACATTACATTATGTTCCATTCATTTAGCTGACGGTGTTGTCCAGAGAGACTTTACAGTGTAGTCCATTGCAAACCCTAGTACACCTTTTCATCGCCCCGCCCCCTTTGAACTGATGATTGAACTGATTATTGAATTGACTATTACCATTCAGTCCACCTTTAGCCTAAACCGGGCCGGCCAGCGAAGGATGGGCACCCCCTCTCTAGCCAGGTTCCTTTAGTTTAAACCGGGCCGGCCAGCGAAGGATGGGCACCCCCTCTCTAGCCAGGTTCCTTCCGAGATTTCTTCCCACTGGGGAGTTTTTTCTCGCCACTGTTCAGTGTTTTTTCTCCCATACCGGGGAGTTTTTTACCTCATTTTGCTGGTTGGGGGCTAAGGCCTGGTTTTTTGCTCAATTTTCCTTCTGTTTCCCTGTGCAGCGTCTTTGTGACAGTTCTCTGTAAAAAGCACTATACAAATAGAATTGAATTGAATAGCAGTGAGCCATACATGCTCTACATTTGCCTAAATTCAGAAGTCTATACGGCCTCAAAAATGTAGTTTGGGTGTTACACGACTGCTGTCCCCAGCCTTTGCTTAGTTCAGGCCTCACCACGTTTTTTTGGTTCCTTTTTGTATTTTCATTTTCTCCTGCAATAGGGATAAAAAAAATTGAATGTTTTTCCACTTGATACAAAGCATAGGGCTGAACTGTAATGGGATTTTTTTTTTTGCAGAAACATCTCCTCCCCAGGGAGAGGCAGTCTGTCAATCTGTCATCTTGTTTGTCTATTTAGTGAAATAAAAACTTTTTTTATTCTCTTTTATGTCTTAGAAAATAATCGCAGTGTTTAAACCAAAATCTGAAGAGCCCTACGGACACCTTAACCCAAAATGGACCAAATACTTCCACAAAGTGTGCTGTCCCTGTTGCTTTGGGAGGGGCTGCCTCGTACCCAACCAAGGCTACCTCTCAGAGGCTGCTGCCTCGCTCGTTGACCAAAAACTGGGATTGGAGGTTGTTCCCAAAACCAAGGTAAGTGTGGTCCATCCCCTTCTGTACGGGAAAAGCATACGTCCACACGAGGCTGTTGAGGGAAATTACTTAAATGACTTAAGAGTATTTTTTTTTGCTGAGAAAATATGCCAGCTTTGCCTATGACTTGTCTTTTGTAGTTGCCTTTCAAATTCAGTGTTTTTCCCCTGTCGTATTTACAACTGGATGTGTAATTACGTTTTTTTTATTTAATTTTTTTTATCTTGTATTATCTTGTATTTTGTAATCGTATCTTGGTTTTATTTATTCATTTTTTGTCCCTTCAGGTGGTGTTTCTTGTGAGTGAAACATTTCACTATAACGCAATCGATCGTGCCAAGTCCCGAGGAAAGAAATACGCTTTAGAGAAGGTTCCCCAAGTCGGGAGGAGATTTCACAGAGTTGGATTGCCTCCTAAGGTAACAGGATTAACCGGTCCCGTTTATTATTCTACAATCTGTCGCATAATCACCTTATTTCATTGTCCTCAGGAATCTCTTTTCAATGACGAATTCCCGTAATACAGTTTCCTCAAGTATCCCGTTTCCTTTCTGTGTGTGTGTCTGTCTGTCTGTGTGTGTGTGTGTGCGTGTGTGCGTGTGCGTGTGAATTGCAGATTACAGCAAGGATTATGAAAGGGGGAAATGAACTGTGTTGATTAAAAAACATAAGCAGCTGATGTAAGTGGGTGTCAGTAATTGGAAACTGAGTGGAGCTGCTGTGTGTCGGTGTCCGACGTCCTTGTTTCCCTTGAGAGAGAGAGATATTAAATCTGAATGAATAAGGACGAGCGTCACCCCTTTGTACAGGTGGGCTCCTTTCAGCTCTTTGTGGAAGGCTACCGGGAGGCCGACTTCTGGCTGAGGAAGTTTGAGGCCGATCCGCTGGCAGAGAACATCAGAAAACAGCTTCAGTTTCAGTTTGAGCGGCTGGTGGTGCTGGATTACATCATTAGGAACACCGGTACATACCCGCCTTCCCGTTGTGTCTACGCTTAGAGCTAAAACAAGGGTCCTCAGTCTTATCCAGAAGACAGATGGTGTGGGTGCAGGCTTTTGTTGCAACCAAGCGGTAAAGGCCTGTCCACACCAAGAACGATAACTATCACAATAACATTGTGAGCATCCACACTGATGAACGATAACGTTCTGTAAACAGCGGCACCAAGCGCGCGCCGCGCGCTCCAGCTGTGTCGGCAGCTTGGCAATAATATCGTTCATGAAATCGCTCTGAAAGTGATCCCAACGATATCGTTCGTCACTGTCGTTGTTGTTATGGTTGTGCTGTGGACTCCGCCATCCACTTCAGTTAGAACGATTTTTAAAACTGTATATGTATAGTTATCGTTCTTGGTGTGGACGGGCCTTAACACACCTGATTCTACTAATCAAGGTCCTTAGCAAAGACTTTAGTGGTTGATTAGTAGAATCAGGTGTGTTACTACTTGTTTGGAACGAAAGCCCGCACCCACACCGGCCCTTTTTGGATAAGGATGACAATTTGAGGACCCCTGCTCTAAAACGATGTCAATTTATCTTTATATAATGTACATGCTGACTCATTTTATATAAACCCTGTTCATCTAGTTGTTGTAGATTCCACCTTCTCTAGTGTTTGTAGAAAATGTAGAGATTGTGTGGAATGTGCTGCTCTGTAAACGTTGTACATTTTTTGTTTCTGTGACCGGCTCCTTTTAGATTCCCATTGCTTGTTGTGCCTTGGAAGTGTCTGGGGGGGGGGGGGAAATTTGAATAAAAACTTTCTCTTTCTCGTCTAGACCGTGGAAATGACAACTGGCTGATCAAGTACGAGAAGCCTGGGAGCGGAGATGTCTCGGAAAAGGTACGGTCTCAACTTCCTTTTTCAACCGGCTATACTTTGGTCTCAACTTCCTTTTTCAACCGGCTATACTTTGGTCTCAACTTCCTTTTTCGACAGGCTGTTCCCCTGCTATACTGTGTGAAAGCAGTTGCGTGTTTTGTTTCCGTTAGTTGCTCTGGAGACTAGGGTCCACCAAATGTACGTGATTGTAAGGGGGCGCCTGTCGGCCTTTCAGTTCATTCTTACCACGGAGAGCGGTGACCGATAACGGGAGCGAGACGTCTAATGGATCCCGTCGCGGATTCGAACAAAAGGCCCCGTTCAATAATGTGCAGTACAGCACATCGCCAGGCGTCTGTCTTCAAGTGCTTTCTTAGTTTCCCGTTAATAAACGCCACAACAAAACTGCCCTTGAGCGCGACGCTCGGCTCTGAAGCTTTAGCGAGACGTGCAAAGGGATGAAGCAATGCTGAAATTAGCCGTCAGGGGAACGGGGGGGGAGACGGCGGGCTCAGTCGCCGCGGTCGTCTTAAGTACAATTACTCACATTAATGCTCTCTCCTGTAGGACACGGAATGGACGGTGAAAAAAGACCCCGCCATTAAAATCGCCGCGATAGACAACGGACTGGCTTTCCCCTTCAAACACCCAGATGAGTGGAGGGCCTGTAAGCACTTTATTCGTTTTCCTTTATCCTGCGAAAAAATATATTATTATTGTTTTTATTTATTTTTTTTACTGTGAAAATGGAGTATGCATAGTTGATGGCAGCAACACTGAACATTTTAAAAGTCCGCATTAAATGTCTTGGTACCTCCTAGTGCCTACCATTCATTCATAAGGCTGTAAAAATGGATGCTATCTGTACAGGTCTTCATCAGTCATGTAAGCAATAATTGTACATTTCCTTGATATAAGTTGTAATCAGGGCTGTGCATTATGCCCGTGGCAGCAAGATCAAAAGAACCATATTTCACATTGTCAGTCACATCATTCAGCTTGGCTTGACACGCCTGGAACTTGTATGCTGCCCTGACTGAAATATTAATTTAATCCTGATGAGTATGGGAAATCTTTTCATCCGCTGTAAGTCCACTGAATTCACTTTAACCTTGGATGTTTTTCACCTTACACATGAATGAGCCATGCATTCTGTCAAAGCCTTAAGAGAGATGACATTCAAGATGTTGATGAAGACGAAACATTGATTAAATAGTCAACAGCTCTACGATGCCTGACTAATTGCTCTTGGAGGGGTGGCGGGGTAAAAACAGGAGTACTACTTGGCTATAGTTGTGTGATTGGTTAAATATTAAATGTTGATCTGAAGGACTTTCTTCCCTTGTCTGATTGGCTGAAAGACTCGTTCCTCCCTTGTTTGATTGGCTGAAATGTTTGTTGGGTGTGTCCCGCCCTCTCAGATCCGTTTCACTGGGCGTGGCTGCCCCAGGCAAAGGTACCCTTCTCCCAGGAGACCCGGGAGTTGGTTCTCTCCCGAATTTCGGACATGAACTTTGTGCAGGATCTTTGCGAAGACCTGTACGAGATGTTCAAGGTAAGTCCCCCACCCTTTAAACTGTCATTTCTGTGGGTAACAGGGGACCTTGGGATAAAAAGCCCCCCCTTAAGAATAATTTATTTTCAAATGACATGTCCATGTCCTAAAGTTTTTCGTCCGGTGTAAAAATTATTCTATTCAAAATATAAAGCAGGTGAAAATTAGTTGCAAATTAAAGAACTAAATATTTTATGTCAGGGAGGTATTTTATCCCATTTTTCTCTTTGAGGAGGCATTGCTGTGAATGTGCATCAAACTTATTGTACGTCGCTTTGGATAAAAGCGTCTGCCAAATAATTGTAATGTAATTAACCTGTTATTTAGTCCTGTGTAATGAAAGAACATGTACACCGTGTTTTTCACAAAGAGAAAGGCCTTCCTTTCCTCAGTAGGGTTTACGAGAAGCTCTCGGATGTGCTCTGACCTTTGGTTCATTAACACTTCTCCTTTGTGTCGAGTGTTTCCTGTGCCCGCCGTGCTCGTCTCTTAGTATCAGAGATGAGATGACCGGCTCCTCTTTCACGCTTGTTTAATTAAAATGAGGGCTGCACTGTTGTAGTGTGAGGATGGGCATCACGGTCTCGTATCAAACACACACTGTGCCCACAGCCCTGCTGGCTGGTTCAGTTGCCTTAAGCTTCACCCAGGGAAGGGAGGGTTTAAGTCCGCTGGTCGCCCGGGTAACCCTGCCCCCCCCCCCCCCCCGCCCCCCCCCCGCCCGAAAGTCTTTGTTGATCATTCTGCACATGAAGTGTCTTCCCCTGACTCATGTCTGTGCAAGCCTGGTTCAGCAAGTGTGATAAGCAGCGACTGACATTTTGCCTCAGAAGAACCTCCTGCATTCTCCCAAATCGATAATCGGTTCGGCAGTGAGTGCCTTTATATATAAGTATATGATTGGGGATTCCAAATTGAGGTGAAATGGGGAAGAAACGGCCAAGGGGAAAGCGAGTTCTCTTCCATTAATCCACACCTAGTCCTTTCTGTGGTTTAGAGTCGTTAATTTTGCAACATGTGGTGTTTACTGTGAAATGCTCAAACAAGGCTGGCACACAGCCGCAATGCTGTCTGTTTCAGTTTCGGTTCACGCTCTAATCCGTTGTTGGTGTATCATCTGTGTTGCTGTCAACCTAAATATTTTTTTCCCGTTTGTCTCGCAGACCGATAAAGGATTTGACAGAGCTACGTTTGAAAAACAGATGTCTGTAATGAGAGGACAGGTGAGGTTTTATTTATTTTTTTATTTCTCTTTCCTCCTTTCAAATGCTGAAATGTCAGGGCAGAATTGAGGCCATTGTGGCAAATTGCAGGAGCGCATTTATGTAGCCGTCTCCTGAATGATCCTGACCACGCTAGTGTTTATATATAGCTTGTTCCAGCTGCGAAACATCAGTAGACTGTGAGTCACTTCCTGTCCTCTATTTTGTGGTAATTATTTATTTTAAATGTCAGTTTATTTCATAGAAAGTCTCATAATTCAAATAATACCACTTGGAGAAATAGGAAGGAGAAGAAATCTGGTTCAGTACATACATTTAAAGTGTTCTAGAGTACACAAGTGTCCCCACCTCACAACCTGAAGAAAAAACCTGATGAGGATTACTTGGTAGTTGCTGGGTGTGTCAATTTCAAAGCTTTTACTAAGAATTGTTGCAACTCTGTCCAGTATCAGTTATTTCCAAACCGATGAGCAATTCAAATCAATCAAACATTTTAAATGAAATACGTTTTACCCCAGTTGGGTTTATATAATTTAAGCTAATTATGTGGTGAATTCATGTTTCATTGTTCTTAACCAAATACATCGTTCTCCCCGTAGATTCTGAACCTCACCCAAGCATTGAAGGACAGCAAAAGCCCCATCCAGCTGGTGCAGATGCCCCGCGTGGTGGTAGAACGGAGCAGCGGGGGCAGCCAGGGTCGGGTGGTCCAGCTGGGCAACGCCTTCACCCAGACATTCCACTGCAAGAGGCCCTTTTTCACCTCCTGGTAGAGGGGTTGGGCCACCAGGAAAGAGCCTGGCTTTGCAGGCCTAGTGGAGCCTCCCCAGCTCAGCCAAGCTAAAGACTGTGGTTCTACAAGGGAATAGAGTTCCATTTGGAATTTGAAGGGAGCAAATGCACTGGAAAGAGGGGGGAAAGCTTCCAAACTGCCAAAACAATTGAGACTAATGACAACCAGTTTAAAGAATTAAACTTGAATAGGAGGGGAAAAGTGTTGCTTGAATGTAACTGCAAGTTTACAATTTGTATGTCTTCTCTGGACATTACAGTGTAGAAGAATACTGCTGTTGACAATAGTATTTTTATACAACGAATGTATTCGCTGATTGACTTGTATTTAAATGCTGGCTGCAGTATACTGTACTCCTGGATTCAACTGGAGGAGCTTATCTTATCCCTTATCATGTGGCTTTCAAAGGATCAGCACGCCCATTCAGACAACTGTGGTTCACAACTCCTGTATGCATCTTGGACTTTTGAAATATGATTGTAAAAGTAGTTTGAAGTGTATTTAACTAAAGCGATGAAATTGAATAAATTTGGAACTGGTTTAATATGAACTACTTTAGTACTCTGATAGCTTATGAGTGCAGGTGTAAAAATGATGTTTAAATTTTAGTTTGTATTGGATGAAAAATGATATGGCTCATTGATATTACTGTTTATCGAAGGTGTCTGATTTTCTACAGTTTCCATTGCTTAGACAAACAGAATATTGTAGGTGCATAATCACCACCTGATAATAATTCAGTAGTTATCTAATGTGTCCTTTTATCAGTGAGGCACAAATGTAATAATTAACTCTGTTATGTCATGCAAGTGTTCACAGTCCACTGACAACGCTTCACAATCGATACATCATTGCAAACGCAGTCTACTTCTGTTCAGAACCGTTCCACACAACCCGCGTCTGGCTCTGATGACGTTTGTAGGGTGTGCTGCTGTATGCCCATAGCATTCAGAAAAAAATTATTGGATGATATTGGGCTTATGTGACGTTTTATGGAAGTGTTCAGAATGACGTTAAGTGATAGTTAATTATGTAAACGTTCATTTGCTTTGTGATGGCAACAGGAAGGATCCGGATACGCCAAGTCGTAGCTGCCCTTTATTGATAAATTAATGGTGTGAAGGCGCAGCGGTTGCTAAGGAAATGTAGAGAAGTGGAGAGCGTATGATGACGAGCGTCCGTGTGGCACAGGCAGTGAAGATGTGGGTTTAAAAATATCCATTAACACGTCTCTTTCTAATTAAAACACTGTTGTCATGCCAATCTCACTTCCTAGTCCCCGATGCAGCCTGATTTGTCTCTAAATTAAGCAGAAGAAAATGAACGTGTGCTAATATCTAGCTCGCGCTGGAGACGTTTTTATTCCCTGTGTATTACCAGTTGCAGGAAAACAAGTTATCAGCGTTCAAATGATTATTAATGAGCCAGAGCGGAATCCAGCTGTCTCCCTTCACGTTATGAGTATACTTGGGCTTTAAATAACCCACAAGATAACCGCAGGTGACGACAGCAACGATGGAGGAGCCAGCGACCCTTTTTAACTGTGACATCTGCTTTGTGTCTGGTGCATGGAAAATCATTTCGTCATTTCTACAGGCGCGAGGGGTCTGGATATCGGCCAAACCCCTTTATTTGTCTCGTCAGTGCCTTTGTTTGCAAATTCTCTTCCTGTTTTTAAACCCAGATGGGAAACCATTTTGTATTGTGACCGTCCATAACTAGTATTGATTGGGTCGACTTGCAGCCACTTGTTCCAAAGGTAAGCCAGCTGCTGTGTGAAAAGCAGCCGTAAAATACTTTGGGTAATGGATTCCTGAGTCCAGGCCCAGACCATAGACTGTATGGCCCAGACAGGCTTGTTCCTTAGGATGGGGTGGAGTCGGTGGACAGGTGGTAACTGATAGGCAGGATCCACGCGAGTCCAGAAACGCACGGCTCTCCTCTTTGACTCAGCGTGTCTCATTCTGACAATGTGACACAGCATTCATCACACTGAAACTCTTTTGTGATCTTCGTGTTTTCCATTAATGAATAAATGATTCAGGGCCGCCTGAACTATTTAGAAATAAATCTCGTCCCCATGAAAAATTGAGTTGAAGAGCATTGTCATGGAGCTTATACTCGTTTGTATAGGGTTTCTTAGGATGCCACTGTGTCAGGTGCCCTCAGATGTTAATCAGCGTCTATAAATGTGCCCTGTGATTGGCTGGTGTTCCTCCCTGTGCCCTACATATGCCAGCTTTGGCTCCAACCCTAATGCGGTCCCAGAAAATGGATGTTTGATGGAAGTGAATGTGGGCTGTTTCCTCTGGGAACAATAAAAATCCAGGGCCTATTCTGTCTGTGGCCACCAGGTGTCACCTTGCACCAGATCTTCACACTGATATCCATATTGCATTTGGTGCTTGAAATGAATCCCTTTTGGAAAAATACAAGAATATTAAAAGAATAGTTGCAAATGGAATGGCCCTTCCGAAGATGATTTAGTAGTGGTTGGTGCATCCAATAAAATAGTGTTCATTTGGTTTTATTTTTCTCAGACATGCAGCCATTTAAGAGACTGCTTCAGTTCAGCCAAATTTGCAGCTGATAGTATTTAAAGGAAGCGGCCTGACTGTCTTGCGGTATCTGGAGGAATCGAAAAGAAGGCCGGCACAACCAACCACAGACTCACCTGGGTCCTCTCTGCAGAGATTAGCTTGCGTAGGGTCAACCCGACATCCCAGTCGAAATTCCCCTATGCTTTTCAGTGCAAAGATCAATGAATGGGCAGGCTGACCTTGTCAGACAAGTAAAGCGGCTGGTCGATTGCAGGGGACTTAGTACGACATAGAGGTGAGGAAACTGGGCCAAAAACAAGGTCACAGGTGTAAATCCTCAGGCAGGATTCTGTAGGCTACTTAGCTTTATTTTTTACTTCAGTAAATATCCAGTTATACAAATACATTAAATAAACATGGTCATTATCCGTTGACTGGACAGCCTCTTCCAATGTAAGTACTGGTATAGTGGAGGTATTCACACTGATAGAGTTTGTGTAGTTTTGTCATTCATTCTGTTAATTGTATGTTTGCTTTGCACAGCCACAGGATAAAGTATCACAAGAAAGCTGGTCATAAACACTTAAAAGAAAAGATTTAAGTGACCAGGGTCAGTAAGGACCATTGTATACAAATACAGGTTATTACAAATGATTTATTAAAAATAAAAAAAAATCATTTTCAAGGCAGAATTACCTCTCTTAGTCTATAACTTTACAATAGTCTTATTTTTACATTCCCTATTGAAGAAAACCTAGTTATATTACTACGGACATGGATCACTGAAAAAATAACCAATCAGGTGTTTGTTTCCTGATGCATATTTACACAAACACAATTAAACACAATTTTCAAATGAGCACATTTAATCATACAGGTTGGCAGCTGGTAAACTGGTATGATTAAATAAATTGCTATAAATTGTCAAATTTCCAGGCATCTGGGCAACAGTTTACTTTAGGTTGAGGATATGTAGCATTTATACATATGTATATTCATGAAATAAGGCAACAGTTTAAAAGCATAAACATAAATGTTATGCAAGACATGACAAAAATGGTTATAGTCCTTGTTCCCTAATCCATTACTCAACTATTATAACAAAAAACATAAGATGTTATAGAAGTCCTGTATTTCTAACCAGTACCATTGCATTTTTCAGTGATTAGGTATAAGAGTTCTGGTATCATAATCTTGTTCTTATGTTATGAATAATCAATGCTGTATGAGGTCTTGTTATAACCTTTCATAAAAGTATTCTCTGGCATAACACCTTATACTTGCACCTATTAACTTACGTATATTAACGTGTGTATACATATCAAAAGTGCTATGACCCCTTATGTCGTACATATGAAAAAATACATATATTGGTGTTCTATAACCTACATAACCCATATACAGTACGTATAGTCAAATTGTGCTCTCATGTAAACACAATTGTTTTATCTATCAGGCAGTGTACACAGAATTCACATTATACAGAATAGTTTCCAAACATTTCCAAAAATTCAAGCAAAAGGGCGCAGACATGCTTTGATCCAAGAGGTCAATGAGGGGGATGGTTATTGCCAACAACAAGTATTGACTGAGAAAGAAATGGGTATGGATTTGCTGAGTAATGATTGTCTCTGTAACTTTTTTCCTGTCCGAAGGTCAGCAAAAATGACCCCTGATGCCCAGCATAGTGCAGCATGCTTTTGTCCAATCAGAGAGCACTTCCAAAGGCACTGTTCGTGAAGGGGAATTCTGTGCCCTCAAATGATTATTCTAAGCCACCCTCTGTCCTCATTGTGCATTCAAATGCTGTGGTCCTGAAATTCAAAGTTTGTTCTGCTTTTTTGCCAAATAGAAGAAGGATAATGTACATGACTGTCACTAACGGTTACAATAATATTACTTGCTAATCTACCTAATCTAGAGAAAGTTACACCATTTACTACTTTCCTTTATAAATCCAAATATTTACCAACATGAATTCATGTTCCATGTTCAAACGTACAGGAGCATTTCTTCACCTTGGTGTCAAAGTCGGTGTGATATGGCGACACCGTGACAGAAAGGCAGAGGTACAAAATGCTAAACTTTTTTTAAGCATATTTCTGACTTTCTCCCTGAGCATTCTTTTACTCAGAGTACTATACATGTGGCCCCAAGGGCTTTGTGTGTGAAATTGTAACTATAATACCACTAATGATCTTTTTGCAACTATTAAGCTTAACATTAATGGGCCATAGGCACTAGCCAGCTGGAGGGAGCGCGCACACACACACACACACACACACACACACACGTGAAGAATCGACCCGTTTTAAGGGTCAATCTGGTTTGAATTGTTTCTGTACATTTCAGTTCCAGGAATGCCAGAGGGCTTAGCGCCACTCCTGTATCGCTTTACTGTGGAAACAGCCGATGGCACTGGCCTGCTTGTACGTTTCTCCCACTCCGCCATGAAACGGCGAAACGCCATAGATCACCCCTGACACAAGAGCTGTGGCGCCAACCATATAAATCAGTCAATAAATTTGAATTCTCTGACATTTCCAGAGTCGTGCTGTCCTTTGACATTTTTTTCCCGCCTGCGTCGTCTTTCCCCCGTATGAGCAGGAATGCATGCGGAATGGGCGCCTCGGATTTAGGGGGGAAATCCGTAAGTCGGCTGTAAATCGTCCACCTTTCCTTTTTTTCTAGCGGTCCTTTCAAGCTGCAGAGCCAATGAACGGCGGAGCTGTGGAGCTGAAGACCCATCACCCCGCACAGGCCACATCGGGGCCAGAGAGCTGAAGACCCGCCATCAGCCCGCCCAGGCCACATCAGGGCCACAGAGCTGAAGACCCGCCATCAGCCCGCCCAGGCCACATCAGGGAGAGAGAGCTGCTTGCTCCTGCTGAGATAACTCTGTGGAAGCATATCAAACACGGTTATTAGCAATATTAATATTTATTTGCCCAGCACTGTTACCCAGGGTGATTGACAGTGTGTCTCACGTGGCATAGCCTACTACCTGTTAATGCTGCCGCTTGTGCCACTGCAACAACTGCCTTACCTCACGCAAGGATGAAAGCACGGTGCCCCTCTCAATGTCTGAACCGATACCCTTCCTATTCCCTAATGGTGACATTATAGCCCACAGATACTGCCACTGACACAGTACCGCTTCATTCCAACACGCTGACTCTGTTTAAACATTCTGTGTGCTCTCACTGTTGACTTCCTAGAGCTGCCTGTGAAGTGGAACAGTGTGTGCGACTGGAGGCGGCCAGCAGAGGGCGCTGTGACGTACGTCTCTCACAGTTCGCTCCCCCCCAGCCCTCGCACCGGCAGCTGTAGCTCCTGTCTTTCTGCACGCACACGCCTCCGTTCTGGCAGGGGTTAGGGACGCACAGGCTGGACGAAGCCCGAACATCTGCAGACGCGCAGAGACACAAACAGAGACACTGGGTTTAGTGGGTTACACACGGGGAAACAGCGGACCTGCCGAAAGGCACTGTGGGATATCGCAGCGTGTGTGACAGAAGGCTTATGAGTGTGGCTACACACAATCAGGGCATAACTGAGTTAGCATTAAATAGCCCGTCACCGGCATGTCTGTACAAATTAATTTGAAAAAAATCCAGGTCTGCATCAACACTGCCACTTTTTTCCTGGTCAAACCTGTGGTTCCCCACGGACTGAAGCCTTTGTTTTGGCTGTGTTATTACTGTTTTTTTTTTTAACACTAAGAGGCGTCTTCTTTTTCCCAAGAATTTTGTTTCCCTGGCTATATGACGATAAGAATCTAAGATGGCCGTTCAATTTACTGTGTAGATTAAGACCATGAAGTGCGGTGCAGTCACCTTTGCAGATGGTTTGGACTAAGTTATTGGCGTAATGCTTCAGGCGTTCGTACGAGGGCACGGGAATAGCGAGCCTGGCATTGCCGGCGATCCCCAACAGCGCCCTCGAGTGGACGGACCCGGGCCCCATGGTCAGGACGGCGATCCCGTTCCCCCTCATCTCGTCGGCGGCCGCGGCGACGTCGTCAGCGCTCCGGCCGTCCGTTATCACCACCACCGCCTTGTGGACCCCGGGCCGGGCCCCGCCCCCGACGCTCAACGTGTCCTCCAGCACATGGAGGAGCGCCTTTCCCGCGCGCGGGTCGCTGTCCAGGTACGGCGCCTGGCTGATCACCTTCTTCATCCTCCCGTGGCTGTCGAACGCGCTGAGCCCAAACACCGTGCGGGGCCTCTCCCCGTAGATCACCATGGCAACCTGAGTAAGGTCGGCGTCGATGTCGAACTGGGAGACGACGCCCTTCACGAAGGCCTTGACCCGCCGGTAGTCGTTGCGCGGCACGTTGGCGGACGCGTCCACCACGAACACCAGGTCCAGGGACTTGGAATAGCAGCCTGGGTAAACACAGGAAAGGGGGGCGTGGCTACTGAGCCCAAAGAACGCTGACCTAGGCCGCCACCCCTCACGTCCAGACGATGTGCAGTACGTCAGCCGTTAAACGGCACTCTTCAACGCTCCAGGTGGCACGCAAAGGAATTCAAAGACGGAGTATTCAAAGAAGAGGAAATAGGAGATGGTTTACTAGGAAGAAAGGAATACTGGAAGAGAGAAGAGAAGAAAGGAAAAGAGATGAAGTAGAAGAGGGGGATTAAGGAGAAGACTTTGTGCAAGACGAATAAACAATAATTACACAGTAATGATTATACTGTTGGAAAGGAGAAACTTCAGAAAAAGGGTCTTATTTTCTGTTTCACTATCTGCATAGCTAGTTATTATGACTTATTAAATTTATCCGGTCTACAAACTCAGCACAGACATGCTAATATTCACTACGGATTTAACTCGCCCAGACTGCTTATTGAGTGAAGTTGATCACCTGGTGTGTTGTACTTATTGAGTGAAGTTGATCACCTGGTGTGTTGTACTTATTGAGTGAAGTTGATCACCGGGTGTGTTGTACTTATTGAGTGAAGTTGATCACCGGGTGTGTTGTACTTATTGAGTGAAGTTGATCACCGGGTGTGTTGTACTTATTGAGTGAAGTTGATCACCTGGTGTGTTGTACTTATTGAGTGAAGTTGATCACCGGGTGTGTTGTACTTATTGAGTGAAGTTGATCACCGGGTGTGTTGTACTTATTGAGTGAAGTTGATCACCGGGTGTGTTGTACTTATTGAGTGAAGTTGATCACCGGGTGTGTTGTACTTATTGAGGGAAGTTGATCACCTGGTGTGTTGTACTTATTGAGTGAAGTTGATCACCTGGTGTGTTGATGCTGCAGATCCTGGTCCTGAGCTCCTGTACTTTCCCGTGCAGCTCCTGAACGTGGCCGTAGGTGAAGACCAGGTCGGGATCTCCAGTGATCTGGGTCATCTGGGCCTTCAGCCGGCTGCCTCCCACCGCCAGGACGAAGATCTCCCTCTGCCTGGCGAGCTCCGCCCCCGCGCCCGCTGTGTCCCGGGGCCGAGAGTTAGACAAGAGCACCGCTACGTGAGGCACCTGCCCCCTGGAACCCCCCGCGCCCCTAAAGCCGCTTTCCGCCACGTGCCTCAGGGCGTTCCCCGTCATGGCGTTCCCGCCCCTGAACCCGATGCCGTCGATGGCCCTGAGCAGGTCCGGCGCCGTGCCGTGGCGGCCGATGGGGATCTCCGTGTGGACTTTGTCGCCGTACTGCGCCACGGCGACCAGGATGTTGGCGGACGAGGCGAAGACGGCCTGGACCGCCCTCTTGACGAAGTCCTTTGCCAGGAGGAAGTCGTCCCGTCCCATTGCCCAGGAGCCATCGATCAGGAAGAGCAGGTCTACAGCGCAATCTGTCAAACCTGCGGGGACTGGACAGAGCATGCTCAGATGTAAGAGAGAACTGGGCTTTAACAGAGCATGCTCAGATATAAGAGAGAAAAGGACCTTAACAGAGCATGCTCAGATGTAAGAGAGAACAAGGCCTTAACAGAGCATGCTCAGATGTAAGAGAAAACAGGCTTTAACAGAGCATGCTCAGATGTAAGAGAGAACAGGGCCTTAACAGAGCATGCTCAGATGTAAGAGGGAACAGGGCCTGAACAGAGCATGCTCAGATGTAAGAGAGAACAGGGCCTGAGAGATTCAGTTTTTCACAAATAAAAGACAATATCATGAAGAAAAAAAAAACTTACTGATATATTTGCCACCTCCTGAAAGGCAAAAACACACATTATCTCAACATCGCAATTGAGTCAAGCTGTAAAAACCAAACTGTAAAATCAAAAAGGCTTGAATATTAAAAAAAGAAACGTCAAACACGGTGTATGATGTATGGCAACAATAAGGAGGCAGACATATTTTCTGGCAGGAAACCAGGTTTTCCATTTTCTCACACAGCCCAGAGATGAGTCCGTCTCCACATGACCTCTGAGTGCCCTGTAGACAGGGGGAAAGCGAGCACTGGCTGCCTGTTCATAATTCACTATGAATGTACGGTGCTGAGGTCCGTGACTTTACCACAGAGCGGATCTCCCCCATAGCCCAGCGGACAGAGGCAGCTGTAGTCCTCCACACTCTCTGTGATACAGGTACCGCCATTCAGACAGGGGCTGGACTCACAGGGATCTATATGAGACACACACACACACACACACACGCACGCACACACACATGCACACACACGCACACACGCACGCACACACACACGCACACATGCACACACACACATGCATGCACGCACACACACACACACGCACGCACACACACACACACACACACACACACACACACGGGACAGCAAAGTCTACAGCATGCTCATGAGGCAAAAATATATGTAATCTAGCACAGAAATTACTTGCTTATTCTAAAAGTCACCTATTCTAGTTTTGTGACAAGGGAAGATCTATTGCTCATGAATAGCTTGTGGCATTTACATTTTTTTTAAATTATCCAACTTCATTTATACATCTGTGTGTTGGTACCTGGGCAGAGAGTCCTGTGGCATTGGCTTTGTATTGTGGTGTTGAATCGCTTCCATCTGTAACCATGGGAAACACAAAGCTTCATTCAGCAGCAGGTCACTATGCCCCTCTGACAAGGGGATGCAAAAGCAACAACTTCCTGTAACATAGCTGCCCACAAGTCACAATTCCATTATTGCAATACTTAATGTTATAATGTGTAGCACCACGCCGTTAGGTTGGCATAAATTACACTTACATTTCATACTTCAGTGACGCTGCGCATACACCCGCTAATCTGTGACTGTTAGCCATGTTGCTCACATGAACAAGATGGATGTATTTATATTTCCCTTAGACTTTAAAGGCTAATTTATATTTTGTCGCTCAACAAAATTGCTTGACAAAAATGGCGTCATTCCAAGCGAAAAAAGTGTCACAACACTTTTCCTCAATGTCATGCGCTTCTAGAATTTAGTTATGTTGCAGACACTGTCATACTTTGTCGCACAGCGTGATTGAACAAACGTGAACAAATTGTCGGGAATTTGGCATCTCGTTACCATAGAGACAACAGAACCCTCCCTGCAGGCCATCACCAAAGTATAAATGGCAAACATTGTACGACACTTCGTGGACGTGTTGTGCAACAAAAGTTTAAATTAGCCTTAAGTCACTCTGAATAAGAATGACTGCTAAATTAATGTAATGTGCATTTAAATGGTCTGTGCAGCTCAGAGAGGTTGTTGATAGTGAGGTCACCTATAGCTCACCTGTAGTAAGGACATATCCCGGCCATTGGGGCAGTGTGAGGGGCCTGTATTTTCCTCTTCCAGCAGACGTGGTTGCCATGGAACTCTTTATGGGCGTCCAGCGTCGTCCGGAGACAAGCACGGGACTCCACCCTGCACCCTGAAAGCGTACACACACACACACACACGCATACACACATACATGCGCACACACACAGACACACAAACACTCGCGTGCACACACACACCGCACACACACATACATACAAACAAACACACACATACATGCACACATACACACACACACATTCAATATGAGCAAATTTTCATTTCTTATCTAGAAGGTAATGTCATACTCACAGTCAATACAAATATATATGATGATGGAGAATTAAAATATTTTCCTCAGCTAACTAAAAATCGAGTCATTAATCATTTAATTGATTGGCTGACAAATCGATTGTTTTTTTCTCCCACTCATTCTCTCATGGACTTAAATCATAAAGAAACTAGCCAATGAAATACATATGTGCCGCATATAATATAATGACCCAAATTTCTGATGTGTAAATGTTGTAAAATGACAGTTGGGGAACTGTGCAAGGATCCAGGCAGTATACGCACTAGGGTGAATATCATTGCAGACGGCCAACTGCGTCAGTGTGGTGATGAGACCGTTGACGGCATCGTCGTAATGCTCGGCGAAGAACACGTACATCTCGCTGGGTTCGCTGGCTATTGTATGCAGGACGTCCCACCTGAGGATGAAAATTATAAGCACAAGTCATCCTCCTGCATCGTTTTTACATGTTGATCGCACACAGAGGGGGTTATCATTTACAATCCAAATTGCCACTTGGTAGACTAAAGAGTTGTTGTAGTGATCCAGAAATCTAATAATTTCTGTTTATCACAGACAGTCAAACACAAAAATGTAATGGCGATCCCATAACCACAACTCTATATAATAGTGATCCATGTCATTGCCTCCGCTGTACCTGCTTATGGTAAAACATAAACCAAAAATATTGAGAAAGAGATAGCCTACATTCTGTGTATATACTCAATTTTGGATATAGCCATTAACAGTTACATAAATAAGGACTAATTGTTTCAGAGATTTTTAAAGCAACACAGCCTTTCAAAGCAACCACAAGACTAGACCTTCTGGACCATTAGTGCTTTAGTTCATAAATTGGTTTTGATTTATTTGATTTCCTTGAACCCAAATCCCACCAAGGAGTTATCATGTAATAAGATCTGATGAGTGTGTTTGCATATGAATCCACATATGTAATGACAATGTGAAAAACTTGATTGTGAGACACTATGACATGAAAAGCTTGCTCACTTTGGGTGCTTAATTCCCACTGCAAACAGTCTGATTCCACTCCTTTGGGCGAAAATAGCCGGGGACTTGATGCTGTCCTGGGACTTGCCGTCAGTGAGGAGGACGAGGATCTTTGCTGTGTCACCTCTTCCTCCAGGAAAGCCTTTCCTCAATACGTATTTTATGCTTTTTCCAATCTCTGTGCTGCCTCCTCTTGAAACAAGGATACAACATGATAAATGCCCGCTCTAGATTCCGGCAATATATAATGCAATACAAACATAAATATATAATAATCATACAACTTACAAAAAAGGGCACCTTTGCATATCAAATCAAATCAATATTTATTTATATAACGCATTTCACAACTAGTTGTCACAATACGCTTCACAGAAAAACCCAGCCTAAACCCCCACAAGAGCAAGCCAAAGGCAACAGTGGCAAGGAAAAACTCCCTGGTGTAACTAGGAAGAAACCTTGGGAGGAACCAGACTCAAGGGGGGAACCCATCCTCCTCTGGTCGGCTCAGGGACTTAATGACCAGCATGGTCAAAACATACTATTTTTTGCAGAGGTTACCTTGTATTTACTGAACCAATGAAATCTGAATTACAAGCCCACTTCTTTAACCATTATAGCACACTGTTGCATATAGTGTGGTCTATAGAAGAATATGAAAATATTTGATGTAAGTATATTTTTCTAATACCTCTATAACCTCCTTAATTCTTGAAAAAATCTTACCGAAAGCGAATATTTTTGATGGCCTCTTTAGCTTCGTCTTTTGTAGGGTAGTCATTCAGCTCAAATTCTAGTTTTGGTTTAGAGCTGTATTGTATAGCACCTATTCTAACCTGAAAAAAAAAACATTATGATGAATCAAAACAGGCAAAAAAAAGGCATTTACAACCCTAAAGAATGTCATGAAAAATAAAACACAATAGGTCAGGCGCAACAGTCAGTTTTCATGTAGCTATGTGCGCAACAGTCAGTCGGTTTTCATTAATGTTTGGTAATGAAAAAACTATCCCATTCACTTTAGTCTTACCCGGTCTGGGTTGATATCCAACACGTCCACCATCTTTATAGCAAAATGCTTGGAGCGTTCAAAACTCCCTTTGCCAATACTGTAGGAGCCATCGATTAATAGCAGGACATCTATAGCAGCTGAACACTGGATCACTGCAGACAAAAAGTTATACAAGTCCTCCAAAACACAGACCAACTGCACAGCTTCACTCTCATTATAGACATTTACCTGGCTTCTGCAATGGCAAATATTGAGTATTGTCCCATTCTAATTAATCTCAAAGGCTATTGCAAGACTTAAAACTACATCAAATGACGCAATAGTCCACTGGGAACCGACAGTTATGATTAATATATGATTAGTGAGCAGAATGTCATATTGAGGGTAACTGAGGGCACCTCATGGAATGTCTATATGACTGTCCACCTGTCCGTTTACCTGTGCGCCTCTCTGCCTATAGCAATAAATTATAGTAATGATGTTTTGCTACTGTAGATTGTGAAAATTTAAATATACTCACAATTTCCAGAGGCAGCTATTTTAACTATAGTTTCTTTGTCTGCCAATATCTGTTGCAGACTTTCTCCACATGAACCTGAAAATGTCATTCGAAATACAAGATTACAAAAAAAAACACAGTTTTATGCTCCTCCAAAATTTAGAGTACTTGTGTTTCTGAGTATTTGCATTGCATTACCAGTTGAATGAATGGCTGAAGCCATTGCATTGAAATGTGCGAAAGACTGCATGCATGTTTGTTTAAAAAACATACTTACCCAACACAGCCAGGTAGAAAATGATGCTTATTAGTGTCCTAATTTTCAGACTCAAATACCTCAAACTCCTAAAAAAATCAGTAAGCAAAACAAAACGTTCAGCATTCATTTTACCAGAGAATACAACATGTACATTTTAATGGTCTAGATTTTAAGAGTGAAAGTAACAGCCTATACCACCTATACCGCCCTCAGCTAACGGAGCCATGACCGGAACGTCGTTCCACTCACGTGCTCGCCGCGGGAGTCGAAATGTCCGGGAGTCACTCACCTGCGGGGAGGGAGACGCGGCGCCATGTCCGAGCCGCTCGCAAAACGCCACCGGAGAAGAGAGCGAGCGCTCGCACTGTCTCGCTCGGGAAACACCCACGCCCAGCTCAGAGAGGAGAAAGGGAAGCCAACAGAAAAGTCTCACCTGAGGGCCCAGGAATGCTAAGTGCTCCTGGACGCGCTTTGACTGGCATGTTATTCCAGTCTGTCATGACCTATAAAGCCGACAGATGGAGGAAAAATCAGTCAAATCATGTTCAAAGAAACAAAAGGCTGAAATCCACAGCGCCGAGCAACAGCTATGTTTTCACACAGCAACATGTATAACAAGCAACATATGCATATTTTCTGATTTCAGCAAATTATCAAACATGACACCAAGGCTTAAAACACAAACAACCTTCAAATATACATGTTTACAAGTGTAGATTTATTTGCTAAATATAGTTTGCCGGTAATATTTATTTTTTACTTGCCTTTTCTACTATTCTAATATCCAAATTTGTCTAAACATGTTCAATTTGTGTAGCCTAGACTTCAGCATTCTGGAGTTTAATATTGTATTTATTGTATTCATATTGACAATAAATGCAAGCGCTTCAACTCAGCCCAAGGCTCTATCTTGATAAATCTGAACCCTTGTCCCATAAAATATGCACCATGGATTTTGATATAATGTGGCTTCCTGTTCTGCCCTCACCTCTGAAAAAAACATAGCTGAAGGTCAGCTGACCTCCCTCACAGCCTGCTACGGATATTAGAAAGATATTGGATTAGAAAACTCAACACCATATTCCCAGGAGGATTAAACAGACGCTAGTAAAACTTCAACAGAAGAGTGACCAAATTCTTCCTACTTAAAGGCTACAGTACACTGAATGGCCAGTGCAAACTTTTTCTTTCCCAAGGGGCCCTCATAAGGGGTAACTTGGGAAATAAAGATTTTTTCCTAAACGACGGCTATTAGAAGTAAACTGGGAGACGTGTGGGGCGTAAAGGCAACAGCACGCCTCGCTTATAAAGTACAGGAACACACAGTAAGAGAGTGTACAAAAGCAGGCCTGGAACGTCGAGGTGTGGGCGAACGTTACGGAAGACGTGCTTTGTGATCGCTACCGAAGCCGTTGCTGTTGGTATGAGGTGCCTAGGGCATCTGTGGAGAACCGGTCCTGTTGTGGGGGGGGGGGGGGGGGGGGGGGAGCGAAGGGTGATACGATGAGAGAGGTGCCTGATGAGGTGACATTCCTGATTACCGCTGACCCGGAACTGTTCTTCACCTCCTCGCTGTCTCTAAGGCTGGCGAGATTGCATGATTCAGAGGGCATTCTGGACAAAGCAGGCGAGACCAGGATTTATTTTCAGCAGGAAAAAAAATAAAGTTACGTTTTTGCACATAATACAAGTGTCGTTGATGACAAAAACGTGTTGCAGTGAAAATATTTTCAAAAATATTATACATTTTATTTTTATTGAATGTCCCTTGTTGTGTGTAGGTTTCAACATAGTAGATAATATATGGTTCTTGAGATTAACACCAGAGACTCATGTCCCCCTACAGGGGACAAAAAGAATTGCCATGTTTTAGGGCGATAACTCCCAAATAAGTCCCTAGTAGCAAACATTTTCAAGAGGGCACTTTGGTAATATTTAAAGGCTAACCAGCTGACAAATACAAAGTTTATCTGGCAGAAGTGTAAATGTGAATGTCTGGATATAAAGAAAGAAAGAATAACAACATGTTATAATACTTGATTCTTACAGATTTCTGATGAACTGCAGACAATGTACATGCTCTCTGTTACATGTTCTTTCCTTTAAACCTAGAATGTAATTCATAATTGGATGTATTGCTTCAAGTCTTGCAAGCATTCCTTATATTATTTAACATGGTCTTCTTCTTTCTATTTGTACAAAGTTTTCTCTGCATGTCCACAAAGGCCTTTAAAACCATGAAAAGGGCAAGTTTAAAGTTACATGTGTCAAAAGCCTTCCTGAAATATTCATTTACGATGTAATCTGAGATTGGAATGAACAATCGCTGTTCCCTTTTTTTCAATGCAACTGTTTTGTCAGGTTTCTCTGCAAATGCACGATTTACCACTAGATGGAGTAACGTGACAGAAGGCATGCATACTGTGTGTGTGTGTGTGTGTGTGTGTGTGTGTGCGCGTGCGTGCGTGCGTGCGTGCGTGCGTGCGTGCGTGCGTGCGTGCGTGCGTGCGTGTGTCCATTTACTAGAGTGTGTCTTTATGTGTGTGCATGTGTGTATGAATCAACCTCATCCTTGTAATCATCATTTTACATGCGCTGTTATCCATTAATGCACTGACACTTTGACAGAGCCAAATGTGCTGTTATCCATTAAAGCACTGACACTTTGACAGAGCCAAATGTGAGACACTAACACTGCAGTATCACAGACCCAGCCTGTTTATTTGTGACTATTCTGGATTGCACGGCCCAGGGAATGCATGGCTTTAACAGAGCTCTCACTGTCTCCATTAATAGTTGCAGCACAGTTAAGGAGCAATGTGGTCTTCTGCACGTCTCTAAACACATGGAGCAGCCTGTTATGGCACTGGATTACATGAGTAACCATCGTGCATGCTGGATTATCTCATGGATGAGACTGTATCCTATATGTTTACATACAAACCCCAGTTCCAAAAAAGTTGGGACAGTATGTAAAATACATAAAAGCAGAAAGCAGTTATTTGTAAATTATCTTTTGCATATATTTAATTGAAAACAGTACAAAGAAAAGATATTGAATGTTTTACCTTATCAACTTAATTGATTTTTGTAAATATATGCTAATGCTATCATGACTGGGTATAAAAGGATATCAAAAGACTCTTGATTTTCAGGCACTCTTACAAGCGATACTATAACCTCTCTACATTTAATGGATTTCTATGGGAATTTGGGGGTGGGAGTAGATTAAGCTGTAAATTATACGGGAATAGTATGGAACCCATGGTTGACTAAATGGCTGTAAATCAGCAAGGGTCTGAGGTATCAAACGAGCCTCAAACCATGCCAGATTCGCAGTAGATATGGATGGATCACTTTAAGGGTTGTTTCTTCTGACTCATTTTCCTATTGAACTTTCCTATTGAAAAATAAGTCAGGAGAAACAACCCTTCAAGTGATCCATCCATATCTACTGCATATATGGCAGCAGAGTGATGGTTTGAGGCTCTTTTGATAAATAAAGCATGTCACTGGCCGAACAAGATTACATACCCGTTGGCTACGCCCACTTGTCTCCAATAATGATAATAATAAAAAAACTTCTCTGGGGAATGTGACTATAACATAGGCTGTAGGATGTCTCTCCCAAAACTTGTCTTATTACAAAGATTCCCCTGTTAGAACGCATTTCCTTCGCATAGTTATCCAGGGCCAGTCAGCGCAATCACTCGTACAATTCCAATTGCCGTGGCGCAACCATGCAGGCGATTGCTCATGAAAACACGCCCGCCTACGTGCGTGGCTGAACTTTGCCAGCCCTCTCCTTCGCGGTCATGGTGACAGCAGGGGTCCCCGGGAGGCAGACCCTAAAACTGAAAAACGAAGCAACTTGATGGCGAAGAAGAGAGGATGGACAAAAAGTGCTGCACTTCTTTGTTGGCGCTTAGTATGCGCGCGGCCACCACTCGAGGTTTCTTAACAAAAACTGTCAGAACTGGAACGGTTACCGACAAAAGCAAAGCAATCAGCATCACTAATACATTTTTTCAAACTTCTCTTTCCAACGTGAATTTATTTTTAATTCTTCAAAGTAGTTTTGTTTAATTTGTATTATTGCAGCTGTCAATCACTTCTGCGAAAATATTTTAATTTCTGTTGCCCTTTTGACGTGATGCACTGGAACCACAACGAAGCACCTTCGCTTATTACAGTTATTCTTGGAAGTTCACCACAAGTCCGAAAAGATATGATGTTCTCCAGGGTATGAAGATTTAGACAGAACACACACTTGACTGAAATTCGTTTTCACGCCGGAAACTCAGTTTTATGACATTTATGAGCTTATTCCTGAATCCACTTCAGACCAGATGACGCATTTATTTTTGTTCGCTGCGACTGCGCTTTTTCTCCAAGACTTAATCGGAGCAGAACCGAGAACCAAATGCCCGCCCCGCTGCGACGTGAGAAAGTGCCCGAGCCCCAGCTGTCCCAGCGGTTATGTCCCTGACCGTTGCAACTGCTGCTTGGTTTGTGCGCAGAGCGAAGGAAGCTCCTGTGGACGCAATGAGGACTTACCGTGTGGGGACGGGCTCGAGTGTAAGCATCCCGCGGGGGAAGCGACTCTCCAAGGGCGTCTGTCAATGTAGGCAGAGCTACAAAGTGTGCGGTAGCGATGGCAAGACGTACGGAAACGTGTGCCGGCTCAAGGCCGTGAGCAGGAAGGCTTTGCAGCGGGGCTTTAACGTTGTCACCCAGGCGCACAAAGGACCTTGTGATGTCGCTTCGGTTGCAGGTAAATCATTTGTGTTCCCGTTCATTTTTTGCTAACCTCAAAAGTAATTTGTCTATGCAAGTGCACACATGTAGCACTGTTATACTTGGGTAATTGCAGTGTAAGCAATAACAGCCAACTGAATTTATAGTATGAGTAAATACAATACAATAAGTGGTCACAATGATAAAAATGCAATTCTGGCATGTAACGATAATGTAATTATGTTTATCTCCGCTGACTATTCGTCTCTGACGAATGTGTAAATGATTAAATGAAATACATAATTAAATAATATTTTTTTTAAATCAATTTCCATACATGTATTGTATAAAGCCTTGTAAAGTTTATCATGCCAAAATGCAAACCCACTTGTGTTAGGCTTACTGGGTCATAGTTTTTTTCTGTTGTTATGGTTTGTTTATTTGTTTTCATTCTGTCGTGTGTAGGGAACTCACGCCACCCTTCGGTGACTGTTAGAATGGATGTGTTGTTACAGGAAACCACTATGATTCTTCCGCAAAATTCTTCCGCAAGAGATGAACTTTCAAACAATTGCTTTCTTAAAACAATGTCTTATCACTTTGACATTTTTTACATTTTATTCATATAGCGCTTTTTACAGAGTCGCTGTCACAAAGACGCTTTACAGAAGAAAATTTGGCAAAATTTGTTTATATAAACTTAGGATGTCACAGTTCTGTGTCGCCATGGAGACTGGAGCATCCTGGCTAAGCGTCACGCTCTGGCATGTTCCTCCACCAGCCAGTTGTACTGAGATGTAAGGGGAGATGTGAAACGGTCAGGAGTACGGGATAAACGCAGGATCAAAGAGGAGGCGATAAAGTTAGCCCCTCCCACACACGTTCCCCAGTGTAACTGCAGGATGGAGAGGAACAAAAGACGAAAGGAAATGCTTAATCTTTTGTGGTTCGACTCTGAATGGAATCGCTTTGATCTCCCTTCAGGCTCCAGGCAGGAGCTGATCCACGTGACCGGGATATCGGCAGTTCACTGCATGGGTCAGCTGTGGGAATGGGTTCAGTTGAGCAACACGGGAGACCGGAATGGGTTCAGCTTCACTGTAATCTGGCATCCGGCCTCCCGCGACCCACTGGAGGGTAGTTAGAACCGGCAGCCATCGGAAGCCTTCTGTGCCTGCTTCGTCACCATAATTTTAACCCCAAACAGCAGTTCTCTGCCAAGTTTTTTAAGCCGGTATCAGTGAACTGGCAGAGAAATGCCTTTTTCTGCGGCTTCCTTCACTGTAAACTAGTGTGGTCTTAGAAATGTGCGGCAAAGTTATTATCATATTCCACTCTCCTCTCTCCCACGGCTATGCTCAGAATTCCCGCCGTTTTCCATTGCCACGGCCAAGATTGTGCCAATGACAGCCTTATAATGTACACAACGTCAAGACCACATTGTTGAACAGAGAAGCACTGCAGCTCACTGTGTAGCATGAAAATATGCAGGTATAATTAAAGGATCACTGGTTGGTTCCACTGGCTAGGTTTGGTTAGTTTATATGTAGTTCCACTTCTTACAGATTTTTTGATTGTAAGGGGTCATGAAGTCATGGGAATCTTTCACGTAAGCAATGTAATATAAGCAATAGAATCTCTCCAGTGCCTGCTGTAATATGGAAATAAGATTCAAACATATTGAAGACATGGGGAGAGTATGGTAAACTAGTGGAGAATTGTATTCCGTTCAATTAACCACTGCTGGAAGTCTCTCTGGATAAGAGTGTCAACCAAGTGACTGTAATGTAATGCAATGGGGGAAAAAACACACCGAATGTACAACACTAAATGCATGGAACACGTTATTTTTAATGGGAAGGGCATCTTGAAATGTCTGACCTGCATTCATGCATTTATATGCATTAATTACATGAATTGCACATTCTCTTTTTTTAAAACAAGGCATGACAGGATGAATATGGACATGTGATGAACAAAGATTAATTGCCAGACTAAGAGCTGTCACTCCGGCGCAGTTCTTAACCAGCGACATGATTAAGACCGTAATACAAGCCTGTAGCATCACTGATGTCTTGCTTTCCTTGAGTCTTATGACTCACGAGTGAGTCAAATGTCTGATTAATGTACGAAAAATAAGAAATAAAATCTGATAGAGTGCAGCACCTGAATGGGTGTTGTATGTGGAGTAATGACTGTACCCACTTGGTGTGCGGCCGCGGTCCCTGACTCACGCCAAAGCTCCTAGTACTCTCGTGTTTTAAAAAAATATTATATTGCGAGACAATATAGTATCGCCTGGCAACCACATTCTTCCCGCTGCTGGATTTGTTCACAAGATAAGCGTTGGTACTCAGCGTAAGTTCTGTTATGAGCTGAAATAAAACACTCATAAACCTTAGGTACACATTCCCATTTAGCTTGGTTCAACAACAGCCACAGTGAATGGGGTTAGGGGACCTTCCCAGCATGCAATTAGAGGGGCATGACTGTGCCTTAATGAGAGCCAAGGGGGGTCACAGGAAAAGGTGGTTAGCAATGGGGGGGATGTGATTGAGTCTTTTGTAAAAAACCATGTGCTGGAAATAAGTGGGTGTAATTGCCGTTTTGGAGAGCAGAGCCAAGACTCTTCCAGGACCTAAGAGGGCAAGAAAAATCATTATAATCCAAGCAGCTATTTTTAGGGGAAAATAATGTCTGAGGGACAGTTTAAGAAGTGGGCGGAATTAACAACAACAAACCGCGTTGCCTAAAGAGAATGGTAATAATTTCTGACCTCCCGATATAACATATTTCTTTTGCTGCTAGACACAAACATCCATCCATTATCTAACCTGCTTATTCCTGGTCAGGGTCACTAGGTGGGTAGTGTGGGCTATCCCAGCATGCATTAGACCAACAAGAGGCAGGAATACACTTACATACTCATGCCTACTGGCAATTTACAGTCTCCAATTCGTCTAACCTGACTGCATGTCTTTGGACTGGAAACCGGAGTACCCGGAGGAAACCCACACAGACATGGGGAGACCACGCATAACTCCACACAGAAAGGCCCTTTGGCCTGGATTTGTACCCAGGACCTTGTTGCTGTGAGGTGACAGCGCTATCCACTGCATCACTATGTCACAAACAGAAACGTTCTGATTTGAATTAAGTGAATACTTGTCTTTTTTATATTAATGTTATTTAAGAAATTATTAAAATGTAGGAGGAACCCAATACCCACAAAATCAGACTAAATAACTCCCAAAAAGGCCTTAATATGGATCATACATAATGTTCTTTCGCACCATTTCACTGTAATGTTATTTGTAATGTTTGCTGTTCAGGTTTATTAACACAAGCAATTATTTCTGCTAGTATAGGTCCTCTGCACCCCAACAGCCCGAGGTACAAGTTCAACTTCATTGCCGACGTCGTGGAGAAGATCGCTCCGGCGGTGGTGCACATAGAGCTGTCCTTCAGGTATGTCATGCGACCATATCCTGGGCACGTGCACACTGGTGTTGAGCCCACATGTTGGCTGGAAAGAGAAGTTTGTGAGACTGGTTTGCTGCAATCTGATGGATTCTGGCTAGTTTTAACCAGTGTTACATTACATTACTATCATTTGGTAGATGCTCTTATCCATAAGCAGTAGAGAATATCAGTGGTGGAATACAAAAATACGGTATCACTTAGAAAAAGAGGCAAAGAAGCCCATTTACAATCACTATAATATTAATAAGTGTAATATTAACCACACAGAAAGCAACACGAGAACGCATGATTAGAGATCTTGCACAGCTATACCTATAACATTATCTAAAAGGAAATCCAGAAGAAAAAAAGGTTATATACAGTAAGCGTTGCGCTATCATGAGATCTACATGAGATCATCATTGGTCAGAAGTAACTGGAAAGTACTTTATTAGTATTTCCCCAGAAGTTGGGCAGATTTATCTCATATAGAAATATAAACCTGATCATGATCATATGAGGCCTCATCCATATCAACACGTGGCTTACACACCAAGCATAGAGCTGTGATATTGCCCCTTGCATTCTCTGATAAGATATAACCCTGGAAAGCATTAATTTTGGTTAAGTGGATCAGGACCAGAGAACATTCAAAGAGACCCATTTCTGCATAAGGTAATGACGCTTGAGTATTGCCCAAATTAGGAACAGGCAACGCCACAGGCTAACGGCTGGAGATAAGGACCGAGTTGATTCAGGAAGTTCAAAAATATGAAAGATTAGCTTAAGAGGCATGTGTAGGGTAGGCAGTCTTTCCAGGGACCGGGCCTCTTCCAGACCAGTCTGGGGGTGGAGCCTAATATAACTCCACCCCCAGACAGACTGATCTGATCACTATCTAGTAGGAATGATTAGACCCTTATGCAGATATAGTGATTTGAACCCAATACAAATAGACCGGTCTGACAGCTATTGGGATATTGTGCTCTGACCCCCATCCAAATTTCATCTTTATTATGTCTCAGGACATGTCTGAGTGATATTTGTGTCTGCAGGCATCATCTGTTTGGTCGAAACGTGCCTGTCTCCAGCGGGTCGGGCTTCATCATGACGGAAACGGGCGTCATCGTCACCAACGCTCACGTGGTGACGAGCGTCGCCCCCATATCCGGGCGACAGCAGCTGAAGGTTCAGCTGCAAAATGGCGACGTGTATGAGGCGACGATCAAAGACATCGACAAAAAGTCAGATATAGCCACCATAAAGGTCAATCCGCAGGTGAGTACGAGCCATTTGTTTATATTTTATTTTGGTTCACTCGATAAAGAACGATATCTGCTTTACTTTTCACACCTTGTCATGTCATGAAGAAACATTTTGCCTCTCAATGTCTTGACGTGGTAATTGTTGACGTGTCCTCGCTCTCTCTCTCTCTCTCTCTCTCTCTCTCTCTCTCTCTCTCTCTCTCTCTCTCACTCTTGCTCTCTCCCTCTGTCTTTCCTCTCTTTTTGCTCTCCCTCTCCCTCCTTTCTTTCACTCTCTCTCTCTCGCTCTCTTTCTCCCTCTCCCTCTCATCTCTCTCTCGCTCTCTCGCTCATTAGAAAAGGCTTCCGGTGCTGTTGTTGGGTCACTCGGCCCGACCTCAGGCCAGGCGAATTTGTGGTAGCGATGGGCAGCCCCTTCACCCTGCAGAACACTGTGACGACAGGCATCGTCAGCACGGCGCAGCGGGACGGCAAGGAGCTCGGCATCCGCGACTCGGACATGGACTACGTCCAGACGGACGCCATCATCAACGTGAGCTCGCGTGACCCTGCCTGGCGTGGGAGTTAAACCCGGCCTTTGTGTCGCTAAACCCCCCCGGGTACACGCTCCACACAAAATGTCGCACGGAGGAATACATCTGTACCTCTTTTACAGCCGTTTAAAGCATGGGGCTGAACTCCAGTCCTGGAGGGCCGCAGTCTCTGCTGGTTTTTGTGATTTCCTGTCAATGAGCAGCCAATTGGAAACAAGGTGTGCAGAGTAGACTATGTAGCCAATCAATGACTTAAATTAAGCGCGTAAGTGCAGGAACACATCAAAAACCAGCAGACACAGTGGCCCTCCAGGATTCGAGTTTGAAATCCCAGGTTTATAGTGTCAGGTAAAAAAGATGTGTGTAAATCGGATATGTCAACCAGATGCATTATGAATTTATTCCTTTCTCTTTTTTATGTTCAGTATGGAAACTCGGGGGGACCACTGGTTAACTTGGTAAGCACCTGCCGTTGTTTCCTGTCTTTACAAGATTTTCCATCCATGTTTTTTTTTAATATGTTGATCTGGTGAAGCCATGACTGGGGTTTGCACCATTAATGTTTAAATATGGCAGGACGGGGAAGTGATCGGGATCAACACTCTGAAGGTGACGGCTGGGATCTCCTTTGCTATTCCCTCCGACAGGATAACGCGCTTCCTCAATGAATCTCTCAATAAAAAAGGTAGTATTCAATCTAGCATCATGGCCTAATTGACAAGATTAGATATTTTTCCCAGGACAATGCCTTTCCAAAAAATGTGTTTGTGAATAATAATAATAATAATAATAGATGGTATTTGTTCCTCAGAAAATAGTTTTCATTCACCATAAATGTTACAATATAACACAACCTGGTTGGTTACCGTCCAAAGTTGCTAGAGTAGAAAATCTTAACCACCACCATCAAAATTTTACCAGCATTTGGCTGGTGGCGGGTGTTAATTTCACAACCTGATTCTGACTGTGAATTGGTAATGCAGGCGTACAGGATGTGATGATACAGGACAGGAAATATGAGGGAGTCTACCGCCTTTCCCGCCTTTCTGTGTACTTCAACATCTGTTTTTATCTTGGTTTTAGTCAGCCAAAGACTAATAAGGAGAATTTACCGTTGGCCAAAGCCTCTGGTTTCGAATACAGGTGAGACTACGGTGGTCGGTCTCTACAGCACACTTTATGAGAGACTGATCTCATGAAACAATGCGTATAGACGTGCTATTAGCTCAGCTACAATGGCAAAATGCTGCATGGTATTCTTATCCTTATAGCTTTCTTACTGACAGCATTCACTTAAGTTGGTATTTGCAAAGGTGGAACGTGTCATTTGGCTACACCATTAAATTAAGAAAATCTGATCTTTTAACCTTGTGCATATACCAAGGCGAAATCTTGCTTCATTATTTTTTTCTTTAGAAAAGAATAATGTTTTGAAGATGCACAATTCTGCTTAGTTCAGCAAAACACCTCTCTTGTGTTGTAACTGCAGCAAGCTTTGCACATTTGGCAGTGAGCTCTACAGAGGAGGTGAATAACTGCCGGCTGGTCGTGCCTTTTTCGTTGGTTTTGTGGTTTGAAGGCATTCAACTTGTGACCCAATAATAGTTTCAGGGTGCAAATTTCGGAAACCACGAAAGAAACTCCCAATATGCATTTGACCCACAAAGCAAAACGCCTCTGAATGTTATCCGGAGTAGATACGCAGATATACATGTCCTTGTGCGTATGTTTTTCGTATAAAATTCAACTGGAATATTAACTCACTTGGGGCCTGATTTACTAAGACCTTTAGCGGGTGAAAAACCATTTAGCACACGCAAAACTAATAACATGACCAATGATTGGTCATGGAATTTGTTTTGCACCAATCAGTGGTCATGTCATTGGTTTTGCATGTGTTAAATGGTTTTGCAAAGGTCTTAGTAAATCAGGCCCTTGATGCTCCAAGTACATTTTCTGCCTGTGATTCTGTCCAGGTGTATTCTACATGGTTTCCTTTTGACACAGGGAGAACTGTGCTCTATTGTATTGGGACATTCAGAATAGGAAGCTTGACTCACCCTGTCTCTGTGACTCTATGACTAAAGTCTACTGAATTACAGAGGATGCTTTGTGTGTTTTTTTTTTTTTTTTTTTTTGCCGCTTCCAGGGAATATTTGCCAGTCCTTGCTGTAACTTTAATGAATTTCTACAGTGACATTTTGACAGCGTTAACTCTTATGGACTGTTTGTTTTTCAGAGGAGAAGGGATTTCAGAAACGCTTTATCGGACTACGAATGCTGACAATTACACCAGCGTAAGTGAACCCCTGTCATACACAGTACATCGTACATCCTGACCGTTAGTGATCTGAACTGATGTTTTAAATTATGTTTATGCATTATGATTCATTGTTAATTGACCATATAGTGTCTTTTCAGTGTGATTCAACAAGATGCTTTTTGTTGCTGCTCTGTTGAGAAGATCTTTAACCTGATACACATACTTTTTATTACTTATTAATTCTGTTTATTATTATTATCATTATTATATGAAGTATTTGCACACAATAGTATTAATAAAATGTGAAACGAAACCTTTCAAGAGTGGACAGTGGACCTTTCATAATGGACTCCTTCTCCACCATGTAAAACTTTGTAAAAAAAAAAAAAATCTGACAGAAACAATAGTTATATATAAATAAATAAATGTAACCTTTATTTAACTAGGAAGTCTGGAGGAGACGGTTGACTGTGCTATACTGTATGTATGCCTGTGTTGTAGATGGTGTGCTATACTGTACATATGCCTCTGTCCCACAGTCTGGTGGAGGAGCTGAAGCAGCAAAACCCGGATTTTCCCCGACGTGTTCAGTGGCATCTACATCCATGAGGTGGTGCCGCACTCCCCCGCTCAGAAGTAAGCCCACCAACGTGCCGTGAACACTTCCATTTAAGCACATGACGAGAGCCAGAGATGGCCCTGGCAGCTTCAGTGTGTTTAAGAGAGAGCGCTAAGTGTGTGCTAATCAGAGAAGAATGCACAGTGTCCCGTCATACTAACAATTTAAGTTTTAAATTTCGGACCGTCTGATTCCTTAGTTTATAAGACCTGGTAAAAAAAAAATAAAAATAATATATGATGTTGTACTAGATATATTTTACACCTCTGCAAAACTGTCCTAATTAATTATTTGTGGTGATATATGTAGACAGTACCATTTAGCATAGGTCATTAGAAAGTATTTTAGTATTTCAGTCGATATGTAAATTTGAGTGTGCACACACAGCAATCCAGTTAAGGCTCAATGATTTACTCCCATGTGTAGTATTTACCCCCTCATGTTATGGGTAAAATGTTGACGTGAAATGAGAAGAAAGAAGACAAATATGAGTTTTCTGTAGAAGTATAATAATCTAGGATCAAATGGTCCGACTTCAAATGCATTAGGGTTCAACAGGTGTATGGTTGAAGGACATTGTGACTTGACTTGTATTATCTAACTTGCATTTATTGTAGATAATTTGATAATACATTTTTTTCATGATCAACCGAGAAGAAGAACAGCTTTAAACATTCAAATTAAAAGCAAATCTGCCTTATATAATAAATGTAACTATCTGTGTTACCAAAGCTCTTTTGAGTATCGAAGAACAACAACAAATGTAGCTACTGTTTGGCGGGAGGATAAACTGTGGACACAGTAGGCTGTGTCCCTCTCTATGGTTGCGTCCGAATCAGCGCACTTGCCTACTATTGAATATGCTAGTTGAGTATACTTTTTTAAAAACGCTGTTAAGTATGCGACAATTCTGAAAATCGAGTGCTCTTAATATCCCTGGATTATATACTTATTTCCAGGTTTTCGCTAATAATAGTGTGGAGGATATTTTTTGCATACTGCACTAAACAATATGCAGCAAGTACAGCATGTTAGTACACAGGATGCAGTAGATAGGGCTCAGAATCGGACACAGCCTATGTTTAGTCCGTGGTGCATCTTCTTCCTGAAGCGTGTTTTAGACTGCTTTTCATTTGCCGAAAAAGGGGCGGGATCAGAGGCGGTGACATCATAGTGAAGCTGAACGGGCGGCCGCTCATGAGCTCCACTGACCTGCAGGAGGCGCTGACTGAGGAGACGGGCCTGCTGCTGGAGGTGCGCCGTGGCAACGACGATCTCCTTTTCAACATCGAGCCCGACGTCATCATGCACTGAGTGGGGGCGGGGCCTTTCTCCTCCGTCACCACCACCCCCTCCCCCCCAAATGCCGCATATAATTTAACCAGGCAACAAACTCCGGGTCCCCTCCGGTCTCTCCATAGAATGCCCCGGAAGCCCGTCTTTTCCTCTCCTACTGACGAAACTTTGCGGACAGCACGTTGGGAGCGCCATTCGCCATTCCCCGGCGGAAGCAAGAAGCATATTTCACAGGAGACTTTTTACTGCTACTACTCTGGAATAGTTACCTTGGTCAGATGTACAGTACAGTACCATGCAGTTCATGTGAATGGTGTCACATGCATGTATTTAAGTTAAGCAACGTGTGAAAATAGCCCTTGCGCTAATTTCCGTTAAGTCTGGTCAATTTTCCCTGTAGATGAGCAAAAGGCAACCACATTGGTTCTGATAACCTACAGTAAACTGTTTATGGATTAGCACACCATACAGCATGTGACTGTTGAAGCTGCGGGCTGAACTCTACCTTTCACCTGAACCTTGCATTAGACAATAGAAGGGTGCAAATTATGCGGTTAGAACGGAACCGTCATGTTGTGGTTGCCTGGGAAACCGACGTATGACGTGTTTAACGAATCACAGTGCCTCATTTGCAAACAATATTGTTTTTGTCCCTTAAAGTGTAAAACGAGTGGGTATGCCAGTATACCAGCATCAGTAGTGAAAAAAATATATGTTTACAATGTAAGACCCTCTTCACCACTGAAGTATTCTCCTGAGAGTCATTATGTGTGGTCAACACTGTCATGGATTTCTATGAATAAAGTGTACAGATTTAATGAATGAGTGTCGAGTGACTTCTGTGCAAAACGATCTTGACTTAATGGCGCCTCATGTTTTGTTGAGGGGATTAGTGTCAGAAATACCCCAAAGGCCACAATAAATCTACAAAGTAACACTCAAATTTTACTGTGTTGAAACTAGATAAGGCCTGCAGTTAAAGCATTGTAGAACATGGTTTCTTTTTACCGTTCTAACCTTATTTGAATTGGGCATAGGGGAGCTATAAAGACTCTGAAGGTTTGGACCACCACCGATGAATGCAGAAATGTACTGCAGCTCACAGGAATATTACAGGCATGTAAAATATTTAGTTTTTCTTTTGCGTGGTTAATTTGTGCGACTGTCGAGACGGTATGGAAATCTGTCTGCACCGACTGTTGTAGTTGTTATAACAATCTGGCAAGATTTTCATTCCTGTCAACATTAATTGTATGTGTTAAAAACGTCATGGATTTTCTGTCACGTCGAGCCAAAATTTGACAATTCAAGTTTTATTTACTTGTCTGGTATTAACTTCTGGTCTAAGTTTGGTTTATTTGTTTCTGCCCTAGATTCTGGTATTAAACAGCAAGATTATAGCATGTGGTGCCTTCTCTTGGGTTTTCATAGATCTACCCCTTATCCTCATTTTAATTTATCCATCCAGGATTTCCCCAATACTCCACACCAGGAATCACCCTAATACTCCACTCCAGGATTTCACCAATACTGCACTCTACTGTGTCGTAAAACTGGAAAAATGCACCCTCCTTTCCTCCACTACCACCTCCTCTCCTCCGTGCCCCGGAAACCGATTTTTGTGTCCTAACATAATGTTGCCGATTTGGCTACATATTACTTACAAATAGTTACAAATTGTTGAATGTCTCGACGCAAACTGCAATGTCAGGTACATTGTATACTGTACATGCAACTACTTGTACTGAAAACATTCTGGCAGTTTTGCATACTTCCGGGTAGGAGTGGTAGTAAGGGAGTGGAGGTAAGGAGGTGGGGAGTGAAGAATATTGGGACGCAGCCTAAGATTTTCCCAATACTCCACTCCAGGATTCTCCCTAATACTCCGCTCCAGGATTTCACCAAAACTCCACTCCAGGATTTCACCAATACTCCACTCCAGGATTTCCAAAATACTTAATTTTAACCAGCGTCTGTGCATTCCACTCCTTTTCCAGAGTACTCTATCTACTCTGATGCCTGTTCCCAGCGGGCGAATCTGAATCCTGTCCTGAATCCTGTGAAATCTCTGACCTTTCACCCCTTCTCATTAGGGTGAGAGAGAACCAGACCATTCCGGTGGCCTTTACCTCGTCTGTTACGTTTTAGCCCGGCACGCCCACCGTCGGTCCCACCAGACACCCGTTGAATAAACGGGAGTGGAAAAACAACGTCACGCTAAAGCTCGCATTACCCTTTGAGAACATTGAATGGTCACGGTTCATTAGTCTCAGTCAATCTATCCCCAGCCTTGTTTTTGGTCAACATCTTTATGGCCTAAGTAGGGAATATCCAACACTTCAGCGGTTGAAGTGATGCAGATAAATGTTATTCAACTGGGATACTGTTTCCCCTCCACACAGTGGACTCCGATGCCCTGGGGAGCAGCTAATACAATGCAGCTGTTTGATATTAGCGTAGCAATGCAGCCCAGGTACTCGGTGGTGATATCGGTTTGCCGACCTTCTGAGTTCAAGGGTCAAAGTTCAAGTGATTATAAGGGACACTTTGGATTCAACGTACACACCTCTACCGTCTTGGTACAGGATCCAAAATTAAGTCCACGTTCATAAAATATTGATAACGTCGTACTTTAGGGAAACTATCATCCAGTATGGGCGCTACAGATTATGTATCACTATTAATTTACCATTAATTACATAATGAGATATTAACATCCATATGTATCATATGGACATTTTCAAATCTCTTGAAAAATATTCATATTTCATCTTACCATCATCCCTTGAAGTTAGTATACATTTTAAAAAGCGTGTATAAGCTCTCGTGCTCATTCTCATAACTCACCCCAGTCATTCATTCACTCACCTCACCCACACACAAGAGTGAGATGTTCCCCAAACCGCTTTGACTTCATATGATTCCACATTCTCATACAGCCACATGACAATTAATCCTTACTGAAAGCATTACCTAAAGCATTACTGAAAGAGTGGATGAGGAGTCCTAAAAAGGAATCCTCCAGGTAAGTCCGGAATTGTGGGAGGTTTTAGGGAGAGTATAGGGCAGCGTAGATGATCATACTTCCTCAACAGTCCCTTGTTACTCTTGGCAGGGGAAAGCACTGAGGAATTTATTAGGATGTCAACAGCCTAATGAAATACAGAGTCTATCCTAATCCGACCTCATGCGGGGAGTTAATCAACACAACATGGTTTATCTGCTTCATGCAGGGGAACTGTTATGTTGATAGATAAAATGTTAATAGGACGTTGGATGGGACGTTTCAGATACATTCTGGCTGCAGCATAAGCATGAAGTGGCTATTTATGCCAGTTTATGCACTGGGTCCAAGCTAGAATGGACACTTTGTAATTTGTATCCTAAAATCAGTCCTTCTTTTATGTAGCAAAGTATCCAGGACACAACTCCCTACTTTTAGGACTTCTTTTAGCATTTCTAAGCAAGCTTTCTGCAGATCAAATAACCTCTCATTCAAAACCAAAATAAAACTTTTCAATTCAAACATCAAGACTGTTCTTCTATATCCTCCTAAGACCTGGCAATTCATGTTAGTCACATGACACATGAGTCTCTGGTCTTAATAACAATAACCATATATTCTACTATGCTGAAACCTACACTACAAGGGGACATTCAATAACTATATATTCTACTACACTGAAGCCTACACTACAAGGGACATTCAATAACAATAAAATAAAAATATATTTTTGAAGATATTTTCAGCGCATCATGTTTATTTTTTTCATTCAAGACTTGTATTATCTCAAAAACATTAAATACTTAAACCTTTTTTTTCTGCTGGGTCTCATCAGGATATGGCTCAGAATGCCAGAAAATCACAAAAGCAATAACAAACAAACATCAAACGTTTATCTCCAAACCCCTCAAATTCAACCTGAAAATCAATATGGCCTATGAAAGCCAAAAAACAAGAGGCAAATACAAACAAGAAGACATCATGGTGGTCCAGGTGTAGCTGGATTGGGCACTGCATGACCAGAACAGTACAATCAATCTCAAAAGAGGCTTGTACTTGACGCCAGAGGGGAAGAGAAGAAAGGCGACCAAAGATGACCTGTCCTGGCGACCCACGGCTGAGGCGGAGCTAGAAGACCGAGTCGGGCTCAGCTGGAAGGAGGTGTCAATAGTGTCCCAGGACAGGAAGAGATGGAGGGTCCTTCTGGAGGTCTTTTGCACCATTTTAAGTAAAGCAAGCATTAGGATTTCTACTGCATTTGTGCATCAAAACCTTTCAAGCATTAATAGCGGTTTCAATGCAAAACTCAACGGATGGAAAAAATGCAAACCCGCCCCCCCCCCCCCACCTCAGACATCATCCCCTTAAGAGGATTTGGCGAACTTGTGCCCACAGAGGGAACTCAGTGCCCCATCCTTGTCAGCAGAGGCTCCAGAGTGAACATGCAATTTTGTGTTTTGGCACGGGGACAGAGGATGGATACGTATCGCAACCTATCCTAATTACAGCCTGAGCTATACTGCGATATTGCAAAGCTTTACAGATACTGCCATTTATTTATTCACCAAACCGAGGTTACAGGAAGAGCAAGGCCACATTTTGGTCCAAAAATAAACATAGAGAAGTGATTAAATGATGTACAGTCTCCATCCCAGCCTTCCCAGGGAGAAAGACCAAACGCTAATGGAAAAATGGTAGATTTGGGATTGTGGGGCTTCTGTCTGAAAGATGATTTAATGATACGGTACCAGATCCTTGTCTATACAGTAGCTGTACCATGTTTGAAACCGGTCTAAAACTCTATCCACCATGTGAACCGCCAAATAATACACTGTTGTATCTCATCCCACTTTGTAGGGGTTGACTATGTATAAAATCCAGCACACGGTCCGTGCACAAGACCAAGATCAGGAAACGCTGATTGAAATGTGCATATTTACCTCAAACCTTGGCACGTGACCCAGTAGTTCTCCCTCTCCACCTCAGCTGATATTATTATTATACAGAATCTAATTTCACTGTGGAATATTCACACTACTTAATTTACAATCCCATATATTATGTTATCCATTTATGCACATGGATTTACAATCGACCAACTGGGGGAAGATATCTTGCAGGACACCCTTATGGATAAATAATATACTACTGAAGTATATTACGTTTCCATAAGGGGCACCTAGCACGGAATTGTCCTCGTGCGGGATTCCAACCCCACTGACAATCTCCAGCTCCAGAAAAGCCACGTTTTGAGCATCTGACCACGACACCGCATTCACCCCTCGTTGTTCAGATCATAAGTGGAGCAGGACAGCTGGCCATAAAACAAGATTAGCCTGACTCCTCGATGAGTCATTTTCTCTCTCCCACTGGGGAACGCAAAATTTACACATACACTGCACATTTAGGTGAGTATGCTCCATTGCCTCAGCTGTGTGGGTTCTCCATTGCCTATAGACATTAGAGGAGTCTCGGCTCCCAAAACTATCTGGATAAATATTTGATACAGATGTGAAGGGACCCGAAAAGCACCATTAAAACTGGAAATATCTTCAATAAAGGCAGACAGAGCTTTACCTCATATAAATCTAAAATAAATAAAAAAATACAGAAGATAAATAATACTGTAATATTTCCATATACGAAACTGCTTTTTTCCTATACATGGATCATTGTTTGTTCACCTGGTTTGTTTTATTGTACTTTTTATTTTGCCTTAAATGTCTTATTCCCTTAATAGAGATGTAACCATTTAAAATGGAAACAATGCACAGAGAGGATTTCTTTTCTTCATAAGCCAAAGAAATGCAATGGTGCCATTTAAAATGACTGGCTGCTGTACCACGTCTATAAAGATGAGTCCACCTGATATTTTTTTTCCCAGTCTGTAAACGCTGGCTAGTTTTATTGCTGTGTTAAAGCCGTATTTCAGCTGAGTGAAATTCAGCCGAACTCAGCAGAAGGTCTCAGACACAATCTCATGAATCTTACAGTCCGATTTCGGTTAATACTCCCGGTGATTCGTCACCAAGGACGTGGTTGCGGAATGCCTCTGCGGAGGGCCCGACCCCTACAGCGGCCCGGGAAGTTGGGGGAAAAACCTCTGGAATGAGGGGATCAGGAGCTCAGGAGCTCCCCCAAATTCTCAGACAATCTGTGAGTAAGCCCGTTGCGCCGCGGGGAAACGGAACAGGTAAGAACCAGAGATCTCCCCAACCCAACTAGGCCTCATGGGCGTCATCTGAAAAACACAGAGTGAAGCGGAAGATTCAGAGACAAAGGATTTATTCAAGCCCCTGTTGTTTATTTTAAACTGCGGGTGCCAGTGCAGTGTAATGGGTCGGGATCTTGGGCTTAAAATCTAAAGGTTGTAGGTTTGATTCCTGGGGAGGACACTGCCATTAACCAGAAGCACTTGAGTTTGTATCCAGCTGTATTCATGATGCCATGTAAAAATGCAAAAGTAAGTTTCTCTGAATAAGAGTGTCTGCTAAATGCCAGTATTGTAATGCTTTTTACATTTATACGGCTGGATGTTTACTGAAGCAATTCGGGTTAAGTACCTTGCTGAAGGGCACAACAGTAGTGTCTTATCTGGGACCTGCAACCAGGGATCGACCTGATCTATCCAGGGAATCAAACCTGCAACCTTTGGGTTACAAACCCAGTCCTCTAACCATTATACTACACAACCTCCAGCATGCCGTTTGCTGTTCTGGGACCAGAGAATGTTTACTGCCTTTGCCCAATTGAATGCTACTCAATGACATTTACCTTACATACACTGCCTAGCCAAAAAAGTCATGCAGAGTGCCCACTGTACAAGTGTTATGATCTGGGGTTGCTTCAATTGGTCAGGTCTAGGCTCAGTAACGTTATGCAGCAATAAAATGAAGTCAGCTGAGTACCTGAATGTACTGAATGACCAGGTTCTCCCATCAATGGGCATATTCCAGGACGACAATGCCAAGATTCATCGGGCTCAAACTGTGAAAGAGTGGTTCGGGGAGCACGAGGAATCATTTTCACACATGAATTGGCCACCAGAGTCCTGACCTTATCCCCATTGAAAGTCTTTGGGATGTGCTGGAGAAGACTTTACGGAGTGGTTCGACTCTCCCGTCGTCAATACGAGATCTCGGCCAAAAATGAATGCAACTCTGGATGGAAATAAATGTTGTGACGTTGCATAAGGTTGTTGAAACAATGCCACGACGAATGCGTGCCGTAATCAAAGCTAAAGGCGGTCCAACAAAATATTAGAGTGTGCGACTTTTTTTTTGGCCAGGCAGTGTATATGCAGTTGAAGATTGAGGTCAATTGAGAATATGTTGAAAAAACCAACAGCTCAGAAGACTTCATACATTATTAATACTCTTCATTATTCAAAATCTACATATTCTCTGCTATAATGTATTGATATATATTATCAACAGTTTACATTGCTGCTTGCGGTATAACCTATAAATCTAATGAGTGTTCAAAACGAATGCTTAATTCTGCATATTTCAAATGAATGCCAGGAAAAGTGTTTGGGTTGGTTTGGCATCACCGACTACATCCCCCCTTGATGGTAAATCCTTGTACATCAAACAACGTTCCTTGTGCTTAATATTTTGGGAGAAGAGTTCCCGGTGACGTTGAAGACTGAATACATAGGGGTATCAAATGTCCTTTTAAGGACACTACTATTTGGAAAAGGGGACATTTTACCACAGCTAAATCAGATCAAGTTGGAATGTTAATTAACAAAAAAAAATAAAAAGCCTTGCGCAGTTCTGATGTAACCTTCCATCAAAACAATGGAAGTTCTGCCAATGGGAAAGGTACATTACATTTTACATTACATTTATTTAGCAGACGCTTTTATCCAAAGCGACGTACAGTAAGTGCGTACAGAGACATTATCAAGATCACTACAGAACAGACAGGGCAAAGCACATCCTTCACATAATGTAGCAGCTATCCCTAGCAATGAGCGTCGACTGTAGTTCACAGTAAGCTGTGGGAAAATCAGCAACACCACACTACCATTCCAAATACTATTGTAAACTATAATAAACAGACAGGAAAACACAGGGAACAGGGAACTGATATTCCTAGGTGAGGGTATCAGTCAAGGTGGAGTCTGAAGAGGTGTGTCTTCAGGCCTCGACGGAATGCAGGCAGGGTTGGAGTAGAACGTAGGGGAATGGGAAGTTCATTCCACCACTGAGGAGCTAATGTGGAAAAACTCCGCAGTCGGGACAAGCGAGAGCCTTTGACACGGAGGGGGGGAAGTGCCAGTCGCCCTGCTGTAGAAGAGCGAAGTGGTCGAGCAGGAACATAGTTCTGGATTAAGTCCTGCAGGTAGGCGGGGCCTGTCCTATTGGCTGCAGTGTAGGCCAGGGTCAGAACTTTGAACCTGATCCTGGCTGCAACTGGCAGCCAGTGGAGAGACCTCAGCAGGGGGGTTACGTGGGAAAATTTCGGGAGGTTGAACACAAGCCGGGCAGCTGCATTCTGGATCAGTTGAAGAGGCAGAATGGCGCAGGCCGGCAGGCTTGCGAGCAGGGAGTTGCAGTAGTCCAGGCGTGAGGTGACCATGGTCTGGACAAGAAGCTGGGTGGAGTAGGTGGTCAGGTACGGTCGAATCCTCCTGATGTTGTACAGGAGGAACCTGCAGGACCGTGCCGTCGCCCTGATGTGCTCTTTGAAGTCCAGCCGGTCGTCCAGGACCACCCCCAGGTTCCTTGCAGAGCGGGAGGCAGCCACCACGGTCCCATCAACGGTGATGGAGAGGTCATGTAGTGGGGAGGTCTTGTACGGCATGAAGAGGAGCTCTGTCTTGTCAAGGTTGAGCTTCAGGTGATGGGTAGCCATCCACTCCGAGATGTCAGTCAGACAAGCAGATATCCTCTCCTTAACCTGTGGGGTGGAGGGAGGGAAAGAGAGGAAGAGTTGAGTGTCGTCAGCATAGCTATGGTATGAGAAGCCATGTGAATGTATTACTGAGCCAAGAGACTTAGTATACATAGAGAACAGCAGAGGACCCAGTACAGATCCCTGCGGGACTCCTGTAGACAGGGGACGGGGAGCAGAGACGGAACCCTTCCAGGAGACTTGGTAGGATCTATCAGTGAGATACGATACAAACCAAGACAGGGCAGTTCCTGAAATGCCCATCTCAGCGAGTGTGGAGATCAGGAGCTTGTGATTGACCGTGTCGAATGCCGCAGACAGGTCAAGGAGAATCAGAACAGAGGAGAGGGAGGAGGCTCTAGCAGTGGCGAGTGCCTCAGTCACAGCCAGGAGAGCAGTTTCAGTCGAATGGCCGGTTCTGAAGCCAGACTGATGCGGGTCAAGCAGGTTGTTCTGGTGGAGAAAAGCAGACAGTTGGTTAAGGACAGCACGTTCAAGTGTTTTGGACAGGAAGGGCAAGAGAGATACCGGACGGTAGTTCCTGACATCAGCGGGATCTAAGCTAGGTTTTTTAAGGAGTGGGGTTACACGGGCAGTTTTAAAGGCAGCAGGAACATGGCCACAGATAAAGGAGGTGTTAATAATGGAGGACAGATATGGAAGGAGCTCAGCAGATATAGACTGGAGAACTGCTGAAGGTATGGGGTCTAGTGGACAGGTGGTTGCACGATGACGCGTCAATCACAGATTCTATTTTTGAATACAACCCACAGGCCTGTTAAACTATTTTTGGCCCAAATTTTGTTGTAATCCAAAATTATAGTAAAAGAAAACAGGGAAAATATGAATTTAATAAGAGTAAGGAGGTATGCATATTTGTATGCTCCCCCCCCCCCCCCCCCGTCTGCGATCGCAATTCCACAAAGCGTGAGCGTTTACTTGTTTCTTTTTAATGGTACAGCCAGTACAGCTAACAGATCAAATTTACTCTGTTAGGTTGAGGTCTATTACTCTTCCACTGCAGAAGAGGGATCTCTAGACAGCTGATGAGAAGCAGACCCTTGGACTCATCTGCCTGGGAACCGGTGGTTAGTTTATGTTTGTGCAGCTCCTTAAACCAGCGCCAAAACCACATTATTAACGGCGTACTGTACGTGAGATTGTACGGCAAATTGAAATTGTTTCGGGTAGGTTAAAAGGGGTGAGATGTCTTTTCCTCTGAAATATAAGACTTTTGCAAGAGTATAATTTAAGTTCCCACATCGACACAGCAGTGAAGAATCCTGGCCGCAGACATCTGATTGTCGAGCAAAGTCGTGTCTGATGCCAAAACCCATGAGAGGCGGCGGGGGTTTTCACTCTCAGAAACACCACCCATTCAAGACAAGCCGTTTCACACATTACCCTACCTCCTCTACTGTTCAGGGCACACAAAAACTCGCTTTTTTCTATCAAAATGATTTTTATTTTTAAAAATATCGTTTTATAGTAGCATAAACATTTTATGTTCGCCGGCTAACAGATAAGTAGCTAAATGAGCGCTGTGCTCATATTGTAACTGTTGATAATCAGTTGATTTAAGTGGCCATAACAAAAGACGTGAATTCTGGCAGTTACACCAAACGGTAGTTCCGTACACTCGGCGTCTGCGATCGCAAACTCACCATCCCAGATCAGGACTGGCGCTTTTGATCCGCGCGCTCCAGCGAGACTGGAGGACCGCGGTTTCCTAAAAAGCTGGAACAGCATGAAATATACACGCAAGAGCCCACAGGAGACTTGTGGGGGGATTCCCCTCCACGTGGAACAGAAAACTGAGAGAATGTAAATAAGATGCAGACCACTGACCTAAAAGCTCCATGAGGCCTTAATTAACCCCCCTGTGATTTGCAGTTTCCACGGCGTCTCCTCAATCACGAGCGCCCGTGATAGAATTAACCTCTCTAGGTGATCTATTGCCAACGGGCACGACCACAAACAGCACATTTGCGAACACATGCATTTTCCTTCGCCGTGATGTAATGCTGGCCTAATTGTAGCTCCTTGAAAACGGCTGTTTTAAAGATGTATTGTCTGGAGAGCTTGTCAACGGTGTTGAGAGCCGCATATGGTAACAATGAGTATGTATTAATATGTTCTATTTTTGTGTTAAGCCATGTGTTCACATAGACAAGCTCATATACAAACATGCTACTTTTGCCCCGTTTTTTCCATTATGAGCATGCGTTTGTAATGTGGCCTATTACTCAGCCACATCCGAGGGAGTTATAGACATACAGCAGGCTTTCAGTGAGAAAATTAGGGTGTGAATGGATGTACTGGATACCCTGACTCCCATAAAGAACCATAAGAGCTCTGCTGGGAGTTTGGCAAAGTCACCGGGCGGTCTGCAGCAGACCCCCCTGGGTTCGGCAGGCGCTGACCCCTCCTGAAAGACAGGGGGCGCCAGGACACGGCTTCTTTTGTGTGCCCGTGAATTCTCCGCCGTCTCAGGGGTCAAAGGTCAGGCGCCAGTTGTGCGACAGCCTATCTGGGTATTACTCTTGCACTGGAAATATAGAGAACAGTCAGAAATGATTGCAAAGAAAAATACCGTCAACCACTGAAAGGTTGGTGGACGGAGCCCTAAGAACGGGACTGTTCTTGTTCTCTGACTGACTTTGATTGGCTCTCTAACAGCAACAAATTTTTTTTCCCCAACATTGCTCAAAGCCATTATTAAGTATATGTTCAGTCTTTATTATGAGCTGTGAAGTGATGAAATTTGACTTGAATTAACAGCGTGTCGGTAATTTATGATTCTCAGGCGGAGTTAATCTCAGGAAAAACTACTTGTTAATAATGTGTTTAAACTTTGTCACAGCAGTACTTAGTTCTGCTGAGAAGCGGCTCCACTTTGTGTACAACATCTGGTGACATTATGTTCCAGTCCTATGATTTAATATTACTATACCACACACTATGGAAACATGTATGCGGTAAATATAAAACTATAATATAAACTGGCTTTAAACTGGATTTTACAACATCCTACACTGGCCGATTTTTAAATCCCATGCCGATACTCCTGGTAACCCAAACACTGTAAAAACAAAACATCTTGTCATTCCTGTAGACCATTTCACAGACGCACATAAAAAAAATTAAAAAAAATACGGCTCCATTGTTGCTTCTATAAAGTCGAAGGAAAAAAGCTCTGAGCCATTTTAAAACACCCCAGCATTCTCTCCCCCTGTGATTTAGCCACTGTAGTTCTTATGAACCTGCCATGCGGATAACTTGCTTCCAAAATCTTAGATGGACACGTTATGTCCTCTGTGTGTGCATTATATCTATCCGTACCCTTTCTCTCACAGAACTCCGTGTCCTAGGAACAGTGTGTATATGTCCAAGTGTCCGTCCATACTCTCCGTTTCAACACCATACATTACGGGCATTTAGCAGACGCTCTTATCCAGAGTTTTAAAAAAAAAAAATATTTACACAGATGGATATATACTGACACAATTCAGGTTATGTACCTTGCTCACGGGTACAGCAGCAGTGTCCTACCTAGAACCTGCAACCAGGTTCCTTAGCCATTATACTACACTGCCGCTCCAATCCTTCACTTGTTTTCTGCTTCAGAGATGGCTCAATAAATGTCCTTTTAAATCATAATTTTACTAGAGAGGCAGTGGCCATGACACACTGAGACTGAACAACATGAGACACCCATATTCAGTATCAGTTTGTTATTACGGCTCGCGGTTCATCAGCTAACAGCTGATTAACAGTTTTTTCCCCCCCCCTCCAGAAGTTGAGTAGATTAATTGGGGACACTCTTGAATTAGTTAGGAAATCAAGCCTTCTGTTCATGATTAGTTCATTTTGTTCTACTTCAGAGGAAGAGCACATTGGGGCCGTTGTGGTAGAAGTATTATTGCGCTCCCAAATGATAATAAATGGTTCATTTATCAAAACTGCATGGGCAGCCCACTGACTACCAGTAGCTGACTGGAGCCCTCAGCCCAGGGCACTACAGTCTGGAAAAGGTGGAAATTCTACACACTAATAAACCATTCCTCAGACGAACTCTGTATGTGCTTGTTGCAGAGAAATAAACTGTTCATGTTTAAACACTGTTTGTCAAATTCTCTGTTTTGTTTCTTTTGCTCAAGAGTGTGTCAAAGAACTAAGCAAATGAGGCTTGTAATTTAATTGAGTGAATGCCATCGCAGGCCAACTGCAGGTTGCACAGCCCATTTAAGGCATTGGTTTATCCTACAGTTGGCCTTGACATCTCAATGTGATGACCCCTTCCATTCGATATAAATCACCAGTGTAGATACAGAAATAAAATAGTTTCTCCAACATAATTACCAACGGCGTGTCAGTCCAATTATTTGGGCCAAAGGACTATGTAAATGTCCAATCCTCCAAAAGGTTGCAGTTCCATCCATAACCTTTTGTAGTGCAATTTAACTTGCAGAAATATTCTTATAACATATAAATGATTTTTTCAGGGCAGGCCAAGTTTGAGAAGCTTTAAAAACCTAACTAACTTTTTTAAAAAGGCACCCGATTCTTAAAATGTGATGTTGATTTTAATGCCGTTTTCTTGCTTTTTTCAAGGAAAGTTGAAAGTTAAAGGCAACCAAGCCTCTGAAGGCCTATTCTCCTTATCTCATCATCTCTCTTGATGGAGGCCAAAGGCTGAAATCACATCCAGCAAGTCCGACGACCTCATCCCTCAAATATGCTGAAAAAAACAAACCAATGGATTAACGCATTGAAAAAATACATCGTTCCAGAATTACGCGTCGCCCTGGAGAATTCTGGACTCGTGCGCTGGCCGCAGAGTCACGTGTGACTCCCTGCCCCGTCCGCGCACATCCAGACCGAACGGGAACATTAAACGGAAACCGCAAAGATGCAAAATTCAAACAGCGATGAGAGGGAGGGAAAAAAAAAAAGGATTCAAAACACGGGAGGAAACGTAGGCTACATTGCCAGACTGAAATACGAAGGATTCAGTCCCGCAAGAAGTTCGGCCAATTCCATTTCCCTCCTTTGTAAACACGCACGGTCGCCTCAGAGCAAAGGCTACGAGTAGCATTCCACACCAAGTCCGTCAGAGACCCATCCACCTGTGAAAACAAACACAGAAAAATAAAGGCATAAATTAAAGGAAGTAGCCTATGTATACTGCTATACGAACCCGAGCTGTGCCGAATCCCCTGGCCTCTACACGTATGATTCACAGAAACACACCCAACTCCTTGATGGGGAGTAGTCTAGCATTATCTGAGGGTGAACTGGGCATCAAACTGAGTCACAATCAAATTCCAGTGCAGATCTCCGATAAGTTGTTGGGGTGTGTCAGTTCTAGCAAGGTCATTAGGGGCTTCTTATAGTAAATTCTGCCCATTCAGTTACTCACCATTTCCCGTGAGTGCGATGTTCCCCATCTGCTGTGTCCAAAGTGAGCTATGGTTTATTACAGGCCATTCTGAACCACGTTAGTCTTCACATGCTGTTCAGATATTCTGCTGTGCGAGTGACATCGTATCATCTTCTGGACACGCACACACACACATACAAGCGCACACAAACACACAATCGCACACACACACAAGCGCACGCAAACACACACATACAAGCGCACACAAACACACAATCGCGCACACACACAAGCGCACGCAAACACACACATAAGCACGCATGCACGCACGCGTACACACATACAAGCGCATGCACACACACACAAGCTTGCACATACACACGCACGCCTTCTGTCACACCATGAGTGCAAGAAGAAAGCCAGGAAAACTAAGAGTTTAATTTGATGGACAAACCACAGGTTTCTTTTGAATTTCATTTTCATCACTTAGCCACAGGGATTGTGCAACTTTCTGTCACATTGCTTGTCATAAACAAACATTGCCAAATATGTCACATTGAAATATGAACGTCCAATAACAGGCTTGTGGCAATTGTTCATCCTGTTCCACGTCTGGTGTGAATTAATCTTGCGCAAGCACTCCGAGCCAGAGTAGTCTGTTATGAATGTGCCGGAAATTTGTGATAAAAGATGTCCACTGGCAGATATACTGTAACAGATCTTAGATAAAGGACAAGTTACATAAAGCCATCATTCAATTTACTGGAAGAAGAGTGACTTAGATTTTTTTCTGTATGTGACCGTTCACTTCACTGCACAACCTTCAATGGAAAGGAGACATGCAAGCTTTAGACTAGCCGTATCTTTCTCTCATAGGACACTGCATCGTACCCGTTGATAAAAGCCATCACCCTCACCATGTCCACCAGAGAGATTGGACGTAAAGTAAAGAAAACTAATATTGATAGATGGAAATGCCTGCCATTACATTTCTACCACTGATTTTACTTGACGTGATCCTTTAAAACAGATCGTTTCTTGCAGCGAAGGAAACTGAAGATGCATAGATACGAGATATTCCTTTGACAATGAAGGGTTGCCGTTTTGCTAAAGCCTTGATTAATGCATTACATGATGCCTTAATTACCACAGCAAAGCATATTCATTGGGAGCTCATTCTTAAGCATTTCTACAGGGACAAACCACCAAGGATTCGGTCAGAGGATTGACCTTAACGCATAATATGTTTCACAAAAGACTTCATAATGCATAACCTTTACTTTTGAATTATTATAAGGATAACATGTCAATGACAGTGTTATACGTGTATACTGAAGGATTTAGGACAATACACTTTTGCCTTTTAAAGTGCTACTAGCAAGATGGCAGCCCACAATAATGTGTGATTTTTGTCCATTCTCAGAGTTTTTACAACGTGACCGCAAAGCTGAGATAATTACTGGGAGGTGCCTGGGGGACATTGTTGACAGAAACCGTAGCATGAGGCAAAGATAATTCACTGTAAAACAGTGTGGGGGCGCATTAAAAGACACAACATTAAAAAAACCCATGGAGACCCTCTTCATGGCAATAAATGAAGAGAAATAGCGCTATAAACCAGGCTAATGGGGGCCTAACGGGGACCCAAAGGGGTGGATTCCCTCCAGCGATCGCAGGTTTCCGAAGCTCTTCTCCCTACCGTGCAGTTAAGGGGTAATACCTAGAGGGAAAGCTCATGTAAACAGGAGGTTTTATGCTGCAAAAACCCCAAAAAAAGTCAATCTCAATGAGTATTTTAGTCTTATATTTAGACTTAAAATCTTAGTTCTCTGTTTTGCTAAATAAGGCAAAAATATTGTCTTATTGTGGTGAGACAGTTTGACTCGTTTCAAGATTTGCCAATGGGGTAACACAACTTCACTTGTCAGGCAAACAGTAACTTAAAACAAACTAATATTTTCTACTTAAGATAAAAAAAGGAAAAAGATTTTAAAACTCATTACAATTCTTAAAATACTTGTTAAGACAGACTTATTTGCAGTGTGGTGTGACATTGACGCCATGTAGCAGAGTGGAAAAGAACGGGAAAAAACAGTGAGGGGCTAGCTTCTGGGTGGCTAATCCTGTTAATGCACTCTTCTAGCAGATGGATAGGCCCTGTACTCTGTATCAGAACAGTCCTGCATAGCGACATATAATTTGCTCTACCATGGCCCAGGATTGGGCGGGTTTCAATGTCCCATTGTGCGCCAGTGACCCCCCCACAAGCCAATCGGGTGCCTACAAACTTGCCTGAAGAGTCCTCCTCCGACTCAAGTCAGTGCGAGCCCAAATTGCAATCTGTGGGGTGCTATGCTTGTCTGCGCTATGCTGACTCTACAAAGGAGGTTGCGATGACCATTGTAGCATGAGCACGTTTAGGCATTCCCAAATTGTGCACAAAGAAAGGGGGGAAACAAAATGCTTGGAGATGCAGGACCCCATGAGGTAATCTCCCGGATAATGCAGACTCCTCCAGCCTCTCCTCCGCAGTTTTCTGGGAACTCCACAGCACACACCAGGACCCCTACAGCTCTGGCGCTGACATAGCTGTGAAAGCCAGGACAGGAAGCAGAAGGTTACGAGTGTGAGAATGTCCATGAGCTGGGAAAGAAATAATGGAAATAAACAAAGCACTTCAAAGATGTTCACAACGTTCGCGCTTGGCCAAATGAAAAATGTACGATTACGAATAGCCCACAATTTGAGTGTGCTGTTTGAGGTAGCTACAGACAAATATTGTCCCCACCTGCTTACTTTGAAAAAAGTTTTTTACCTTGCCATGGCCAGCTGCGCAAACGTAGAGGCACATTTCTGTTTCTCGTTTCAATAAAACAGAACAAATGGAGACACAAAGTTCTAGCAGAGAGTGCATTTTTAAAAGTGCTTTTGTGAGGTTATCAGTCCTTCTTTAGATATGTGTCATTTCCTGTCAGGCCACTCCCAATCACAAGGGTCCATTTATACCACACCCTAGTCACACTTAAAAAAAAAAAATGTAATAGTGATTTATGTATGCATTTTATTTTTTTTTAATATAAATTTGGCGCCCAATGTGGGGCTGTACATATCCAATTCCACCCTAATTTGGAATGTCCAATTATCTGCAACCACAGCCGCGTTCATGGACGAACCCCACTGCCAATTCGGGAGAGTGTAGACGCATGCGGTTCTCTTCTGAAACACGTAGTGTCGCCAGCTGTCTCTCTTCACATGGTGGACTGCAGCAGAGCTTGCGTACAGTAGAGTCAGAGGAAGAGTGGTGTCAGCACACAGTCCACAGGCACCCGATCAACCAGCAGGGGGCGCTAGATAGGACCCCTCACTGACTGATACCCAGGGTGATGCAATCGCTAACAGCGCTTGGCCTTGTGGAGCTACCGCCCATGTTTAGCGCAGGCACGGCCCGGATTCGATCCAAGACTGCCAAGCTCATCCATGCACCACAGCGTGGCGCCTTGACCGAATGGGCCACCCGGCAGTGCCATCCCCAGCAACACTTTTACACCTGTGGCTCTAATCGCCCCGGGAGTCTTGCGCACGGCTTCCTGAAGCAGTGACGAACACACAAAGTGTGAATTATCCTTGTGTGGCATCCCCAGTACAAACCTTGAGGGGGGCTGGGGTAAGCTAGGAGCCATGCAGAGCCCCAATTCAATGAGAACAGAGCTGTCCGTCCGACCTCAGTAGCTAGGCAACAGCAGTGAGTCACCAGCTGTGGAACGATGTCAAGAAATAAGAGCAGATGTTTGACATCTGGAGACTGCCATTGTTTACATGGCTGTTTTCTTCCCCTTCTCTACCCTGGAAGTACTTTCTCCTGGCCAATGAATGCAGCCTATTAAATGCCCCCATTCTGGCCCATCTTAGAGGAAAAGCTGCTCCCTCAGTCTGGATGAGAGAGGACATTTAGTATGTCACAATCACTGGGAGACGTCAGGCTGATTAGTCAACATCATCATCAGATTATTTATTTTACAAATTTTCTTGCCAGATAAGTGTCCACCATAGGCCTTAACAGTTCTTTAGAAAACGTAGATGCATACATACATACATACATACATAGGCTACATACATACATACGATCAAGCCTTTAGATACCAGTTTATGTTGCTGGAAACCTTGTCCATTGTAACTTTTAATGATTAAAGTTTTTCTTGATACACAATCATATACAGTAGCTGGGCTTTAACTGCAACAGAATAATGGAGCACTTCACATCATGTGTAACATTTAACAAACTTCATTTTTCATTTGATTGCAAATGGCTAATATGTCCAGCACAACTACACATACCATCAGACCACTGATAACATACGGACTCTCTGAAAAGGTCAAAGTAGAAAAGATTTTGTGAAGAGTAATGGTGATGTGTTCATTCTTTAACCTGCAAAAGTTGCTGATACGTGAATTCACTGTGGGCTAATGAAATTAATTAATGTTACATTTCTGCATAAAATTACCCTTTGACCTCAATGTCCAATGTTCTCAGTATTTTAACTTATGTTGCATTATCAAGATACCTTGTAACTATAACTACCATTTAAGTAAAAATCTGAAGATTTATAAGGAATGATTAAATGTTTTGGAACCAATCCGAGAGAAAGTGTTTGTTTGGACTGCACACGTTGTCACACTAGTTCAGCTGGCTGTACGAATAAACTAAACTTCAGCTTAATTTAACGGCTCTCTCTCCTCTGTAAAAGCATTCTGAGGTTTTTAAAAGATGGCTATCACCGCTTGACAGTTCCGCGAAGAGGGCCAAATTTGCTGGCGCACGGTTATGTTTCCATTTTTGCTGCCAAACAGGAGAGAGGCAGAGGTGGGGCACAGCATGAGAGCATTTACAGGTTAGGCTGCAGACACACATGCTACCATCTAAGGCTTGTAATAAATCTAACTTCAACACACTCTACCTTTAAAAAAAAGTATACAAGTGGGGCTGCTCTCGTAGTGTGTGGATGGGCCCTACGGTCTGGTATGGCATTGCACAAGTGCCATTTTGTGTAATATAGACCTTATGCACTGCCTGCAGAGCTGGTTAGCACAAAACTAAAATTATCTGGAAATTCAGTTGGTCAGATTCAGCTTAAATATGCAGCTAGCTAGCTGGCTAGAAACTAACAAAATAAATGTGTACCCTGCTCAAATTTGGTGTTCTGATCGAGTTTACAGAACTAACGTTATTCCCAGTGTTTTCAGACCCTAGACTCTATTCAGCTAACAAACTGCTATTGTTAGACATACACACACATAAAAATAGCTAGCTAGCACGAGGGTCTTGTTTAATTTGTTGGTTAATTCAGGGCGATGCACGAGTGGCTCTATACAGTTGCCCGGAGATGGGAGGGCTTGAGTTGGACGGGTCTCATTGACCCCCCTGCTGTTGAATCAGGCGCCCTTGAGTCTGTCTGTTAAGCTACACATGAGGTGTTTTCCTGTGGCTTACGTCCATGCGAATTTAAATCGTGAACTGTGGCGTGATGAAAAACGACGACTAACCATCACGTGCTCCGACAGAGAGAGCGCACTCCGACAGAGAGCACGTGCTCCGACAGAGAGAGCGCACTCCGACAGAGAGAGCGCACTCCGACAGAGAGAGCGCACTCGGACAGAGAGAGCGCGCTCCGACAGAGAGAGCGCGCTCCGACAGAGAGAGCGCAGTCCGACAGAGAGCACGTGCTCCGACAGAGAGAGCGCAGTCCGACAGAGAGCACGTGCTCCGACAGAGAGAGCGCACTCCGACAGAGAGCACGTGCTCCGACAGAGAGAGCGCGCTCCGACAGAGAGCACGTGCTCGTCTGCACTCTCCTGAATTGAGTCCGCAATGAGCATGGCGGCGTGAGAATCTTTGGCCATTCGAAAAAAATTTTCATTAAAAGATAATCACTTAATAATCAGGAAAGTAAAACAAGATGGAGAAAATTGTTCTCATGTCAATATTCTGGGAAGATTTGGGAAGCAATTAATCCAGGATTCCCAACACGTAGCATCATGCTGTGGTTGCTAGATGTCGTTTCATTAATTAGGTGTCAATGGCCTTTTTGTCGCATGAAACAACATTATTTAAGCACTAGTTGTTTAGTGTGTTGGCCAGAGCAAACAGAAAATAGTGGGAGGCAGACCACACTAACATACTCTACTTTGTATAAACATGGCAAGGCACAAAACAAAATTTTGTCTTTCCAAAACATGTTGCGCATTTCCATGACCGACAATACTCTTTGCATTACAGAGAGATGACTAAAGACTTGAAATAGGACACATTTGTTCGACGTTATGATGTGCCACTTTGGCAGGGAATTTGTCGAGCAGCGCCGAAGTCAATCTGACGTGCGCCGGCTGTCCAGAGCACATTCTCTGGGTTTGTTTGTACCAGCGATGTTCAGCCTGAGACCACCACATGCAGACACCGAGAAGTCACACGGCGCTTTCCAGTAAAACAGGTCAGTGAACAGTTACTCACTCTTAATCACGTTGGACGGGGAAAAGGAAATGAACACCGACAGAGCAGAGAAGGCCTTTGTGCTCAAAAAAGAGAATGCGTCAAAACTTAGAACACAAGCCCACACATTTTATCCTACCTCCAGGCTAATTTATGTCTGTCGCTACACACTCACGTGTAAGCAGAAAACTGACAATAGATGATTGTGATGGTGTATAATAGTACTGAAATTGATGTTTTTATAGGTCTTTCCATTTTCAAAGGACTTCTACATTTGTTCTCATAGTTATAAGTGCTTATAAGTGAATGGCAGGCTTCTAGAAGCAACAGTGACACATTTCCTTTAATATCCGTCATCATACTTACAAAATACATAGGCTACCTGAGACATATTTTAATGCATCCTTCCTTTGAACTAAATTACACCTTTGTATTTTTCCTTCTTTATTTCTTTGTATCGTTATTCCTTCTTTGAAGTCACTGAGTTTACATTATTCAACTTTACAGTAACGGGAAATTAGCATGGCAGTCAAAGAAAAGGATTATAGGTCCGGTTGCAATTACCGCATCAGTTGGAGCCGTACGATTTACCAGATATTCAACACAAAAAGCCCAGCAGGCATCCGAATCACTGCGCTATTACAGAAATGAGCCTTCAGCCGTCACCTGTAACTGACAGCTGGTCACGTGGTGCCTCTGTTTTCACTGTAGCAGCGCAACCAGGCTAGCAGTTTTAATTTGCCACAAGGAGGCAAAGACTGCTAGGAGCTACTTCACTGCTGTCTACTCTAACCTAATGTCAAACAAAGCTCTTCCCTAACAAACAGTGTTTGTGTGTCTAATGTAGGCATGTAGGTGGAAACAAAACAGAGAAGAAAGAAGCCGGCTCGAGATAGTGGTCGATGCAGTTCTCACCACTCTGGCTGAGGGCCAGCATGTGCTTCCTCTGTGAGTGACCAGCTCCAGCTTCAGAGGTTCAGAAGTTGTTTTTCTTTAGTTGGAATCATCAAATCACAACAACACAAAACTAACTAAACTTGGTTCAGTCAACAGCAGGCCAACAGGAACTGTTCAACGCGGTCAACCCCAAACAATGTTAGCTAACGAGCAACATTTGAGGCCTGTAGAAACCAGAGCACCCAATGTGCTGGCAACATTGTCTCTGCCACAAAAAATCAAAAATAAATTTTAAAAAGCCAGGCGGGGCACTCAAAAATGGGCCTTCTTATACCTTCTCCCCAGTCACATGACTGCTCACAAAATGGCCTCTTCTCACGACTTCAAAATGGCAGAGTGCACCATATCACCAGCCAGAAATAGGGAAAGATATGATAGAAATGTGTGCGTATGAATATGCACATCCCTCCTAACAGTAAGGTGACCCCAGTAAATTACTAACATGCCATTATCATCACAGTCTGTGGCATTTTGGACATCTCAATGGGACCTCCCGGACCCCAGGGACCAGCTGGAGAAGGAGAAATAATGCTGCTAAAGTGCTTCTAGTCTCTTGTCATGCTTGGTAGGTCTTTTTACTTCATAATCCTGTTCCAGTAACTTTTATAAATAATAACAGGCTCCTACTACAAATAAAGTTGAAAGGTCAATTACAGCATGCCTAGCGAGAGTTTAAACCCCAGGTTTAAACCTCTAGACCACAGAAATGCATTGCAACTGGAACAGCTCATCTTAATTCACATATTTGGATAGCTGTTTCAGTTGTAATGCAATTCTGTGGTCTTGAGGTTTAAACCTGAGGTTTAAACTCCAGCTAAGCACACTGCAATTGACCCAATATATTTACCACTGTAAATATTTACATGGTACGATCCAGTCTATTCTCAATGTCCCTCAAATATAAGATACAAGTTTCGCTCAAATGTACTATACTGCTTCTTAGCTTGATTTATTTAAAATAACAAAACATTGAATGTTTTCTTTTTTACAACAGGAACAATTCTGAAGTTAGGGAAGTACAAGTTGTTCGAGCCTTTCGTGTAAAATTCTCTTGTAAAACTCACAAGTCTTTCCTCATGTAATACATATGATTATTATGTTTTAGTTTTTTGTTTGTCCAATTAAATGCAGCACATCGCCCTTAAGCCAAAGGAAATATGAGGGGTACGGTGCAATGGCCTGTCTTTAAAACACATTTCTATTTGCTGTTGTTTTCCAGGAGAATTAAAATACCAGACTGAGGTGCACATTCTCCACAGCCTGGGGGAGCTGTGGCGAGTTGAAGCCCTGAGTCACTGGCCTTCAGGTAAGACCTCACCAGCTTCCTCCAGTGATAGACAGTTTCTACTGCAGTGATGGACAGTAGCAGGGATACCTTTGAAAATCAAGTCAGGATGAGGAATGTAAGCTTGGGAGATTAAAAATATCTGTGTCAGTTGCGAGCACCGGAGGGCCGGGCCTTGAGCTCGAAGCGACACCGCGGCATCCGTGTGACGGGCGGGACCTGTGACACACGTCTGAGGCGCGCGGGGTGCCTGTGCGGAGGGGGGTGGGGTTGGTGAAGGAGACGGGGGATAGACGGTGTGTAAACAGAGCCCAGACAGCCACCGCAAGGGTCGGGCACGGAGTCGCGGACCGGCCAACCACACCTCCAGGACCCTACTGACGGGTAAACACCAGGAAGTGTGGATCCTAGCTTCTCACTTCCTCTGTGTGTGCACCTGCTCCAAAACAAAGTACAATATTTATATTAATCTGAATTTGTGAAACACTGGCGCACATACACACCCAGAATAAAACACCCTCTTTTAAGACCGTAGCAACAACACCAACAATGACAACACAAAACTGGCTCTGAAAGGGATGCTGACGTGGCTCATTTCTTAAGGTTCACGTTCATGTCGCTCTGGTTGAATGCCTGATATTTTTGGACCCATCTTTACAAATAATTTGCCAAGGACATTTACGTAATGCAGTCACACAAATAAATCACCTCACACAGCAAAATCTGCAATGGCTTAATGGATTCTTAGAAGAAACCTTTCATATAATTGTTACTGAGGGACCTGTATCTAACTATGAAAGTGAAATTATTACAAAAAATGGACATGAAAGAATATTTCCCAGAAGTTATTTACTGAAAAAGACACAAACTTAATCTATTTTATTATTAGAGTCGATTTTATATATAACTGAAATGACAGTCTTTGAAGAAGAAATGTAGGAGGATCTGGGATCAACATTATGTGATTTATTATGTATGTCCGGGAGGCTCCTAATGGATTTTGTGGAGCACAGAAAAGTTGCCAAAGCAGATACCCTGAGTTTGGACCTTTTTTTGTGCGTATATTTAGGCTAACAAACATGGTTGATGTGCCAGTCACCAACACTAGAAAAGTCACTGATATTTAAAAACGAAAGATTCTAACTTTAACTTATTGCGCCAAAACTTTCCTTCAGTGCATACCTTCTCTTTGAGGATGGAAAGCACAACAGAACAACTTCATCACCTTCACTGAAGTGACATCATCGGTTAAACGTCTGCCGTTGTGACTGAAAGGCCGGTCTTTGGCAGTGTAAAGATTAAACGAATGCTCTGGACTGGACTCTGGGTTTCTCAAGTAAACCCAGGGTCCTTGGGTTTCTCAAGTAACAGACAGTCCCATAACGGCTTGTTAGTCCTCCGCTTTTAAAGACGGGGGACGTGTCAGGAACAGGGAGTCCTGTCTCTTCATTTGAATGTGTAGTTCAGCTGAATTAAGCAGAGCATCCAGTGGTCTCTGCAGCTGCCAGAGAACATTCCGGTAACATCCTCCCAGTTTACTTTGGAGGGTGGACAGCGAATGTTGGAAGACCTGGACGCAGATTGCTGGTGTCTCTAACAAAGCCCCTAGCCTCTAGCCAGACTCTGTATAGCGCTTCATTCATCAACCGTCAAAATTAGTCTCCATAGATAAAGCAGCGGGAATGAAACCCGTGTTTCCCTGCTCTGTATCGGTGTCTTTATGGTGTCATACGCTGAATTTTAAAAAGGAATAAAAAGCAATGGGTTGCCTTGTGTCCTCACTACTCAAACTCAAAGGGGCAGTGTCCAGCCCAGGGCTACTCAACCCCGGTCCGGGAGGGACGGTCAGGGTTGAGTAGCTTCTGGTGTTTATCTTCACCCTGTAGCCTAACCGTCAACCACATCAGACACCAGAAACCAAAGTGAGGTGAATCAACTATGTAACCAGTTGCTTTAACAATGGCCCGGATGCTCCAGTCCCAGGGTGGAGTAGTCGGCCCTCTAGGTCCTGGGATTTCAACAGGGAGTCTGTGGACCCCTGGGGGTCCTTGAATGTATTGTAGGCCAGACTTGATATGCAGTGACTATATAGAGATTTATTTAAAAAAAAATATATAACCCTTTTTAACCTTTTTTTGGGGGGGGTCCCCTTGATACCTTTATGCCAGGGTGGGGGTCCCTGGATCAGAAAAGGTTGAAAACCCCCTGTTCTAGGTGAATGCATGTTGATAGCTACGCCTTCTTCAGTTATCACCAGGAAACAAGCACTCTTAGAGGGTCCAGAATTCCGTGAGATGAGAACTTTGGCGAAGTGGCCGTGTCCCTACTGTATTTCTTGAACAACAACAAATTTGGACTCTTTAAGGGTAAAGTGCCATCTAGTGGAAGGAGAGGTTATAACACATTTGAGGATCTAAAACAGGGGTGTCTGATCTTATCTGAAGAGGGTCAGTGTGGGTGCAGGTTTTTATTTTAGCCCAGCACTGAGACACCTGATTCAACTAATTAACTAACTCCTGGTCTTCAATCAGAACTTTGATAACTAGAATCAGGTGTCTTAGTACTGAATTAATTTATCATAGTAAATCTATTTATATGGTTAAGGGATCAAATAGGTTAGAAACTAGAATTCCTGGCACTCTGAGATTAAGATTATATTTTGCTAGGTTATAATTTATGATTACAGTCCAGAAGACTGTACGCGAATCATGTTCCGTCTGTTAATATGTACAGATACGTACGTGCACCTTTTTATCACAATGTCCAAGATTTTCTGCTGGTTTATCCACTCATATCTTCACGTTCTGCAAGAGTAGATGTTATTTGCCACACTCATGGATACCTGGGCTATTCTATATATATATGTAAGTGATAGATTGGTCCCGTGAGAAAATAGAATACTTTGAAGGGAGAGTGAGTCTATAATGACTACGTAGTCTTTCTATGGCAGTACCTGTTCCTCTGGGGATTGGTGGATGAGCAGTGATTTTGTATTGTGGAAAGACAGGAAAACTGATAAGGTGTCCATGTCTATGAAATGTGCCTTGTGACTAAGAAGTAATGGGCATTTTTATAAGGTTTTTTGTTTTGGACGTTGCCCATCGTTTAAAATCGCTACACGAAGGCTCCTGGGAACGTCCAATCAAACGTCTTTCCCTTGGCTGACTTTCAAACACACATTGATTCTTAGCAGAACAAGTACAATTTTAACATTTAGACAATTAAAGTTGAGCACAGAAACTTGTTGTATTTGTTTAGCTAAGTCCACCTTATATAAATATTGTTAACAGAAAAGGTGCCTAAGTCTCTTTTCTCCACTATGGAAACAAAAGGTTATCGTATTCTGGTACACAAGAAGTATTCGGATTTGATTTTCTCAAAATACACATCTTGTGACTTCAGTACTTTTAGCACCAGGGTCTTCAATTTCAAGCTCAAAACAGACGATGCACGTTAACAGACGATTGCGAGGTAAAGCGAGCAGTGATATTTGAGGGAAGTGCTGTGGTTGGCCTTTTCCAACACCCTGTCCTATGAATCACCTTGAGAGGGGAAGAAAGGAGACCCTTGAATCAGGGGGCATGGGGGGATTTCATCTTCTGCTGCTGATTCTGTGCTGAATCAATTACACCGCGGATTCGCAGAACCGAGAGACGTGGCTTAACACCGCCTTTGTTGGGTTCGATCCTCCGATCACGGCTTGGGGTGAAATCAATTAGAAAAGGAAATTTTCTTTTGGTTGAAAAGGCATTGAAGGACAGGGTATGTTGCTCCCTGATTAAAGTTTGCACTGGCTGGTCCTGATTGGATTGTGTGTGTGTGTGTGTGTGTGTGTGTGTGTGTGTGTGTGTGTGTGTGTGTGTGTGTGTGTGTGTGTGTGTGTGTGTGTGTGTGTGTGTGTGTGTGTGAGCATGTACGTGTGTGAACATGTGTGTGTGTGTGTGAGCCTGTGTGCATGTACGTGTGTGAACGTGTGTGTGTGTGTGTGTGTGTGTGTGTGTGTGTGTGTGTATGTATGTGAGCATATGTGAGTGTGCAGGCATTTTTTTGTGTGTGTGAGTGCGTGTGCATGCGTTGTTTGTGTTCAGATTCCAGGAAGGCAAATTTATATTATCAACACTCATATTATGTCCTATAAAAAGTCCTCTACAAATCCTATAAAAATCACATATGCCAAATACAAAACTTATAAAATAAATATGTGGTAGAGAACTAGCATATACATTTCAGACTAAAATTAAATAGTTCCCTAACAAACATGGTATTCCCTATAAAAAAACATTGAGAGATTGTATAAGAATTGTATACAAATATATAATATAACGCTAATCAACATACAGTGAGCGCCATAACTCAATGGACAGTGACACATTTTTTTGTAATTTTGGTTCTGTACTCTTGCACTTTGAGTTTGAAAGGATACAGTGACAATGAGGTTGAAGTGCAGACTGTCAGCTTTCATTTGAGGGTATTTTGTTACTTATAGGATGAACCGTTTAGAAATTATAGAACCTTTTGTACATAGTCCCCCCCATTTTCAGGCATCAAAAAATATTGGACAGTTTAACATAATGTAGAATAAAGTAATCATTTTTTATATTTGGTCACATATCCTTTGCATGCCATGACATCCTGATGTCTGTGACCCAACAATATCAAAATACTCTTGATCTTATTTTCTGGTACTCTTACAAGCAATACTATAACTTATTTTCATTTGAATGGATCTCTATGGGAATTGGGGGGTGGGACTAGATTTTGCTGTAAATTACACTGCAACAGTATGGAACACATGGTTGGTGAAATGGCTGTAAGTCATCAATGGTCTGGGGTATCAAACGAGCTTCAAACCATATGCCAGATATGCAGTAGATATGGATAACTTGAAGGGTTGTTTCTCCTGACAAATTTTCCTATTTCCTATTGAACTCTATGAAAAAATAAGTGTGAATTATGAATTATAGTGCACACTGTATATGATTTTTATAAAACTTTGCAAGTATGATCGTATATGATTTTTACAGACCTTTTGCATATGGGCAGAGATATGTTTCATAACATGACCAACAGTCATGTGTGTTTACCTCCTTTGTGTGTGTGTGTGTGTGTGTGTGTGTGTGCACGCACACATTTGTTTTGTCCAGATTCCAGGAAGGTGAATTTATATTGTCAATAGATTGTCGACAGACATATATTTCATAACCTGACCAATGGTCATGTGTGTTTACCTGTTTCAGAGCACCCATGCACTTTCATTACGCATTTCCTTGCATAACAACATGTAGCAGTCATATTATATTACATTGTGTGCCAGTGTGAATGTGCAACAGCAGGTTCCAGCCCTTGTTATTCATCATGTCCAGCTCTGTGGCTGGCAGTGTCATATTTTCTGACTTTTTGGCATTTTATTGCTACTATGGTAGCCTAGGTGTGCTTCAACCACTAACTGTTCAGAAGAAATGAAAATGTAACCTATGCATCTTCTTCAAAACATATTTAAAAATTAATAATTTCCTGCGAAGAAAAGGTTTGAATTGAAATATTTGGTAATGTGAGAGCAAGAAGTGGTTTGTGATGAATTATTTAAAACGGCGTTATAAGGGTGGACTCCGGCAGCGGATGCGGCTTCTCTCTCCGTTCTGTTTCCAGGAAGTGCAATCGCAACTCACCGACGGCGGCTCGTCTGCGGCACAGACTGACATATTAGAAACCATTCAGACAGGTTAACGCCGCCTATGACTGAAATATCTCTCTGGCGCATAATCAGGATATGCAATATAGCGGCACTCCTCTGCTGCCAGCTGATCCCCTTTTCTTGGAAATAACTTTTATATTGAAACGATGGAGTATAAAAGTTGGCCACTGGGTGGCAGTATTGAGTTTTGCCTATAGAAATATCAATGTATTTTATTTGAAACGTGGCAGCCTTCTGAACTGTACCATCATGTAGTATGGGTTCTTTCCACCCCTGTGAAATTGCATGTATATATATATATATATATATATATATATATATATATATGTACATACACACTTACAGTCCTCTCTAATAATGTACATTGATACATACAGTGTATGAAAATCACAGGCCCACTGTGATTGAACTAAAGAAGCGCTCTCTTTTCCTCTGGAGTAGAGGTGGAGTGAACGTCTGATTCTCATTATGCACACATATGCACACTCTTCAGCTTTGGCTAAATCGCTCATTATACTTCCCAAGACCTGTCTTTAACTCCCACGAGGATTCCATATACTGTATGTGGAATATATGGAATGCTGCGATGAGATCACCTCTATTTATGGATTTTGCTTGAAGGGGGAGGAGAACTATGTAGATTTTCAGACGTAATGGAATATTTCCATAGGCATATACTGTATGTACCAAGGGGACATAATGCATTGGTGTTATTACTTATATATAAATCCTTCTGAAAAAAAGCAGAAACAAGCTATCAAGCTGGGCTGGTGGCTAGGGAAGAACTTGAGTGACACATTGTTTGCCTGGCTGCTTGAGGGAAGTGTGCAGACATCTTGCCTCTTGGTCTTACATTTTTTAAGCGGTGATTCACCTGTAGTAAGATGTCTATCAGAGAAAAGCTGGCTCTGTCCTTCCCTGTTTGAATAGTGTTGCAAAGTTCTACATGGCTTAGATCCAATGTTCCATCTACAAAGTAAAAAAAACAAAAAACGGAGCCATCGCTGCACGATGACTATGGAATGCCTTACCTGAGGTCGTTAGAAATTCACGGACGCCTGCAAGTTTTAAATCTCTTTTAAAAGCACATTATCTTAGGCTCTGGTTTAGTTCATTTGAATTGTTCATTTTGTTATTTTATGTTGCTTCTTTTAACATGGTGTATTCCACCTTACTTTATCTGTCATTTTTACCTTTAAATCATTTATTTATTCAATGCCTTTGAAATGTTCCAGCGTTTGAAAAAAAAAAAAGTAAAGAAGAAAGAAACTCAGTTTAAATGATATACAGTCAGGTCCATGAGTATTTGTACAGTGACACAATTTTTGTTGTTTTGGCTCTGTACTCCAGCACATTGGATTTGAAATGGAACAGTGACTATGAGGTTAAAGTACAGACTTTTTTTTTCAGCTTTAATTTGAGGGTTTTTACATTCATATTGGGTGAACGGTGTAGCAATTGTAGCCATTTTTATACATAGCCCCCCCCCCCCTCCCATTTTAGGGGACCAAAATTAATTGGACAAATGAACATAAACTTTCATAAAGTTATCATATGTAATATTTGGTTGCATATCCTTTGCGTCTCTAAGCTGCTCTTCTCTCAATATCACAGTGATATACGCAACAGGGTTAGCGGTCGTGCACGAAACCAGAAACAAAAAACAATGGGCCTGATTTACTAAGACCTTTAGCACATGCAAAACCTTCTGGCACACACAAAACCAATAACATGATTGATGATTGGTCATGGTATTTGTTTTGCACCAATCATTGGTTGTGTTATTGGGTTTTCTGTGTGCTAAAAGGTTTCGCACGTGCTAAAGGTCTTAGTAAATCAGGTCCAATTTCTCCTCCTCCACCTTTCCAGTCTCAACATAATTATATTCCGTTGAGTTATTACGCTCAGGATGGGTTAAATCAGTTGGGCAGCAATTCAAAGATAAGAAGAACAGTCAGGGGTAAAGTTATAACCTTTTAAGACACAATTTATTTTTGTCCCCTCTGGGGACATGAGGCTCTGGGCTTAATCTCAAGAGCCATATATTCTATTGTGCTGAAACCTACACTGAAAGGGACATTCAATGAGAATTAAAAATATATATTTTTGAAAATGTTTCCACTGCAGCATGTTTTTGTCCTCCAAGACACTTGTATTATAAAAAAATGTAAATACTTACTGCTGGCAGAAGTGCAAAATTCAGGGGTCAGAAAGTAAAAGTCCTGCCATGTTTTTCTTCCAACCATGAACTCAGCCAGCTGATTTCACTAATTTGTTCTGCATTCTGGCTGAAGAATTGTGCTAATTAGCAAATCCAGGTGATTGGAACAAGATTCTGGGGAGGACTTTTACTTTCTGAACCTGGATTTTACACCTCTGACTGCCGCGTCTCCGTAGGATTGTGACTATACGTGAATCTGTGACTATACGTGAATCTGTGACTATACGTGAATCACACCCTTGTCGACATGTAATTGATGGCTCGTGTTTGTGCCGTGGAATTACAAGAAGGGTCATTTTAAAAGCCCGGGGTGGAGGGACCTGTAAATCACAGATTCGATGGCTCAGTCTCCTGTTCATCTTGCGCGTTTCAGTGTTTGGTTGCAAGAGGACTCGTCTGGGTGCAGCTTAGGTGGAATCTACGCGCGTAAGATTTCCAGACGTGCAATAGTTCACATTTCACTCCAATTAAAATGCAATTACCAGCCACAAGCCTGTGCTCTGTTATCCACTGGGTCATGATTACCATTCTCAATCTACATTCACAGCACTTTGGTCTGCTAGTGTTACCAGGAACATGAGTAAACAAGGCCCGTCCACACCAAGAGCGATAACTATAACAATAACAAAATATATTGTTTTAAAAATCGTTCTAACTCAAGTGGATGGAGTCCACACCACAACCATAATGACAACGACAGTGACGAACGATACCGTTGGGATCACTTTCAGAGCGATGTGATGAACGATAGAAACACTGACAGCCAATCAAAATCCGTCAGAATTTACAGGGCGTCATCGTTCATTGCCAAGCTGCCGACACAGCAGCACAGCGATGTTTTTTCTTTTGACACACATCAGTGTGGATGCTCACATCATTATCGTTATAGTTATCATTATAGTTATAGTTCTTGGTGTGGATGGGCCTTAAGACATGTCAATACCAATACATGATATACTGTTTACACCAAATAAGCACTGTATCTCTAACACCTCTGAATGTTTTAAAGAGATTTGTAACTATGGATAAAGTTTTTGATTAATTCAAACAAACTAGAATAAATGCAATCATTTATCATCAAAAATATTTTCACAATATACAGTACAGTACCCTATTCTGCAGAGATGAAATTGAACACTGCAATACTATAAAACACACTATGTTTAGTATTGAGACCTTTTTGAAAACCTCTGATTTGATGAAACATGTAAGACAGACATTTTTGATATGTGGCCCTGGACAGCCAGACCAAGTGACTCAATCACCCATAAGGCTGAGCAGGCTCTAGGTCTGGCCTCCCTCATCACTGTGGTAACAGGACCAGTCTGTCCTGGTTACCGTGCAGCAGTAACCCATACTGGTCGGTCGGAGGCTTGAGGTTCATCTGTTGAGCTGGACACTAGAGGACATGTCGTAGGTGCCAAAAAAAGTATGTGGACGGATGTCTACAGGGTCCGCACGGACCTAAATGACATCATAGCAGATCCAAAGTGAACCCTGAGTAGACGTTCGCCTAAGAAGTCCGTGCAGCAGTTTATTATTTTTTTATTTTATTATTATTTTATTATTATTATTTATTTTTATTTTTATTTTTTTGTGTGTGTGTCTGCGCAGACCTACACCTACACGCGTAACTTATCCATACAGTAATCTTCTTCCATGAACACTTATCCATACAGTAATCTTCTTCCATGAACAACGCCATTGTTGTTTGCAATTTGCACGCAAAAATGATCTTGATGGGATGATGGGAAATGCCGTCTACATTGGGGGGTTTTGCGCGCTTTGAGTATACGTTGGGTACACTCGACTATGAAACTGTCCGTTCTCGTACGTGTCTGCTCCCTGTTTTCAACACTCTGTGAGCACCTTTAGTGTCTTCCACTGACTCATGTCTACGCAAGCTCGACTTGTTGATCGCAGTGTGATAAGAATCGCCAACGAGATCATGTGATCCAGAGGAGAGCGCACGCTCGCCTTCGGCTCTCCCAAAACGGAGCAATTCCACGTTGTTCCTTATGCGCCCAGGCTGTGACCAGCAGGGGTCACTGTTGTGCACAGATCAAATGACCTGAAGTAAATATTTCTGGTTATTCTGTGGATTAAACTGGCAGCTGAACTGAATGTGATAATGATTGAAAGAGTGGTCTTAGAAGGTAATTACAACATTACAAATGTAATTTTAATTATTTATTTAATGGTCTCTTCTCCCACAGTGGCCTTTTAATTCCCTCTGATGTAGTTCTTCTTTGTGGTTATTTTTAGAGGTGTAGCTCTTCTCCTCAGTAAACAGCACACTCCAGTGCTTTTAATTCCACACTCACTCTCTACGTCTCTCTTACTCACAGATGAGTTTCACACACACACACACACACACACACACACACACACACACACACACACACACACACACACACACACACACACACACACACACACACACACACACACACACTGGCATGACTCTAGACGTTTTATTGAATGTCTAGCCAGCTAAATGGCAATTTCTCTGTGCTATGATGCATCCCACAAGCCAGAATCAAATCTTGTCCACTCCAAGCTGTGGGATCTCCCAGGGAGTATTCCATAGTTTTCCAGAGTATCACCAATGGGATGAGGGTTTCAGTGAGCGGGGAATTCCCGACCTTGTCATGTAAAAGACATTCCCCTGTTTTTCTGCCCACGATCACATCCCTGATTAGCTGGTGGGCTGCACAGGGGGGCGGGGGGTTGCGGCTGACTGTGTGCGATATGGCTGCTACTCCGAAACGGGAGATTGGGAGAACGGCATTTAAAATTAAGGAATAAAGGAAAAAAAGTGGTTTTTAAGAAAAGGGTATTCTCACGTTCTTGCTTTCCAAGATTCTTCGTAACAGGCTGGACTGGCTGTACGCGCTTCCATTAAGACCTAATGCCATCCACAAACATCGTGCCTTATGTTCTGTAGGTATGGTTTCACATGCACTGGTGGTACCAATCACAACACATGGAATAACATCTTCCTATGTTTCTGGCTGAACATTCATTTTAAAAGAAAATGTAAACACCATATGCAAATAGAAATAATTGTATACAAATGGTCTTTAGACACCATTATATCCTCAACTCAAATGTACAGCACATACTCAACCTAACATGGTAGATCTTTCTGGAACATTCCAACCAAATGCAGAATGAATTAGTAGTAACAGCACCATGGGGTCAAAAAGAACCAGGAATTATGGGTAAGCTCAGCTAGACGATTTCCAACTAAGCACATGGAAACTGAAGCGACTGCAGGCACATCAGAACACCATATGCCACTACCATTAGTCGAGCATGTGATTCAGATTTTGGAAAACTTTACTGAATCCAGTTGGACCCTAATGGAAGACAGACTGATAAAAAATATCTGAGCACAAAGCAGTGTAGCAGAGACAAAAGCTTAGGCTTTAAGCTCCGATGGATGGAGTAATGCATTTCTTTTTATTTTGGGTGGGTGCCCGGAATAGATTTTGATATGGCCAAATCCACATGACTCACTTTATCTGACAAAAGGCTTGCCGTTTGCCTCGTACTTGTTGAATGAGATGCATCATGTCAGCTGTTATAGCAGGAAGTTTTACTGCCACAGTGTGATAGAACAGGGATTCTTTCATGTTTCATAAATTACATACTGTAAATCAAATAAACCTGGTTTGCAAAAAAAATTTAAAAATGTGGTTTACATGTCCATAGTGGAGAAGATGTGATATAGATCTGTGGCATACTGAGCTTTTATTAAACAGTGGTGTTGTGTGAAAGCAAAGTATTTCTGAGAGATTTTTATATAATCTGCAGGCATTCTTGAGGTAGGGCTTAAATATGGGTGTCTAATGAAATCCTATTTTATATATATTTCCATGTACTGGTATTTAACCATTTAACTGGGATTGGAGTTTGAGATTCATACATTTGCCAACTGCAGTCATCATTACATTACAGGCATTTAGCAGACGCTTTTATCCAGAGCGACTTACATAACTTTTTCTTTAGCATTTTTTACATATTATCCATTTATACAGCTGGATATATACTGAAGCGCTTCAGGTTAAGTACCTTGCTCAAGGGTACAACGGCAGTGTCCTACCTGGGAATCGAACCTGCAACCTTTCGGTTACAAGGCCAGTTCCTTAACCTCTACACTGCCACCCTACATCATTGCATATTGACCAGTCGGTAATGATAATGAAAATGAAACTTTTCTCTATGTGAGTTTGAGGATTGAAATATAGAAAAATAAAAGCAAACTGAAACTATAATAAATGAGAAATGCATTTTAACTGGTATATATATATATATATATATCTACAAGCATGTACTATATTGTACTGTATAAACGGTTCGGTGCAATATGTTTGCTGTGTGGACATGTTCTGATTCAGCACACATTTAGAAAATAAAGTAAATATTTATGTCTAGAGCAAGAAAGCCTTAATTGAAGCAATGATGCAAGGTAATGGAAAGTACCTGTGTGCATGAAAAGACTCTGGCAATGCTGTCAGGTCTCATGTGAATGCTAGCCTGTTCCCTAGAAAGCCTTTTATAAATAATACTGTGTAGCAGTATCGCCATTTTGTTCTGGCATATTTACTAACCATTTTTTTGGTAATATAAAATGATTGCTATTTGCATATCGTGCAGTTGAACAGGCTGTAGAAAGATGTGATTAATTGTACTTCAGCATGGTGTGTCAAGGTACTGTTCACCGTTTGACAGGGTCTGCCTTTTCTTTCAAACATCTGGAGCTCCCACCTCCAACAAGTGTTTAAAGACACATGCAACTATGCACACACATGCACAGACACAAACACACGCACACACATGCACGCACTTGCAGACACACACGCAAACCATGCACACACACGCACGTGCACATACACGCGCACATGCACACACACAAAACTATACACACAGATGAACGTGCACACATGCAATCATGCACACTCATGCGTATGCACCCACAAACACGCACACACACATGCACGTGTACACATAGCACCATGCACACATATGCACATGTACACAAACAACCATGCACATGTATGCACACACATGCACGTGTGTACACATATGAACATGTAGACACACACACTAGTGTCTTCTGGGCTACAGGGATCTCCTTCTGCCATGAGCACCTTTCATCAAAATGTTAGAGTCATAAATAATTTGGAGAGGAGCAGGGGCATGGAGAGTGCTCCTGTGCCCACGGCCCGTCACCTCAAATGCCACCGGGGAGACGGAGGAGACGGAGGAGCCGCCCACGCTCAGCGTCAGAGCCCCGCGCCGCCCGCTGACAGACCAGGGCATCAACCCTGATAAGATCACCATCCGGAAAATACAAACGTGTCCATCGCGGCCGAGGCCCGCCTTGTCAGACTAAAGCAAATGCATTCGGGAAAAATGGAAAAAATAAACAAGTTTGACGGGAGAGAATAGAGAGGAGCCTTAGAGGGCGGGGGCAGCGTTGTCAAACAAACAGGAAGTGTCAATCACGCCGCCTCACAATCGTTTCAGCGACAGGTACCTTTTCCCTCGCATAAACCGACGCAACGGCGATACGTAGCATCATCAGATTACACTGTAATCTGTGCGCAGATTAACATTTTAAATGTTCGTATTTAAAGTGCAAGTTTAAGACGACACGGCCCTACTGCACAGCCTTCTGAATGTCAGCAGCTGCCTGGGTGAGTCATCGATGAATGTTTAATCAAAGGCCCAGACAGAGGAGAGGATGCTGGGTAATGGGGGGGGGGGGGGGCTTGGGTGCTGGGGAATGGGTCTGTGACTTAGTGACATTCTCCGAGGGAGCAGGTGCGAGGCATGATTACCTACAGAGAACAAAATATATGAAAGCAAGGTGGGCAGGGAACACAAGTACTGTACAATATTGTTTATAATATTTATTTTAAATAGTACCCTGCTATTTAAAATAAATACTATACATTTCATTAATTTGTTCGTTATACATTTCATTATTTAATTAGTTCATTCAATCAGTCTTTGGCGGAGGATTTATTTTTTGCCAAGGTTTGGTCCGGTGGTAGCCAGGTCTTAATTGAGAGCCCCTATCCTTCTTGGGAAAAAATACCCTTGCTTTACAGATTCTCCTTTAACGCATACACTCACTCTTCTCCCACATGTTCCGTTGCAGTGAAAGAGTAACTCTCACTATTCAGACAATTTGAGACTGACGGTAAGCTCCTAGTGGCTGTTCAATGTGCAAAGCTCATTAGAGTCATGCAGGTGTGCTTTAATGAGAATGTAGACTGCGGCTGACGCGCAGGTGTTGGGCTACGGTGTGGGAGCTCATTTCGTGTTTGGGAGACGAAAGCCCAGGGTAGCAGTGGGCCGGGGGCCAGTCGCTGAACAAGGAGAACGGAACGGCGGTAAGCGAAGCCTGACGTTGATTCATTTCCAGGTCCTGCCGTTCCCGACGGCCTGATTTATCTCAGGATGAGGCCCAGCGATGCCCTAATGAGACCTAATGAACCGTCCATGCCCGCTCCACATAGGACCGCCCAATGGCGCGCCCGCTCCACATAGGACCGCCCAATGGCGCACCCGCTCCACATAGGACCGCCCAATGGCGCGCCCGCTCCACATAGGACCGCCCAATGGCGCGCCCGCTCCACATAGGACCGCCCAATGGCGCGCCCGCTCCACATAGGACCGCCCAATGGCGCGCCCGCTCCACATAGGACCGCCCAATGGCGCGCCCGCTCCACATAGGACCGCCCAATGGCGCGCCCGCTCCACATAGGACCGCCCAATGGCGCGCCCTCTCCACATAGGACCGCCCAATGGCGCGCCCGCTCCACATAGGACCGCCCAATGGCGCGCCCGCTCCACATAGGACCGCCCAATGGCGCGCCCTCTCCACATAGGACCGCCCAATGGCGCGCAAGCTCAGCCCGGCCAGTGGGTCCATTGCGCCCCGTCCGGGCGTCGTCGGCACCGTCGGTTTCAAAAGATCCACTTTAACGCAGCCGTTAAAAAAAAAGGCGTGGGAATGCAAGGTTGCGCCCTCCTCTCCTTCCGCCCCGGAGTGACCCTGGGACACGGCATTCCTCCGGCGGGCTGAGGGATCATTACGGGAGCTTGTTTTTCCCCCCTCCGCTCCGCCGCCACCTGACACCTCAGCCGCGGCACTGATGGATTGGTCTCTCTCCCCAGCTGGTCAGCTTCCAGCCTTGTACACTCATGCACTGTCATAGAGACACACTGGAGTATCACACCATAGATACACGCTGGAGTATCACACCATAAACACACTGGAGTATCACACCATAAACACACTGGAGTATCACACCATAGAGACACACTGGAGTATCACACCATAGATACACGCTGGAGTATCACACCATAAACACACTGGAGTATCACACCATAGATACACACTGGAGTATCACCCCATAAACACACTGGAGTATCACACCATAAACACACTGGAGTATCACACCATAAACACACTGGAGTATCACACCATAAACACACTGGAGTATCACCCCATAAACACACTGGAGTATCACACCATAAACACACTGGAGTATCACACCATAAACACACTGGAGTATCACACCATAGATACACACTGGAGTATCACACCATAAACACACTGGAGTATTACACCATAAACACACTGGAGTATCACCCCATAAACACACTGGAGTATCACCCCATAGATACACACTGGAGTATCACACCATAGATACACACTGGAGTATCACACCATAAACACACTGGAGTATCACACCATAGATACACACTGGAGTATCACACCATAAACACACTGGAGTATCACACCATAGATACACACTGGAGTATCACACCATAAACACACTGGAGTATCACCCCATAAACACACTGGAGTATCACACCATAAACACACTGGAGTATCACCCCATAAACACACTGGAGTATCACACCATAAACACACTGGAGTATCACACCATAAACACACTGGAGTATCACACCATAAACACACTGGAGTATCACCCCATAAACACACTGGAGTATCACACCATAAACACACTGGACTATCACACCATAGATACACACTGGAGTATCACACCATAAACACACTGGAGTATCACACCATAAACACACTGGAGTATTACACCATAAACACACTGGAGTATCACACCATAGATACACACTGGAGTATCACACCATAAACACACTGGAGTATCACCCCATAAACACACTGGAGTATCACACCATAGATACACACTGGAGTATCACACCATAGATACACACTGGAGTATCACACCATAAACACACTGGAGTATCACACCATAAACACACTGGAGTATTACACCATAAACACACTGGAGTATCACACCATAGATACACACTGGAGTATCACACCATAAACACACTGGAGTATTACACCATAAACACACTGGAGTATCACACCATAGATACACACTGGAGTATCACACCATAAACACACTGGAGTATTACACCATAAACACACTGGAGTATCACACCATAGATACACACTGGAGGATCACACCATAAACACACTGGAGTATCACACCATAGATACACACTGGAGTATCACATCATAAACACACTGGAGTATTACACCATAAACACACTGGAGTATCACGCCATAAACACACTGGAGTATCACACCATAGATACACACTGGAGTATTACACCATAAACACACTTGAGTATCACATCATAAACACATTTGAGTATCACACCATAGATACACACTGGAGAATTACACCATAAACACACTGGAGTATTACACCATAAACACACTTGAGTATCACATCATAAACACATTTGAGTATCACACCATAGATACACACTGGAGAATTACACCATAAACACACTGGAGTATCACATCATAAACACACTGGAGTATCACACCATAAACACACTGGAGTATCACACCATAGATACACACTGGAGTATCACACCATAAACACACTGGAGTATTACACCATAAACACACTGGAGTATCACATCATAAACAAACAGGATTATCACACCATAGATACACACTGGAGTATCACATCATAAACAAACAGGATTATCACACCATAGATACACACTGGAGTATCACATCATAAACAAACAGGATTATCACACCATAGATACACACTGGAGTATCACACCATAGATACACACTGGAGTATCACATCATAAACAAACAGGATTATCACACCATAGATACACACTGGAGTATCACATCATAAACAAACAGGATTATCACACCATAGATGCACACTGGAGTATCACACCATAGATACACACTGGAGTATCACATCATAAACAAACAGGATTATCACACCATAGATACACACTGGAGTATCACACCATAAACACACTGGAGTATCACATCATAAACACACTGGAGTATCACACCATAAACACACTGGAGTATCACACCATAAACACACTGGAGTATCACACCATAAACACACAGGAGTATAGAATAGAATAGAATAACTTTTATTTTACAGCTGTAGGGACAAAGCTGTTTCGGGCTCTTTTTGCTTTAAGGGGCAATGACCTTAATCTTCGACCTGATGGAAGAGTCTCAAAGAGAAAGTTCAGGGGTTTTGATGGAAGAGCCATAATCCTCTTTCCTTTTTTAATTGTACGTTCCTCATACAAATGCTTCAGCTGTTTCTGTTGTTTCCCTATGATTTTAGTAGCCTGTACCGTCACCCTCTCCTGCTTCAGTTGCCTGATTTCACTTAATGAGCCAAACCAAGCTGTTAGGCTAAAGGTCAGCACTGATTCAAGGAAGCAGGTGTAAAATGCTTGCAGTAGCCTACTGACTGGCTCACGTCCAAATTCCTGAGTTTCTGGAGGAAATACAGCCTTGACTGACACTTTGCCTGCACTCGATGACAGTTTGCCTCAAAGGTCAGTTTATTATCAATGATGGTACCCAGATATCTGTACTCCTCCACTCTTTCAACTGTTTTGGCTCCGAAGGTAAGGGGCCTCAGCGGGGACAGTTCACGCTGGAAGTCGATGGCGATTTCTTTAGTCTTCTCCACATTCAAGTCCAAGAAATTGACTTCACACCACTGTTGGAACTGGCTGACAGCAGATTGAAGCTTGTCATCAGAGTTGGATGAGTCCACAATTACTGTATCATCTGAGTACTTGATGAACGTGATCTCAGGACAGTTGATCTCAGAGTATCACACCATAGATACACACAGGAGTATTACACCATAGATACGTACATGCTGGAGAATCACACCATAGACGCACACTGGAGGATGACAGCACTGGAGGGTCACAGCATGGCCTGTCTGACAGAAGGAAAGACATTCACTATGGAACACACAGGCCAGACGAGGTCAGGGATTATTGTGCTTACACTAAGACTGCCTTTTCTCACATCAATGGTATACAGACTTAAAGCAGACCCAGCAATACACTGAGGACACAATCTGTACCAGGGCCCAGTGGGACAGCACCTCTCCAGACAACGAATGCCTAGTCCTGCTCTTTTAAGCGCCCCCATTAAACTTCCTGTACAGTGTAGCTAAAATTATTTCATTAACTGGCACAGTCATTTATCAGCTGGCGTGTTTGTCTAGCAGCTCCAGGGTCGTGGGTTCGATTCTGGCTCTGTCTGCATGGAGTGTTTGGCTGCGTCCCAATATTCTTCACTCCTCACCTCCTCTCCTCCACTCGTTTCCTACACGGAAGTATACAAAACTGTCTGTATGTTTCAAGTACAAGTAGTTGCATGTACAGTATACAATGTACCTGACATTGCAGTTTGCATTGAGACATTAATATGTAGCAATTACTATGTAATGAATGTATAATCAGCAACATTAGATTGGAGGTGGTGGTGGAGGAAAGGAGGGTGTGTTTTGGGACGCATGCTTTGTGTTCTACTTCTGCTTCTGACTAGATCACTACCCTCCCGCAGGTTAAAGACAGCTTGCTATTTGCTCTAACCTGCTCCCAGTGTGTGTGTGAGTGTGTGTGCTCTGAAGTGGCTCTGCCTGCCTGCTGGGATTGGTTCTGTCTCACCGTGACCTTCAGTCTGATTGGTTCTGTCTCACCGTGACCTTCAGTCTGATTGGTTCTGTCTCACCGTGACCTTTAGTCTGATTGGTTCTGTCTCACCGTGACCTCAGTCTGATTGGTTCTGTCTCACTGTGACCTTCAGTCTGATTGGTTCTGTCTCACCGTGACCTCAGTCTGATTGGTTCTGTTTCACCGTGACCTTCAGTCTGATTGGTTCTGTCTCACCGTGACCTTCAGTCTGATTGGTTCTGTCTCACCGTGACCTTCAGTCTGATTGGTTCTGTCTCATCGTGACCTCAGTCTGATTGGTTCTGTCTCACCGTGACCTTCAGTCTGATTGGTTCTGTCTCACCGTGACCTCAGTCTGATTGGTTCTGTCTCACCGTGACCTCAGTCTGATTGGTTCTGTCTCACCGTGACCTTCAGTCTGATTGGTTCTGTCTCACCGTGACCTTCAGTCTGATTGGTTCTGTCTCACCGTGACCTCAGTCTGATTGGTTCTGTCTCACCGTGACCTCAGTCTGATTGGTTCTGTCTCACCGTGACCTTCAGTCTGATTGGTTCTGTCTCACCGTGACCTTCAGTCTGATTGGTTCTGTCTCACCATGACCTTCAGTCTGATTGGTTCTGTCTCACCGTGACCTCAGTCTGATTGGTTCTGTCTCACCGTGACCTCAGTCTGATTGGTTCTGTCTCACCGTGACCTTCAGTCTGATTGGTTCTGTCTCACCGTGACCTCAGTCTGATTGGTTCTGTCTCACCGTGACCTTCAGTCTGAACACTGAAAATGGTGGGACGGATCATTTCTAATTTATTTTTATGACCTTCATTTTTCATAACACCTTGATTATGTAAAATATATGGTATGTACATGTGAAAAGATATTGTAGGCTACTAGATTAGGTGGAAAATATGCCATTTTCTTAGAGAAGAGTGTTTGCATACTGCGCAACTGTGAAGTTATGAAACACTGTGCATTCTAAGCATTAATTGATGTTTAATAATGCATAACTGCTGAATATGTTGAATAAAATATAATACATAAAACACACACACAGCTTTATATGGCGGCAGTGCAGTATAATTGTTAAGGAACTGGCCTTGTAACCGAAAGGTTGCAGGCTAGATTCCCAGGTAGGACTCTGCCGTTGTAGCCTTGAGCAAGGTACTTAACCTGAATCGCTTCAGTATATATCCAGCTGTAAAAATGGATAATATGTAAAAAAAAAAAAATTTATAATGTTAAAAAAAGTTGTGTAAGTTGTTTTGAGTGACCTGTAAGTCTGCTAAATGCCTGTAATGTAATGTAAAATATGTAGACTGGTGGGGTTTACGTGGCGTCCCTCATTTACTCACTGATGATTGCCTCACACTCCCAGGGCGACTGATAAAGTGGCTCCCTCAATCCACAGAGAAAAATGTCAAGTTGTGGGAAACAATTTTGCTGCTCACTTAAGATGATTGTTGTGATGTCTTGGGAGTGTGTGAGTTCCTTTGGGGTCCTTCAGGATGTCAGAGGAGGGGGGCGGGGTTGGGGGGGGGTGGTGGGGGGGGGTGAGGAGGAGGGTATTATATTTTTTTTTTTCTTGTCTTCCTTTACGTATTTTCTTTTTCTCATTTGTATTTTATCCTGTTGTCCCTGCTGTGATAATAATAAACGAAAATAATCTGGACACAAAATCGTGACTCACACCAGAAATGGCATTTCACCAGTGGACGGTATGGAAGGCAGCGGAGTGGTCACAGTCGGTGAACAATGCCTATTCATTCCCAGTCTTCTTTGTCATACAACCAGATTGGTTCTGACACATTGATTACCCAGATCAGACTGCAAATTTCTGCAAACAGACTCCATTCCATACGACTGCAGTCACTGTGAGTTACTGCGTATGCTTATATAAATCATACAGGCTTATATTAAATGCAGACAAGCACATTATATCTGTGATTATATTAGATTATATTGTGCATGCATGTGTGTGCGCATGTGTGTTTAATACTGTTCTCAGTATTTACCATTTAATGGGTTTCTCCATGCTAGACACATTTTAGTGTGGAGACAGAGGGAGATGTGTGTGCAATATAAATGAAAGGATAATGGCTAAAATCAAGTTCAGAATGAGGCTGGAATGTTTCTCCTGATGTTATTAGACAGTCTAATACTCTTCTGCAGAACACAGTTTTCTCATCCCAGAGCCACTGATATTAGACTGTGTGCGAAACTGTGAATATCACTACAAACAGGGCCAGGCGCCTGCTTTTCAGCTTGCCTGTGGCCAATCAGGTCGGCTTCTGACAACTGAAAAGACAGACAAAATGGTGGTCAGGCATAGTGTGAATGAGGCTACTTCTCCCGTCGTTAAACAATAACATTAGGGCCGTTAGCTATTACATGGGGATATGGCACTGGAGCTATCGCAGGTGATGTTTTTCAACAGCTGGTGTGAAGGCGCCCTGCCTACTCTCTTTAAGAGTACGAACACAGGACGAGACGGGCGGAAGCTCGCGTTGGCTAGCCGACAGGAAAGCAAATCTTTTCTGTTTTGCTTGAAGTTTTGAAGATTGAACGTGTGGCACGCTGTGATTGTTTTTCCGCTTATATTCCGAAAGTTGTGCCACGTCCAAGCGCGTATGTTGGTGGGTTGGTGACTAATTGTAGATGTCGAAAACAAAACCACAGTTTTTCTAAGCGCCATGCTGAAAACGGGTTCTTGTGGAGGAAGCTGAAAATTGGGCGGACTTCTCCTCCTGGCAGGCGCACGCTGTATCCCGCTCATCTCAGACGCTTTCTGCCTCGGCTGCAGTTCAGCTGTTGACTCATTTACCGAAGCGTCTGCCTATCTGCAGGTGTAGTTTTCGGTGAGAAGTTCAGCCTGGTTTTCTTACCCCGCCCCCCTCATTGGACTGGAATGTGCGAATCATGTCAGAACGAAAGAGCACTTCATCATATCTCTTTCTGTGGAGCGATTCAGCATTAGTGAAAAATGCCACATCAAATGTGATTCATCGACTTGTCACCATCACAATGACTGTTTGAGTAGCACACAGAGCAGTGAGCCCGTAAAGAGAGGCAGATGTGTTAATTCTTTTGCTGCCTCATTAACAAAAGGCCCGTTCAAGGATAAGATTGCCTTTAGAGAATTAGACGCCGATGTTTGAGTGGTTATTTTATTTTAAGAAGTTTTTGTGGAGTTTCAAATTGGTAAGGGGGAAGAAAACAAGGTCTAAGAGCTAGGACAGCTGAATAGCCAAATACATCCTGCTTGTGAAAGCGTTTAATTTAACAAAGTATTCGCGGTAAATGCGACTCTCCTCCCACTTCCGGCGCACGGCGAGTTGTCACCAATGCGCTGGCTCGCCACCCGCCATGCGCCAGATATGCGCCAGAAAATAGAGTCCTAAGTGTTCTGTTTTATTGGATGTCGCCATTGGGGAAATGTTTTGTGTCCAAGACTGGGCTTAATCCTTTTCTGGGAAACCAACCCCTTGTTCGTGTATTCAAATCGGCACTCAAATTGTTGTGTATTATTAAATGCTTGAGTTAGGGCTGTACTTCTTTAGTGAGGCTGTGTTTCATATTACAAATTCAGATTAGGTAGATTAGGTAGATTAACTAGATTTTCTGGGCCAGCAGCCTCTCTTCTTTTAAAGAGATACTGCAGAGCCTTTTCTAAGGCCTTTTTTACCGCTTCAATTTGAACTGGAACTCGTGAGTAGGTGTGGTCATATGACGATGATGCCACGTAGTCATATTATGAATATTCATACGGTCAAGGAGTGAAAGGATGTGTCGATATAAGTCGTAATATTAACGTTAGCAGTAATACAAAGCAATTCGCATTTGAATTTGAACTAGCTAGTTAGCAGTACAAGGGTCTCAGTCGCAACAAGGAAAAAAAATGTTGGTCTCTGCTTTTATACCACGTGCCCAGCCGAGATCCTAGGATCACCTGAACTCCACCCATTTTTATGTTAAAGATCTTGTGACGTCAAGAACCCCCGGAAACCAGCGTACTGGTAAGCCTACACAGAAACTCAGAAAACACCCATTTTGACTTTTTTCGGACAAAAACAGTTGTGTATGATCATAATCTAACCCAAAACATTGATTTTCAACGGGAAAAGTAGGTTTTTGACTGCAGTATCACTTTAAAACGTTTACTCGTGAAGCAGATGCAGCAGCTATGGTGAATTCGGCAGTCGAACAAGGAGCCCTTTGCCAAATTTTCCCTGACCCATGTCACTCCTACGCATCGCCAATGAGCTGAACATATTTTACCCAGACTGCTCTCTTCACTCTGTCTATTTCAGCCTCTTGGCAGTAATTACAAAAAAAAACGTACGTTACCAGGGAAACGAGTACCACGGATGCTTCCTGCGTAAGGCTCATGCACACCCAGGTGTGCAAATTTAGCCCGGTGCGTTCATGAAACGCTAATTCATTTAAACGGGAAACCAAAAAAAAAAAAAAATTAATGCTAAAAGCATAATGGGATTTCTGTAGGAGTGAGGTTAATCATTTTATTACTCATGTTTTACTGAAAATGCTGTCCTTTTCCAGCTAATAGCTCCTACTGCTGCCTCGGGGAGGTGACTCAGTGCAAATTAGAGAGGGATTCGCGTTCGTCTTCCTTTAATATCCCTTCGGGGTTGACATTTAAAGGCACTCAAACGCTGCCTCATCCTAAACTATGCCAGAAGAAGGACATCTGTCCAACTGTAGCAACTATAAATATGGCCACGCCCAGATTTTTGATGAAAGATGGTACAAGATTTACAGGCAAGTGTGCTGAACACCATTTTATACCGTAAAATTCTATAATCAAGAAAAAAGGGTTATTTGGCTTGTATCCATAAGGGAACCATTTGTTTATTTGTGCTTGTCTTGTTTAGGACAGATCAGGTTTGCAGAATTAAATTTTTTCATGTGTGGAAAAGCGACTTTCACACATTGCTCTCTATTAGTCTAAATCAAGTGCATATTTATGTCAATTTATCTATTCTCCTTTTGATCTGTCTTTCTTTCCAGAAATTGATGAGGATCGATTATCAACCAACATAGCGTGAGAACATAGCGCGAGTTCAGCATTGTGGGATATCTTTAGCAAGGAAAAATCATGCTACCTGTCTGAAGAATCATAAAGACCATGTTCTGCTGAGAACCGTTTGGTGAATTAGCTTAATCTCACACTGAAAAAATTAGAAAAATCCAAGCTTTAATTGAAGAAATTTATTATGAGAAAACAAATCCCTCATCAAGAAATAATTATTTTTAACAAAACCATGTGTGCCACAATTATTGGCATCCCTGCATTTACATATAGAATAAAGTAATAATTTTAAATATTTGGTCGCATATATCTTGCATGCCATGACTTCCTGATGTTTGTGACCCAACAACATCAAAAGACTCTTGATATCTTATTTATATATATATTATATATTCTATATATAAATGCAGGGGTGCCAATAATTGTGGCACACGTGGTTTTGTTAAAAATAATTATTTCTTGATGAGGGATTTTTTTTTCTCAGAATAAATTCACTTCAATTAAAGGTTGGATTTTTCTAATTTTTTTACTGTGAGATTAAGCTAATTCACCAAACGGTGAATTTTTTATAACCCTTTTAACTCATCTTTACCAGGGGTGCCAATAATAGTGGAGGCTCTGAAATGCGCCTCTGAAATGCACAGTCTCTTTCAGAAACGTTAAAATGGGCCGCTAGAGACCCTGTAACCTCCTGGTTCTACGTTCACGAAGCCCAACATCTGGACAGCTGCAATCTCACTTTCCTATCAGTGCAGACTCAGAGTCAGACACAGTATGTGATCATATACAGACTGTTGACAAATTAAAGGAAAAACCCCTACAGTGTGGGGGTCCGGTGGCTCTGTTATGCTGTGGGGGGCATTTTCCAGGCATAGTATGCCACTTGTCCCCTTAGAGGGAAGGGTCACTGCAAATCAATACAAGGTTATTCTGAGTGATCACCTTTATCCTATGATGAAACATTTCTATCCTGATGGGAGCGGTCTCTTCCAGGATGATAATGCCCCCATCCACAGGGCATGAGGGGTCACTGAATGGTTTGATGAGCATGAAAGTGATGTGAATCATATGCTATGGCCTTCGCAGTCACCAGATCTCAACCCAATTGAACACCTATGGGAGATTTTGGGCCATCATGTTAGACAGCGCTCTCCACCACCAACATCAAAACCCCAAATGAGGGAATACCTTTTGGAAGAATGGTGTTCCATCCCTCCAGTAGAGTTGCAGACACTAGAATCTATGCTAGACTAGAGGTAGAATCTACGCCAAGGCGCATTGAAGCTGTTCTGGCGGCTGGTGGTGGCCCAACACCTTACTAAGACACTTTATGTTAGTTTTTCCTTTAATTTGTCATCCCTCTGTATGTTCCTGTGATGCGCATTCCATGTCCTTTTCCATGGTGATTGGACAGACAGGTAATGCTATTTCCAGGTATTAGCCCCACTCCCCTGGCACATTGTAATTACCCCTATTCCACCGGTGTTTATCGGCCGGTCGCAATGGCGACATTGCGCCTGTGAACTGGGCCCATCGTTAAAGGAAAGAGCAGTGGAAATCGCGGGCGGTAACAAGTTAATAATGCGAAGACTTTTGTAGGAAAAGAGAAACAATCTCATGCGAGATTCCAGCAGTACAGCGGAGAGGGGCCTTAGATCGGCTGCCAACACGTCGGGGAGGAGAGTGGAATCTCCAGTTCCGGGAAACGTCCCCTCGAATCTCTTTCGACTTATCTCCCACCCCCACCCCCCAGCCCTGACATGCTCTTCTCCCTCGTCCTCCTCCTCTTTCTCCTCCTCTTCCTCCTCGCAATCTGAGTTTGGAGGGTTTGTAAATAATTGAAGAGGCCCCTTGCTCTTCTCGCGTGAGTCTTTCTCACGTTTATCGGGCTGCTCGGAGCCTGGGGACTGAAAGGCGGGAGGTGTGTGGGGGGGGGAGGCACCCTCCATCTGGCGGGGGAACTGACGCAGCCTGCTGGCCGAGCCTGGCCCCACTGCACGTGTCACATTCTGAGGGATACGCTCGCTTCACAAACGGAAAAAAGAATAAAGCTGTCATTGTAGTTTCTCGTCTTACTGACTTACTGCCTTAAAACCTACTGACATCGCTTACTATGTGAACTAGATTCAATGTTCCTATATATGGATAGCTGCTACGGTATGATGGGACTGTACTTTATCGGACCTGTTTATAGTTGTTTCAACGACCTTCAGCATTCACCTATTGTAGGTCACTTTGGATTAAAGCATCTGCCAAATTAATGTAACGTCGTGTAAAGTGCAGCTACACACACACACGATATTTAGTCTTCCACCATGCCCGAGTCAAAACACTGTTTTGTTTTCAGATCCAGGGTGGAAATCAAAGGAAGAAATTGGTCCATTTACAGTCTGGCCGGTTAAACAGAGGCACTCCAGCTAATTGCACCTGCCAGCCGCAGATTTTGAGAAGTAGAGCGCATCAGCTCACTGAGTGCATTCATCAGGCTGCAGTGCTGCGTCAAAAGCACACGCAAATTAAATTACAGGGTAAAATTGGTACAATTGCTTGTTGAAAATAGCTGCTCCTGGGAATAATAAGCTGCTGATTTGAAGAGTGTACGCCAGTGTTTCCAACAAACCACATGTGGCATGTACTGTAGGTCAACAGAGGCATATTTTAGGATAAAAGTAAACTAAATTTTGATTCATGTCAAGCATGAATTGACTTGACTGTTATGTAGTGGGGCTATTATCTACTACATCTATTAACTTGTGATTAGTTCCACATGGTTTTATTTAGTCTCACTATGAGAAATAGGCAGATTTCCTACAACTCACCCTTTGAGATTAAAACGAATGAAAAGAAATGTAAAAGTTGGAAAGGAAAATTGTAAACAATTGTTGAAGAAATGCAAGGCACACACACACACACACACACGCGCGCGCGCTGCAGGTAGCACTCTCAGAGTCGCTGTATAAATGCAGCCAATGACAGATCAAAGTTTAATGGTCTTGGGATAGATTGCTGGTCTATTTTAGGCTTGTTTCGGGATAATCAAGCGTGTCCCTTTCGGTCCACAATTTCACAAGAGGAGAGCAACATCGGAAAGAGTGTGGGGAGGGTACATTATCTCCAGCCATAGAGGTGCTATTATTTCATGTTTTCAATGTTATAACAATACCACACATACCTTAATTACAGCCCTTAATCTTTTCCCCCTTATCCCCACTCTAATGTGTCCTTGCGATTCTTGATAGGTGCATACAAATGGAATGTATTATTATTATTATTATTATGATTACTTTATGAAGTATTATTCGTCTTCTTTGTTGGCATAACGACACAGAGTCTTTTCCAGAGCAACACACAGTCTTTTACAGAGCGATACACAATCTTTTACAGAGTGACACAGTCTTTTACAGAGCAACACACAGTCTTTTCCAGAGCGACACACAGAGTCTTTTACAGAGCGACACACAGAGTCTTTTACAGAGCGACACACAGAGTCTTTTACAGAGCGACACACAGAGTCTTTTACAGAGTGACACACAGAGTCTTTTACAGAGCGACACAGAGTCTTTTACAGAGCGACACACACAGTCGTTTACAGAGCGACACACAGTCTTTTCCAGAGCAACACACACAGTCTTTTACAGAGCGACACACAGTCTTTTCCAGAGCAACACACACAGTCTTTTACTTAGCGACACACAGTCTTTTCCAGAGCAACACACAGAGTCTTTTACAGAGCGACACACAATAATGCCACAGTTGAGCCTTGTCTGAGATTCAAAACCGCAACCTGCTTCTTACAGGGTGACAAACACAGCAGCACATTGGCATGACTGCACAACCACAGCGGGTCAATTTCCACACAGCAGGCAACTGATTAAATCAAGTTCCCAAGAGTTAGTAATTATTTATTATAGTAAACAGGGAACACAAAGCAATACTAAACATTTCACTTGATTGCAGGGTACATCCCAGGACGATGGATGAGGCAGATACCATAATGTTTAATTGTTTTTTTTAATTTAAATCTTTTTTTTTTTCTTTTTTTTTTTGTTTTGTTTGGGGGGGCGTTCAGATTTCTTGTCTTGGCTACAAACAAGAGTAGACAAGCAGGTATCCTTAAAGAAAACAGAAACTCACTAACTAATCACATAATATATAATGAAATGACATTGAATTGATTTCATTTTTCTAAATTAATATACTGTCCACGCAATAAAACCCAAGCTGGTCTTCCCTGTTAAGTTGTTATGTGAATGCTAAATACAGGTTGGGGGGATTGTCATTGTGACCCAGGACAGTATGAATGTCAGAATAGACACAAGATTAATATCTAATCTGTTTAAATATCTATTGAAATATCCTCAAGGGCAGTTGCCTAGCAACACACCTCAAGACAAATAAGGTGTACCATGCTACAGGTGCTGGACTACAGGCTGTGAGAGCATTAATGGGAATAAAATGGGAAATGGGGAATCAGGTCTGAACTTGGGTGCGTGGCAATCTTTACACTAGTCCTCTGATCTCCTTGGAAACGGTACCCTGAAATCTAGAACATGGTGCTTTAGGGTTTTACTTTTTCATTATAAAAGTAAGAGCCATCTTTCTGTCGAGACATTCCTTCCCGGCATTCCATGGTCAGCGTCTGCTGCCTCCCACGGCTGTATTGACCACAGAAGACATTAGTTCCATCTGTCAGCGGGGAGCAAGGGAGGCATTTATTCACGTGACACGTTTCTTGGAGGTTTCGGTGGTAAGCTTTGAACTGGTTTTGGACCATACAGGTAACTCTCAGAGCAAGGTTGTGTGGAGGCCTTCTGCTCAAAATAAGGTATAATGTAAACACAGTTATAGTTCCTTTTGCTCTCAAACATCTCATTGACGTAAGCCCAAATTACTGTCTGTATCAGCTTTAAACCACAGCTTTCCTCTCTTCTGCCTTAAAGGAACTGTAGAGAAGCAATTTCAGCCAGTCAAAAACCAGCACTTACACACACACACACACACACACACACACACACACACACACACACACACACACACACACACACACACAGACACAGACAAAAAAAAAACCCTAAAACAAATGCAGGTCATACATTTTTTCATACATAACTTACAAAAGCCACACTTTGGATCTCAGTCCTATTGCCTGAAATCTTGTGTGTTTGGGCTGGGCAATGTTTGTTGAAGAATTTAAATTTTTTTGCCACCGAAGAACCTTCATTTAACCACAACATTGTAAAAGGGCACATTTGGCAGTGCTAACTTTGAAAAGGATAGCTGCCCAAACGTTTCTCCCATCGAGTGACACCTATTTCCAGAGGCAAAAAGTGGAGAACATTTTTTTTAAGATAAGTAAAGATTAAGTGCACCCTGCATTCCATTTCTTAGACGCATATATCTGTACAGAAATCCCCTGCGACAGATTTATGTCTGGCCTGACCTACTGTATTAACCATAGTTGAGTAAAATATATTTATTATATAAAATATTATGTATTTTAGTGTACAGGCTACACTAAAATATATAACCAACCACCAGAAATTTCCCTTAATCCTGACAGAGCACTGTGTTTCAGTCCTCTTACTGTGACTGGCTGTTAAGTCTCATCGTTGGCCTTTTTCCGCTGAATAAAAACGGGGTGTCAGCAAAAACACATGCTGATTAGAATGAATTACTTGCTCCATTGAGTCACTGATATAGGGCCAAAAGTAATTAAACCACTAATCAAGGTTAATGACCTGAGACTGCTGGCCTAATTATGTTAGAGCGTCAGACGTTCAGAAATGTTACAGGGACTTTACCTTTTCTCTTTTTAGCAGCACAAAGTGTGATGACAGAAATTATAGCGTGCACAGACGGCACAACACATATGTGACCGGATCCCTGCTTTGGATACATGTTTCAAAATGTGGACTTTTTGGGTTTTTAAAGTACAGAATCAGAGCTACAATGAGGTATCACTTGATGAGATTGAGCAAATATTTCTGGACATATGACTGTTTGAATATTGTGATTTTGCAAAACGCAGTTTTGAGAAAACTGGCTTTCAAGATTTTGTTGTGAATTCTGCCCTTTCTCAACCTAAAATACACCCTCAAACCAGGAACTATTGTAAGGAATTGGTATATAGGTTATAGTTATCAAGGAAAAAACATCCAATAGCTTAATACTTTTACATGATGTTCGGGGCATAAGTCTGAATAACTGCACATTATACCGCAATTAAAATTAGGTTGTGTCTGGCGTAAATCAATTATGTTTTATATCCGGGGGCAAGCTCAAGCAAACACACACACACGTGCGTACACATACGCACACACACAGTGACTGTGCACAACATCTGTACCTTCTCAAAGTGGGTTGACAGCCCACGTAAATTCACCCAGGTGCTGCAGATCCAGGTGTGGCTCCGTTACCCAGAAGCCCCTGTGAGGGGGGAAGAGGAGGCAGAATGGGGCCGGCCGCTGGCTCAGCAGTCCTATCCCAGAATTCCCTGGGGACAGGGAAGCATTCTGGGACACTATCCCATCACAATATGGATAGCAGCATCGCATTGGTTACAGTCTGGCTCCATCTGCTTTGCATAAGCAGTTGAACCACATTGTCTCTCCTCCATTAATGAGGGGAATGGGTCTATGGAGACTTCTTCTTCTCCTCTGGGGGACGACAGATGGCACGTTCACGGGTACATTTGTTATACGAGATAAAATCTTCCCTATCAGTTGGAAAATGCACTTTCATCAGAGTTGATTCTTGTGTGGATACGTTGCTGCGTTATATAAGGTGTAGACAGTGAATTGTGGGTATTTTTGAAGGTATTGACGGCACCTGTAGCCTTCAACAGTATAGATGCCATCGCTTTAGCTGGCTAGGTTCTCACAGCCACCCCCCACCACCAAAAAAAAAAAAACTGTCATATCAAATGGTCCTTCTGGTAATAACTGCTGAGTTCATGTTGCTGTGTGAGATTCATGACCCCGCCAGTCTTCCCCGGGGTCCAACCGGGGTGCCTGCCCCGCCCGAGAGCCGTGGTGAGCAGGTGCCATGATTGGCCCAGAGGTGCGTGCGCTATTTTTACACGGCGCTCGTCGCGCCTTTAGGGCTCCGCACACAGCGCCTGTGAGTGCGAGCGTGTGCGGTTTACGTAAGAGGAGACCGTGGGCTAGGGCCTGTGTGTGTGTGTGTGTGTGTGTGTGTGTGGTCCCGGGGAGCGGGCGGCCTTTTTTCACTGATAGCTTCATCCCCTTGGGTCCATCAGGCCCCCCTCCCCAAAAAAACTCCCCCACAGAAAGAGAGAGAGACCCCTCATTTTTCACGTCCTGTCACATAGGTAAAGCGCCCGGAGAATCGGTATGCCCATACAGCTGCAGTTTAGCCCCCCCCCAGACATGGCATAATCCACGCCCCCTGATGTTTGATTGGGCCACAGCGTACCCACCTGCCCCTCATAGGGGCGGAGGATCAAGTTAATGGAAACTACCTGTCAAGCGGAACCAGAAAGGTTAATAGCAAGATGCCCGCAATCAGTGACCTCTATGGTTTAGGCTTGTGTTTCTCTGACGCCTACATTCAGTGACCTCTATGGTTTAGGCTTGTGGTTCTCTGACTACTGCATTCAGTGACCTCTATGGTTTAGGCTTGTGGTTCTCTGACTACTGCATTCAGTGTCCTCTATGGTTTAGGCTTGTGGTTCTCTGACTACTGCATTCAGTGACCTCTATGGTTTAGGCTTGTGGTTCTCTGACTACTGCATTCAGTGACCTCTATGGTTTAGGCTTGTGGTTCTCTGACTACTGCATTCAGTGACCTCTATGGTTTAGGCTTGTGTTTCTCGGACGCCTACATTCAGTGACCTCTATGGTTTAGGCTTGTGGTTTTCTGACTACTACATTCAGTGTCCTCTATGGTTTAGGCTTGTGGTTCTCTGACGCCTGCGTTCAGTGACCTCTATGGTTTAAGCTTGTGTTTCTTTTTCTCCTCTCTAAGTGTAAATGCTTATTGGAGGAATGTCGATGGCATAAATATTCTGCACCCGTTGTGCTGTGACAATGCTGGATGTCGTGACCAATTAGCTATTCTAGGTACACCTCTGGGTGTTACTGTGGGTCAGAAGCGGCGCCTATTTCTCCCTTGTGTCGTTCCTGTGTCTGTGTAATCCAGGTGAGGGCATAATGACTAACATAGCAAAGCAGCTTTTACAACATCTACTTAGAATATAGGAAAAGAGTTGCGAATCTGGACAAAGATGTATTTTCGTAGTTTCGATTACTTTTCCATGATATTCTAATTTTTTGGAAAGGATCTGTATATGTGGAACGACAGGGCTGCAGTATCAACCCCAAGAAGACTGAAGTCACATTTTTAGACAATTCAAGTTGAGCATAGAAACATGTTGTATTTGTTCAGCTAAGTCCACCCTATAAATATTGTTAACAGAAAAGGTGCCTAAGTCTCTTTTCTCCACTATGGAAACAACAGATTATCGTATTCTGGTACACAAGAATTCGGGTTTGATTTTCTCAAAATAGACATTTTGTGACTTCAGTACTTTTTGCACCAGGGTCTTCAATTTAATTTCTATAACAGCTTCAATAATAAGAGTTTCATAATAAAAAATAAAACTAGAGGACATTTTCAAGGTCAATCTGTACAGAGTGAATCCACAGCTGGGTTGCTCTAAATGATCACCTTGGCCTCAGGAAATTCCCTTGGACACAAACTACGAAGACTGTACTGTGAATAATTCTCCGAGCTGTAGATATATATATATATATATATAAATATAAATATAAATGCTGTGCAACAAAGCCTCACCAAAACACATCATATTCGTTCTGTCAGATGATTTCACTGAAATAACACCACATACTCCATGTCTGCTCATGTCTGATGGCCATATTAGCGCTAAACAGTCTGTTATTATTCTGTTCATCTGAGACGGTAATGTACTTCTGCCATCACAGCATGTTTAACAATGATCTACAGGTCATTCGTCAACAATTCTCAAGCAGCGATAGTGTGCAATTTATAGCAGGCACTGTAGACCAGTCTGCTAATGGCTTATGTGCAGTGTTCACACCACTAACAGGAAATGTATAAATATTTGTAAAAGGTGGATAGTTCCGACTTTCAAATAAGTACAGAGAGCTCTGACAATTAATCATAAATAAATATAAGCATAAACTTGTGTTTTGTATCCTTAAATAATACATTCATGAATACATCTGTTGGTGTTTTAGAAGTGACCTGTCAATGGTTCATAGATTATTAGGAAAAACCTGTACATACCACATGCAAAACCCCTCTACTCAAAACCTCTCTATTCAATCCTACTGCCATACACTGCTTTTTTATCTCTACGATTCAAACCAAACATTGATCAGCTTTCCATTATAACATCAAATATGTCTGTCTGTTGTTTAAAATAATACATGATTTTGCGCCACCATGAAATTAATTTGTTACTCATGTATTTATAATACACTGCCTGGCCAAAAAAAAAGTCGCCGTTGCACCCGTCATACATAGTGCCCACTCTGGAGGTAGTGTTAAGATCTGGGGTTGCTTTAATTGGTCAGGTCTAGGCTCAGCAACATTATGCAGCAATAAAATGAAGTCAGCTCAGTACCTGAATGTACTGAATGACCAGGTTATCCCATCAATGGGCATATTCCAGGAAGACAATGCCAAGATTCATCAGGCTCAAATTGTGAAAGAGTGGTTCAGGGATCATGAGGAATCATTTTCACACATGAATTGGCCACCAGAGTCCTGACCTTAACCCCATTGAAAGTCTTTGGGATGTGCTGGAGAAGGCTTTACGGAGTGGTTCGACTCTCCCGTCGTCAATACAAGATCTCGGCCAAAAATGAATGCAACTCTGGACGGAAATAAATGTTGTGACGTTGCATAAGGTTGTTGAAACAATGCCACGACGAATGCGCGCTGTAATCAAGGCTATAGGCGGTCCAACGAAATATTAGCGTGTGCGACTTTTTTTTTTGGCCAGGCAGTGTATGTATTATTATTTGTTGTTTTTATGTGATGTTTCAAACTGCAGATAAATGTTTTTTACCTTTATGGTTAATTCTGGTATAGCCTATGAGTTGGGCATGGTCCCTGCTAAATAAACACATACAGTAGATAAAATAAAGTGCAAAACTAACAAAATAAACTGATTTTGTTTTGGGTTTGCTCCTCTGCCCCCCAAACAACACAACAACTAAAGGAACTGGGTTTGTACCTTTTACGAGAGTGACTGCATTTTCTTTGTGTTTGAATAGCAGATAAAAGCCATCATAAAGGATTGAATACCACCCATAGTCATTGCCCTGATGGCTCTCATAGCAACAGGCCCATGCTCCTAGTTGGTTCTCATTTAGCCGTGGTCTTAGGGCTCCTTGGCTGCCTTGGGTACCATGGTTACCTCCCTCAGGGATGATTAAACTGCACCCATTAATCTTTGCTCATCCAAAGTTAATATTAGACTCTGTCACAACACACGCTGAAACAGGAACACCATATAATTTCCAGTGAGTTGTGGTTTTATTCTAAGTGCGATGAATTAACCACAAATTTATTTATTTTTTAGAACAATTACAGTGAAGAAAGTGTGACTTTGCATAAACACAGGTCACTAGGCCCTTAATCAGGCACAAAAATTTAATTGGATTTTTTCTTTGGCAGGGGCTTAATTTGGGTAAAACCCAGATTCACAATGTTTGTCAGTAATTGGGTAATTGGGAATGAAAAACACCCTGAAATACCAATTTAGTTTGTCCTTAACACACTGTCCTTAACACACTAATAACACTCTATCATTACTATTATTAGTATTAGTAGTAGTAGTACTAGTAGTAATTAATAGTAGTAATAGTATTATATACTATATACTATAATACTCATCATGATAAATTTGTGTAGAATGATTCTTGTAAGGAATCGCAAAGCACTGGAATAGTTTAGGTAGTTACTTTATTTCAGACAATAGGAATTTAAGTGTGATGTTGTATTTATTTTGTGTAGACCATTGACAGAGACGATTGATTAACATCACAACACAACAAATGCGGATGTAGACATCTAAATATGAATCTGCAATACATGTGTCAATGCCAATCAGCTTTTAGCAATGGAAATGGCCTTTCTCGCAGTTTAAAAGCAGTTGCCAGCTCCACCACGCAACCATTACAGTTTGTCTGTTTATTTACAGTATTTATTTTCATTTATTTATTGTTCTGCCATCCTGACGTAGAAGTAATAAAATATGTTCAATTCCCGTGTGAACTGAGCTGAACTGTTTCTGAGCATCGTTGGCACGGCAGAAGTGCAGCGCACAAGCTAACACAGACTTCCCGTGAAGGGTTAATGCCCATCGGTCATTAGCCACCTGCTGCTAGCGCGGTGTCACATTCGTCTTTCTTAGTAATCTGCTCTGTCCAGCGGAACAGGTCATTTATTGTGCTGATGGGAGCCGGATAATGTGCCTGATCCTCGCGTCTCCCAAGTCTTCTGTCCACGCCTAATACAGTGTTACCTGGGTTACCTGGCACAGGGTTACCTGGGTTACTGACACATGGTTTCCTGGGTTACCTGGCACAGGGTTACCTGGGTTACCTGGCACAGGGTTGCCTGGGTTATTGACACATGGTTACCTGGGTTACCTGGCACAAGGTTGCCTGGGTTACTGGCACATGGTAACCTGGGTCAACTGGCACAGGGTTACCTAGGTTACTGACACATGGGTACCTGGGTTACCTGGGACAGGGTTACCTGGGTTACCTGGCATAGGGTTACTTGGGTTACCTGGCACAGTGTGGCTTTTGAATAGACATCTAGAATGCAGAAAGTGCAGCAGGGGGCCTGTATCACAAAGAATATTGAGCTAGCTGGGTAACTGCACTGAGAAAAAACCCAGAACATCTCTTTTTACTTCAGTCCATGATCCAGATTTGAGAGGGTTCCGGGTTTTACTCAGTGCAGTTATCCAGCTAACTCGGTTCTCCTGCTTCGTGATGCAAGCCCCTGGGGGTGATGGTGAGCCCCAATTTAAGATTATCCTTACGTAATACTTAGCGCAACACTTGCAAACTCTGGCTTGAGGGAAGCCATGTCCCTGCTGTTGATGGATATCTTAAGTGCTGCCGCCATCAGCACTTTCTTATGTAATTCTCGGTGAGCACGTGAAAGGCTGGAGGCTTTTCCTTGGAGCAGACTTTTTTTCCCTATTAAAAGTTAAATCGAGCGGGAACTCCAGTCATCGCTTGTCCAGCCAATGTTCAGAGACGTAGCATCTCCGCTAATGGAGAGAGGGAGCCTCTCACCCCGATGATCCTATTCATTTTGCCTCCGCATTCATCTCCGCATACGGTTATCAGCTTTTAAAAGACCTTTCGGCGTTAGCAGCAACAATCCACCGCAAGCCGAACTAGACAACAAGGCAGCAAAAATGTGTTAAAGAGTTTCAGCTCTGCTTTACTTTACTTTCTGACACATTCTCACCGTATTTCTCACATCTTACATTAAATAATAAATAAATTAAACCTGCAGTAGATATATAGGGAAATACAGTATATACTTCCAAAAATAAACTAGCTGCATTTTATTTTAAATAATTAATTTCCCCTTCAGATTTGCTGAGTGGATTCCATCACCTTCAGCAATGTAAGAAGCTTGCATACCATCTATTTCGACAGCTGGGTATATTGGCACAGGTACGTACCTTGCCCATGCACACATCTACTTTGTCCCACACCAGGCTCAAACCTGCAACCTTGTGGTTCCAAATGCATTTCTCTGTCCTCTCCTCCACATTTTGAGAAAAAAAAAGAAATGATGTAATAATAATAATAATAATAACGTAAAAGAAATAATTTTAAAAAATGTGCGAAACACTCTTAGTTCTTAGTCTCCGTGGATTGAAACAATGCAGAGGGTAGAGCACAATATGTGAGCACAGACCTGCTGTCTCTTCAGTGTTTACAGCAGGGCTGAAAAGGCGAAGATTTTATTGCCGTTTTAAACTGAAGCACACGCCCGCTCAGCCCCAAGGTCACAGCCCCTGTCGAGTCCATTTTGTCTTTTGAAAAAACGCAATAGAGCAGTTTAGCTCCTGTCAAATGAAATTCCTTTCAGAACATTTCGTCTTTCAATTTAGAATTCGGCCTATCAGTCGCTTGCACAAAGGTTTCTATAGAAGGAACTTCTCGTGAAATATAATTCCACACATTCTGCACAAAGAAGGCTCATCCGAAATAAATATCGCAATTATGATCATTTCTCTTGTGAGTTACTACAATAAATGCTACATAACAGAAGACAGACTCTCTTTTGCATTTTGTACATTCTTTCACAAATTTCTACTTAAATGAGAACTCCATCAAAAAGCCATAATTTGACATTGTTCCTAATTGGATATGAAAGGCGGAACGACACGTACACTCCATACGTCTGTCTGTCTTTATGTCTGTCACCTAGCAACATAGCTGCACTGGTCCTAGTTTTATCCAGATGTTTAATCCCCGCTCTGCAGGTCCCATTATGCGGTGAGTTCATCCATATGGCCGGCTTCACTCCTCTCAAAAGCCACAAACTGATATATTGCGTAGCAATGCATGAAACATTACCGTGACAACTGAGAACCGTGCTCCCAAAGCTAGCTCAAAACAGTCGGCCCAAAGCTGAACCCCACTCCCTTCCCCCAGTCACTTAAAGAGGACGTCTGCGCCGTCATAACAAACAGGAAGCAAGGCCTTCAAGTGGCAAACATATTATTCTATTCTAACAAGTGTTCGCGAGCCTTTTTTCTCTTCATTATAGCCTACCTCACAGTGAATGACACCCCCTAGGTGCCGCCTTCAGTTGGTCCATTCAGAGGGAGGGAAAGGGCAAGTACAGAGGAAGTTTCCAGCTCAAGTACATTTTCTCCACATGTTCCTTTTCTCCTACGCAAGCTTCCTGCTGACCAGAAAACCAATTCATGCTGCAGCTCCAGCGGAGACAGAATGCCAGGTGTTTCATAGGTGTAAAAATGCTCATTTCCCACTGGCCTACCTCTTTAATATTACCCTAAAGCTGGCCCATGAACAAAAATCTGTAAATGTAAAAAAAAAAAATAAATAAACAAAAAAAAAGCTTATACACATTACATACACACCCTAAATCATATTAAATTCATGAAATTATTTTTAAAAATGAAAACATTCAGCTCATTTGCACACAAAATGTTTGGGTCATTGGGTGCTGGCTCATTGCCTTTTTTGACCAGAAAGACTGACTTTCATTTACCCAAATACGTATGTCGGGCAGTGCAGAATGTTTAGAAATAGACTGTCATTAATGATCATGCTGCCCTCTTTCCAGTTGTTGAATATCTCCTCCGCTGCCAATAGCATGGCAGCTTGATAAATAACACTTCCGGTGGGATTGTGAGTAATTTCACAAGGGGATCCCCCATTGTATTTGACCCCTGGAACTTCCTCCGATCATCTATCATTTTTGACGGGGTCACAGAGGAAGTTTCCAAATAACTTTGACTGAATGGGGTCATTGACAGTAGTGGCATGCTATAGCATCACTTGACTCCATATATAAGGGGAAATAGGTTACCTTAAAGCATAAATAATAAGATTACTTTCATTGAGCTCATGAAGAAAACCTCTACAGGTGAGGTGGGCAGAACCACGAATCGATTGATCGATACATTTCAGAGACGCCTCTGACATATCATTTGGAGAAATGATGATGGGCTTGCAAAAGAAAATTGAGTAAGGAACATTTGGTGAATAGTGTGTGTTTATATTCTGTTCTGTGCTGCATAGTAGTATCAAGCTTCTGCAATCGCCATGCATCACCAAAGTGCAAGCTTAAATGCACAGTAAACCAACATATGCATGCTTGTGCAAAACTCTCACATCGTCCCTGTGAGCAGAGATTTAATCTAGCCACGGTGTGTTTGTCCTTTGATTTCTTTTGATTGTTGAATTTTGTTTTTGTGCATGAACAGTTGCTGAAATTAATGGAAATGCAAAAGAAAAAGGCTACAGGCTTCTGGGGCACTGCAGTGAATACTGGGATTTTACTACTTTCTTAAGTGAAAAACACAGACTAACAAGGGTTATTAATGCAAATGGTACATTTCTAAGAAACGAAAAATTAACACGTCACAATCGTTGAAAGGGGTTTAAAAACGGGGCCCATTTCTAAGAAATATCATCCATTCTTGTTGGCTCCAGTTCCTTTAATACAAATATATATACGTATGTATATATATAATATATATATATACACTGCCCGGCCAAAAAAAAAGTTGCACACTGTAATATTTTGTTTTAGCTTTGATTATGGCGCGCATTCGTCGTGGCATTGTTTCGACAACCTTATGCAACGTCACAACATTTATTTCCATCCAGACTTGCATTAATTTTTGGCCGAGATCTTGTATTGACGACGGGAGAGTCAAACCACTCTGTGAAGTGTTCTCCAGCACATCCCAAAGACTTTCAATGGGGTTAAGGTCAGGACTCTGGTGGCCGATTCAAGATTCAAGATTTCTTTATTTGTCACATATAACGTACGTGTACAGTTATAGTGAAATGTTACTGCCGTTTCCAAGATTATGCCCAATACAGATACTCAAAAAAAATGTACCACACTATACAAACTTACAATTTAAAATCTAAATTTACAGAGTTATTAAAAGTTACAAAATTTACAAATTTAAATTACAATTTACATATTACACATTAAAGGGCATAAAAAGGCATGGGTGTATTTGTACATGTAATGGCTAATAAATAATAAGTAATAAATAATCCCAGAGGGGGGAAGGGGGGGGGGGGTAATGACATTGTTCATGGTTGTATTCGGAGTTCTATAGAGTTCTATGTGCACCAGATGTTCTAGATGTAGTCATTCAGGTGCCGGATGGCTTGCGGGAAGAAGCTCTTCCTGAGCCTCTCTGTGCTCGCCATGTGAGTGCGGTATCTCCTTCCTGACCGTAGCAGAGAGAACAGTCCATATCCTGGGTGGCTGGGGTCTCTCAGGATCCTGTTGGCCTTGGTCTTGCATCTTCGGGTGTAGATGTCCTCGAGGTTGGGGAGTGGTCTCCCCAGGGTACGTTCAGCTGATCGTACCATTCTCTGTAGGGCCTTGCGATCCTGAGAGCTGCTGTTCCCATACCAGGTGGTGATGTTCCCAGTCAGGATGCTCTCGATTGTGCACGAGTAGAAGCTCCGCCGAATCTGGTGGGACGCTCTGAATTTCCTCAGTTGTCTGAGGTGGTACAGTCTTTGGCGTGCTTTCCACACCATGGTGTCTATGTGTAATGACCATGTTAGGTCCTTGGTGATCTGGACGCCAAGGTACTTGAAGCTGTCCACTCTCTCTACGAGGGTCCCGTTGATGGTTAGGGGGGTGTAGTTCCTCACTTGCTTCCTCCCGAAGTCCACCAGCATCTCCTTTGTCTTGCTGATGTTCAGATGGAGGTTGTTTTCCTGACACCACTGGGTCAGGAGCCTCATCTCCTCCAGGTAGGCCCTCTCATCGTTGTTAGTGATCAGGCCTATCACTGCTGTGTCGTCGGCAAACTTGACGATGGTGTTGGAGTCAAAGGTGGCTGTACAGTCGTGCGTGTACAAGGAGTACAGCAGTGGGGACAGAACACAGCCCTGGGGGGCTCCCGTGTTGAGGGTGAGGGAGGATGAGGTGTGGTTGCCCACCTTCACCACCAGGGGTCTGTCTGACAGGAAGTCCAGGATCCACTTGCAGATTCATGTGTGAAAATGATTCCTCATGCTCCCTGAACCACTCTTTCACAATTTGAGCCCGATGAATCTTGGCATTGTCATCCTGGAATATGCCCATTGATGGGATAGCCTGGTCATTCAGTACATTCAGGTACTCAGCTGACTTCATTTTATTGCTGCATAACGTTGCTGAGCCTAGACCTGACCAATTGAAGCAACCTCCAGAGGCTTGTACAGTGGGCACTATGCATGACGGGTGCAACTGCGACTTTTTTTTTGGCCGGGCAGTGTATATACAGACGGGCGACAAATTAAAGTAAAAACCAACATAAAGTGTCTTAGTCAGGTGTTGGGCCACCACAAGCCGCCAGAACAGCCTTGGCATAGATTCTACCTCTAGTCTAGCATAGATTTTAGTCTCTGGAACTCTACTGGAGGGATGGAACATCATTCTTTCAAAAGATATTCCCTCATTTGGTGTTGTGATGACGGTGGTGGAGAGCGCTGTTTAACACGTCGGTCCAAAATCTCCCATAGGTGCTCAATTGGGTTGAGATCTGGTGACTGTGAAGGCCATAGCATATGATTAATATAATTTTCATACTCATCAAACCATTCAGTGACCCCTCGTGCCCTGTGGATGGGGGCATTGTCATCCTGGAAAAAACCACTTCCATCAGTGTAGAAATGTTTCATCACAGGATAAAGGTGATCACAGAATAACTTTCTATTGATATGCAGTGACCCTTCCCTCTAAGGCGACAAGTGGACCCAAACCATGCCAGAAAATGCCCCAGCATAACAGAGCCACCGGACCCCCTCACTGTAGGGGTTTATCCTTTAATTTATCACCCGTCTGTATATATATATATATACATATTTAAATATGCATACTGTGCTATTGTGTGTGTATGCATCCTATATAATAGGATGACTCTGCAGAGCTTAGAGAAGTGGGATTTAGCATGTCGGCCATGAGAGGGCTGTGGGCTGTGCCTTGTGATGGGCGTCACCGTGCCACCTTCAAATGAAACAGTTTGAGCACGGTCAGCGGCATGGCGCAGTCGCTCGGCCACTGTGGCCTTATTCCTCGCTCGGCTTTGTTAGACACGCCGCCCGGTCGCCGTGGATCTAGCGGCGAGAGAAATGCGCGCTCTGCGCATCTCCTTCCGCTTTTCTATGTCTGTTTCTTTTTTTTTTGTCTTTTGGAAGAGCAGGGATGTCAGTTACAGATGCTTCTTACTAAATTAGATCCACACACACACAGACACACACACACACGTGTGTTTGACAAGTCTAGACCCGCACAAAACACAGTGTGTCGAGGTCCTGCTGTTTGATGTTTAAAACAGCCAATAATAGCAGAGCACTGCTTCAAAGAAGCGGCCATTAGATAGAGCACGCCAACCCTTGAAATGATATGGGCTTTATGCATTATATAGCCTATAATAGGTATTTGCTGTTACAGGTACAATGGTTATCCAGAGGCATTTCTATAAATATCTCCTTTCAACCCCTTTCAGAACAAACAGATGGCTTGTCACATCTGTGCGCTAGCATGCAATGCTGCCACTGTGTTATTATGCTATACTGCACTATGACATGCTGGAGGGCGTCTTCGAGATAAATGCACTTCTGTGAGTGCTCAAATAGGAGCTCTCTCATTGCACGTGTGACCTTTGCAATGCTTTTACTTCCTGTCCAATCAACACGTGTGCCTTCAACGAGGAGCCACAGCCAACAGGGGAATGACTCCAAGCTTGCGCCTCAATAACCATGGTGACCATGGAATATTTAGTGGTGTCACAATAGTCCAGAACATTTGCATGTGTTTTGATTTACTCAAATTTCTACAAGATTCCAACAGTGCTAACCTTGTCACTTGTGAATTCTCATCATACACAATGAACTAAAGCGGACTTTAGTCTGGGAAGTGCAAAGAGGTTTATAGGATGGATTCCCAAGTCCAGTACAGTTCCTGTTGTACATTTTTATTAAGAGACTTGATCTGGCTCCGACCGATCTGTGAAATGTAGGTTTAGGCTGAATGACTTTTGCCCTCGATGAAGGGGGATCTGTCCAAAGATACTCTACTGTATGTTGTATATGATCTAGTTGTCTTTAACTGCTATTGATTATGCAGAGCTGGAGACTGAGCATTGTAAATCTAAGACAGAGGGAAACAAATGATCAGGTTTTGACATTTCCCAAGTACTGATAAATCAAGTGATTCACAAAGAGATGGCAATAATCGCACCCATTGGTGTACAGACTTCAAATAAATATGTAAATCAACAGGCAAAGGCTTTATTAAAACAATAAAAGCACACCTTTGAAAATGATTACTTTACTATCCCCTGTCCATCACATGCAATATCACTAAACCACAAAATGGCAGTTTATGTCTCTAGTTTTCTAACATGGAACAAACCAGTGCAAAAAAAAACAAAACAGAAGTGTATATTGTTTAATATGGCTATTGTTTGATATTATTATTTGCAAAACATGTAACAATAACCAAGTATCATGCATAGTTTTACAACTTTCTTGCCTTTCTGTTTCTGTATTACTCTTTTACCTAAATATCCTTGTAGTGCGCTTTGGATAAGTGAATCCAAAGGTTTGCCAATCTGCTCCATTAATATGAAATAATTTCCACTCTAATACAGTTCATTTGACACTGCTATTTCACACAAACTTTCACAATTTTAACTATGTTAAGCAACCTTCTCCTTTATTGAAGTTAATTTCTCAATCTTTGCAATAGGACAAAGGTCAAAGACAGTTGTCAGAGTAAGACTGCAAAAAAAGTGAAATGTCAGGCAAGTGACATTTCAAAGAGGAAGAATGTCTCTTTGGACTTCTTGGTTGTTATTGGAATTAAATACTCCCAGAATGTAGCTTACCTGAAATAGCTGAGAATTGCATAAACCCCATTTCACACTGTTTTATTTGCCAAACCACTCAACACTCAGCAGATATGTGTTAAAAGACTGGCTCCTCTTGCCAAATCTATAGGTGTAAAATTATATGTGACGCAATAGGCTGTCTGGGGAGTGTCTTGACTCTGGCAAACTTTGATAATGCAAAGCTGTGTGAAAAGACATAACTTGTCGTGTTCATTTGTCTCTTACCACAAATAAATACACTGCCTGGCCAAAAACAAAGTCGCCGTTGCACACGTCATGCATAGTGCTCACTATACAAACCTCTGGAGGCAGTGTTATGATCGGGGTTTGCTTCAATTGGTCAGGTCTAGGCTCAGCAACGTTATGCAGCAATAAAATGAAGTTAGCTGAGTACCTGAATGTACTGAATGACCAGGTTATCCCATCAATGGGAATATTCCAGGACGACAATGCCAAGATTCATCAGGCTCAAATTGTGAAAGAGTGGTTCAGGGATCATGACGAATCATTTTCACACATGAATTAGCCACCAAAGTCCTGACCATAACCCCATTGAAAGTCTTTGTGATGTGCTGGAGAAGACTTCACGGAGTGGTTCGACTCTACCGTTGTCAATACAAGATCTCGGCCAAAAATTAATGCAACTCTGGATGGAAATAAATGTTGTGACGTTGCATAAGGTTGTCGAAACAATGCCACGACGAATGCACGCCGTAATCAAAGCTGAAAGCGGTCCAACGAAATATTAGAGTGTGCGACTGATGCATTTGTTTAGGAAATATTCAAAGCAGAGCTTCTAAATTCACGTCCAATCTACAATTCAGATCACTCTCAAGAGTGAAGTGTTTATCTTGTCTGCCATTTCATGTGACTCTATTGCATGGGCAGTGTGGACATTTTACATGCAGGGTGTGAAACTAACACCAGCCACCAGCCAAATGCTGGTAAAATTTTGATTGGGGCTGGTAAACCTTTTACTGTAGCAGCCACTTTGGCTGGTAACCAACCAGGTTGTGTTATACTGTAAAAATGTTGAAAACGGCTGGTGATTTTTAGTATCCACAAGCCACTCACACAGTCGGTGAAAAAGTTATTTTCATGCCCCGTTTGCCTGTCATCTGAAGCTCTCTTTATAAACAATTATGGCTCAGTGATGAGCTGTCCGTCTCTGTACCCTCAGCTCAACGGTGATGACATCACCCCTAGAATGGCAGATTCAAAGACAAGCATTCCGTCGCAAATAGAAAGGGCAGTCTTCAATGCTTATTTTAAAAGAAATAAATTGAATTCCTTTCCATACATTTATGATGCAAAATTTACATACATTTTTCAATGAAAAAGATGGGGAGTGTGGACCTCCAGTAGTAATAAATACAATACATATCCAGAAGCCCTTCAGCTATATTCCAGATTAGAGGCTTTGTATGGCTGGTCACCTACGGGGCACTGAGAGGACATCTTGCTCGGGGGGCAGGGATTACAGCCCACCGTGTAAAAGACTGTACATCATAATAGTAAAAGCATTAGCCTTAGAGTAGATAATTACAGTAAAAGCACTGGCCTTAGTAGACATAATCACATTGAAGTGCTAGGTGTCTGTGTAGAGGCCACACTAAGCATACTAACCTGTCAAGCTCAAAGCCTTTTCAAGTTACTGCATAGGAGGACTGGGGGGTAGGGCAGCGGTGTTGGGGCTATCTCATGCTTTTTTTTTAAATGTAGGTTTTGAACAACGACGCAGTTTCATTTTTAGAAATTTGTACAATTTCACATTCTCAGTTTCATGCTCATAATAGCACCTAGCACACAATATTACCCTGAACCATTTTGGCTTTGTTGTTTTCATACTGATGAAATATCAAGCAGGTTAATGCCAACATATTGTTCTTTTTACATTTATTTTTGGTTATTTTTCATATTTTTAGCTTTGCAATACTTTTCTGTCACTGGTATTCATACTGCCTGGCCAAAAAAAAAGTCGCACACTCTAATATTTCGTTGGACTGCTTTCAGCTTTGATTATGGCGTGCATTCGTCGTGGCATTGTTTCGACAACCTTATGCAACGTCACAACATTTATTTCCATCCAGAGTTGCATTAATTTTTGGCCGAGATCTTGTATTGACAACGGGAGAGTCGAACCACTCCGTAAAGTCTTCTCCAGCACATCACAAAGACTTTCAATGGGGTTACGGTCAGGACTCTGGTGGCTAATTCATGTGTGAAAATGATTCGTCATGATCCCTGAACCACTCTTTCACAATTTGAGCCTGATGAATCTTGGCATTGTCGTCCTGGAATATTCCCATTGATGGGATAACCTGGTCATTCAGTACATTCAGGTACTCAGCTGACTTCATTTTATTGCTGCATAACGTTGCTGAGCCTAGACCTGACCAATTGAAGCAAACCCAGATCATAACACTGCCTCCAGAGGTTTGTATAGTAAGCACTATGCATGACGGGTGTAACGGCGACTTTTTGTTTGGCCAGGCAGTGTATGTCTACTTTGTGTTCTATACCATTGCTGAGGTTCAGTTTGCATTAGTACCTTTTTGCAAAAACAAATTACCAGACATGCATCCTAGAGTATGTGGAGAAAACATCTAAGATTAAATTCCCAGGTAGCACACTGCCAGTGTACCCTTCAGGTTCTTAGCCTGCATTGCTTCCGTATATATCCAGCGGTATAAATCGGCACACTACAAAAGTTGTGTATGTCGCTCTGGATAACGGTTAAAATGCCTGCTTAACGGTCTGTTAAAATGCCGTAACGGAATGTCAACGTGCGTTTGACTCAACCTGACGAGAACATGCAGGCAGGCAGGAGAATGTTAATATACTGTTTATATCGTAAAGAATGTGAAAAAAAATATGATATTGTAAAGGCATCTGAAGTACGGAATGTCTGAAATTCAGGAAAAAGGAATGTCACTTGAGACCTTGTATAAACTCAAGTATCTTCACTTGATATTGGACTGATTGGTAGTGGAGGGTAAGGTATTATTGGATATGCACTCCTGATTAAGGACTTTACTCACGTGAGTATTTGGAATGAATAGATACTATGGCCATGCACATACCATGGCTTTATTTAATTGTAACATCAGTCCATTTGTGAATTAGAAGATGCACGCACACCCAACTGCTAATGAGGAATAGATCAACAGAAGGCAAACATTCAAAAGAAAAAATATTCCAAGCTATTTGCTCTTTAATTTAGTTAGATAATTAAACTTAGGAGCAAAGAGTGTCCAACCTCATTTGAATCGCTGTAACATCAGTCTAAATTACAGTTTTTTACAATTGCTTTGACTCATTTTGCACAGCAGAATTTCAATGTACAAAACTCAAAATGCAAAGTGCCAAACTGACTTTCAAAATTCATACTCTAAGACACTACATCCTATGCTGGCATACAAAGTGTAAAACTGTTAACACAAAGTGCTAAACTGACTTGCAGAATTCTTACCTTAGGACACTACATCCTATGCTGACATACAAAGTGCAAAACTGTTAATACAAAGTGCCAAACTCTAAATCATATGCTCCATTCTCAGAATACAGCCACCTAATATTACAACAATGTTCAAATGTTTATTACTACAAATGCAGATCACTAAATCAATTCAACAGGTGTTTGTAGTCATGTCTCAGTACTTCCAACAACCTTGCCCAGGTGAGTAGCATTGCCACACAATTGATAATATCTTCACCACTACAAAAAAGGCTGCTTAGAAACCTGAATGGCAGTTTCTGACAACATGGAGCACGTCAGTGAGGTTGAGGTTGGTAACGAAGGACAGGGTCATGGTCGTGGTCGTGGTCATGGTCGTGGACCATGTACAGTAAATATACAGTATATAGGTAATTGGTACTGTACATGCCTAGTTTGCCTAGACCCAGCCCTGAGACCATTGGGCAGGCCCACACACATCCATCCCTGATTGGTCAGCCTGACCCTCTGCTGGGGGCGTAGTACAACTCTGTGCGCCTCATACATTTTCTGGATGGGCTGTACAACCGTCTCGTACAGCCAAATGCTCAGATGGTGTTCATCATTGTCTGGGACAATGTAAACTTCTATCGTGCATTGGCTGTGCAAGACTGGTTTACAGCCCATCCATAGTTCCGATTCCAATTCCTTCCACCTTACTCCCCCTTTCTGAAGTCCATATGAGCAAGAAACGCTCCTTCAGGCCATGGATGAGGCATGCAATGACATTACAGCCCAGTAGTGTCAGGGGTGGATAAGGCACTCAAAGATTTTACCAGCGCTGTCTTGCCAACGAAGACATCGGATGCAACGGCGACAAAATTCTGTGGCCAAATGCAGCGGAGAGGCAAAATGCTGGTTAAGCACAGAGAAACAGTTTTTTTTTTTTTTTTACTTTACAGTAAAGTTTGTTGTTACTGTAACTGTTTTTGCTTTTACTGTTTTTTTTTGTTTTCACTGTACAATACAGTTGAGTTGACAGTACTGCATTACTGTATGATTTTTCTTTAATGATTAAACTTCATATAATCTAATCTAATATTTTGTTTGTCTTTCATAAAAACACAAGCGCAAAACTGCAGTCTATCACAGGGGATGATTGCTGTACATAATTTCAAGTATTTATGAGGAAATGACCATTGCATATTCTTTTTTGGTAACAAGTATTTTGTGTTTGACTGCATTATTTGATAATGGCCATTGTATTTGAAAATGCACCAATAATTAAACTTCAACAATTAACTGTTCTGACACTATGATCAACTTTAGCATGAAATAGAATCTAATTTGGTTCAGTTGTTTATATTGTGCATGCTATATATGATTTTGAGCCCAAGATTAGGAGTATAGCATTTTGCATTATGACCAAAAAACACTTTCAAACTCTTTTTTTATCAGAAGGATTTTGTGTTTGGCAGCATTATTTCATGATGACTGTTGTATATTGAAAATGCAGCAATGATTTAACTTCATTGTTTGAAATATCTAATGTTCTGGTGCTGTGATAAACTTTTGCATATAATATTCTCTGATTTTACACTGGTATTTTTATTTTGCATGCTATATTACATTTTGAACCCAAAATGAGCAGTATCGCATTCTGTGTTAAGAGTTTTGCACATTGAAACTCTGTTGTGCAAAATGAGTCAAAGCAATCGTAAAAAACTGTAATTGAGCAAAAAAAAACTTAAACATGTCCCCGATCTGCAATCCTCTGACTTACAGCGAAGTTGAGACAGAGCGTCTCCTCCACATCGTCCCCTTCGTAATCCGGCAGCTGCCGCAGGCAGTCTGGGAAGTGGAAAAACACGCCGGACACCAGCCGCGCGCGTGATTTACACACAGTCAACATCTCCACACAACAGACATCAACAACGCGTGCGATTTAAACACGCACGCTTCACATGTCTGCCCTCACAGTTATTTTCCTCACAAGTGTAAAACAGAGAAAATAGATATGACAACATCACAGGGGATACGGCACGTTTAATAAGTGACACACGCTTATGTTTGTTAAAGAAGCCAGCATAGTTGAGAGGTGACGGGGGGGGGGGTTACATTTGGTTAGGTAATATGCAAAACAGGTTCAGTCAAAGAGAAACCCTACCACAGTTATCCATATGCTTTCTGCAGAGGCAGCGCTGTACTTTGATAACACTTTGAATAATTTTTCTTTTCTTATTTGATCTGCCTCATGCAGGAGGCTGACATTTCCCAATAAATCACCCGCCTCCCGTGAGCCTCCCCTCCCAGGGGACGCCTCAGTCGAGGAATAGCCCACGGAAAACACCTCCTCATTAGCACATTAGCACAACAACAAAAAAACAGGTTTCCTCCATGAGACAATTAATCTGGGGAAAGTCACGGGGCAGACGCCCCACGCATTTATTACCGCAGAGCCTTATAAGGCCTTTATTTAATTAACCCTTTGAAGGGTAGGTTTTTTGTAATGTTTTTTTTTTAAAATTATTATTCTAAGTCAGTGTTCTAGAACTCCATTGCTTTCAATTACCAGTCGTGATTGTACGCCAGCATTAGAATGTTCAGATACGAACATTCTAATCATATGTTTAGGAACTGGCCTTGTAGCCTAAAGGTTGCAGGTTTGATTCCGAGGTGGGACACTGCTGTTGCACCCTTGAGCAAGGTACGTAAAGCTAAATTGCTTCAGTATACAGTATATCCAGATGTACAAATGGATATTCTGTCAAATAAATGCTAATAGGTTGTTTAAGGTGATCAGGATAAGAGTGTCTGGTAAATGCCAGCGACGTATTAAACGTGAACATTTTAAGTTCCAATTGGCACATTATCAATTATTCCAATTATAAGTATATAAGTTTGTCCTGCGTGTTACATTTTACTGATTTGCTTATTTTGTTTGCACTTGTGTGTATTATTAATGCAGATATACCACTGAATATTAATCAAGAGAAACTGAGACCAAGTACACGGGACAATATTAATATTCCCTTCTGGGATTCAAGCCAAAACCCATCTGATTGAGTGTTCAGTATTGTCCATTGCAGCATTGCAGGAACTGTAGAATCACCAGTGCAAATGACTTCACTAAACATCAGTTTCAGAGTCGAGGCAATATCCTAGCAAAAGATATCATCTCTCCTTGTGTGTGTACATGTAAAACGTGTTCTCTCATACGTACACAATCCGCAGAAAGTACAGTGCGGTATTTAATGTGGCACTACTTTATTACGAAGCCTGCTCTGGGTTAATTGAATTGAATGCGCAGAATAAACAGTACATTAGTACATGCATGCTTGTAATGATGCAGTGTACAGGGTAGTGGACGGGTCTACTGTCATCGGGCTGTAATCACGTGCCGCCTTAGGACACTGCTCTTCACTTGAACCCGCGTGAATTCGCGGATGCGTTGCGAGCACGACAAACGCTGCATCCGCGACGTAATCGGTTCAAAAATAGCATTATGGTTATGGATTTCCTCAAGCTGGGGAATATGATCACACTCTTCAAGGGTAAAATATGCAGATATTCGTTCTCGGATGTTAGGGATGATTGCATTTATATGCAGATGCGGAAACTGAAGACTAACACTGCTGAAACGTGCAATTAATCAACGGAAATGCTTATATATAACAATAGCCATTGCGCTCTCAAATTAAATATGCTAAGAATATAAAACTTATTCATCCAATATTCATGGATGGACATCATTTGAATTCGATTTATTTGAAGTATGTATATGTATGTATTTAATTTAAATTATGTCATTCTCTCTTTTTGTCTGCTTTATACATCTGTTCTACCTGCAAAGCAACCTACACCACCACCATTATGATTATGGATTATACATAATTTTTTGGTGAAGTATTTTATACTTTGTAACACAGTACATTTTAGTGTATTTTTATCCAAGTCTGACTACATACATTTTTTAATGGTGAAGTTCAGCTTGAGATTATAAAAGAGGTAAGACGGCATCGTAATTAGTGCTATGCTGACTGATAATGTACTATACTGATTGAAACAGATCAGTGTCCTGTTTTTTTAATCTCATGAATAACTGATTATGAACATGTGATTCTTCAGCAATCCACCCCATTGAAGACTGTTGAGTAGTGAGCACATTTTGTCTGAACTGAAAATAGCATTATGATCAGCAGACTTTGATAGAAAGTATTGTGATGACACAGGTCAAGTACTGTGATGACACAGGTCAGGTATTGTGATGACACAGGTCAGGTATTGTGATGTCACAGGTCAGGTATTGTGATGACACAGCTCAGAGCACTCTAACTTGGAATTACCTGCTCCACTGATGAAAGCTGAACTCAAGTGTGAGATCAGCACATACCATGAGATAATGATGTATTGTATGTAAAGGCATTATTTCTCCCAATGCATTCCATGCTAGGCAACTAGGCAAGAACTGTGCCACTAGGATCGTGGAGAGTTATTATGAGCCACATTGCACTTTTTCCAAAACAACTGCATGCTAGGATAATCCAATGCTGAGAGCTCTTTCAGTTAAATACCTCACCTGCGCAAATGGCTGACATTACCCCACATCACCCTGGCAACGAGGGGTCATCCGCAGCCAGTGACTGTTCAGATGAAGACGTAACGTAATACGTGGCCTTTTGCAGGGAAGTAACCTGACAAGACGGGCGAAACCCCCGGCCGGAGAAGAGTCAGCGTCGCTCCGAGTGATTAATGAAATTCCCATTAGTATCACCTCACCTGCGTGTGGCGCGTCTATTTCTGTGCTTTTTAATTCTGCTCCTTTTAACCCCGCATCAATTATCCCACACAAACCCTCCCACCCTCTTCACATTAATTACACCTGCTGATTTACACCTCTGTGTGTATGGAGGTTCATCAATTATTTACTGGACCCCGGCCTTTTTAGTTAGATTGAAGGCCTCGGACAGTTTTAGGTCCTATTTCCTAATTCTATTTTGGGTGAGTCCAGTGGTCGTTTAATTTCACTTCATTAACTGGGGTTGTCGCTTCATAGTCACTTCAAAACCATTTTAAAAAAAGGTTTTGGAATAACATATTGAGCATCATGCTGCGATACTTGTGATGATCTGAATCTCGGTAGACTTCACGGTTATTTTCCAGTGCGCTATTAATTACCAACCACACGATATTAACCCCATCCTCTCAACTGTGAATGTGTATCTGACGTCTGCACTGTGCTATGTGGCAGAAAAGGAGGGCTGTCAAATAATATCAGATAATATCATTTTTTACATTAGGTAAGTATACACTGGCTCACAGATTATGCATTTAAGTCGCCGATGTCATCTGTTGCTGTGTTGTGCCACCTCCAGAGCAAGATTCATACTGTCCAATTCGGTTTTATTACCGTCTGACACTGTATGTGGCAGTCTGACACAGCACACTGGGGTTCTATTATCGTAAAATGTTTCATATTCTGTAGGAAGGTAAGAACACCTTCTTCACCTCGCATGCATGGACTTATCAAGAAATGAACCAAAAAAAGTCAGAGGAAATTAGCTAATCTGGTTTTTATTGGCAACATTTATCAAATGATCAATATTAAAAAAATAACTGAGGTACAGTCACCAGTTTTGGAATAGTCACTGAGAGAGAGAGAGAGAGAGAGAGAGAGAGAGAGAGAGAGAGAGAGAGAGAGAGAGAGAGAGAGAGAGAGAGAGATCTGCCTTAGGTACCAGGCCAAAGGGTGGGTTTACCCTTTTGCAATTCATTTGACATGTTGCCAACAGCAAGTGACATTATGCTAATTAAATTTGATTTAAACAATGGTTTATATGAAGAGACATAGGCAATTCTGCAATTAGAAGACCACTCTTGTTTTGATTAACTTAAAATATGCTCCGTCTTCATTGTCAATACAAAATGCTCTGAAGTATGACCTGCAGTAGAATGCGCCGTACACACACAAACACACCTGTGCCTGAGTCATTTTTGCATAACCAAAGGGCTGAATACAATATGGCGTGTTTGTTTATCAGTATTGCTAATAAAGCACATCACTGTATTTTACATAGGAAAATGTCCTCCATGCAATCAAAGTGGAAGCTAAACAGTAGTCGTGCTTTTCCAGAACAACCCATATTAACAATTTCCTTAGGTGTAGGCCATCTGCTATGAGTTATGATGGTCTTTATAAGAAGTGGATTTCCGTAAACCTGGGAGAACATCTGGCACCACTCTTGAATTATCCGGTCTCCAAAGAATTAATCAACTGATAAACCCATGCTTCTCTATTATAGTCGATCAACAACTAAGTAACAACTAAAATATAGCAAACCCTACTGTGGTTCGCGCGACGTCTATTATTCTCTCTAAACCGCAGGTTTCCCCCTTCGTAGTTTTCGTTAAAACGTAGCAGAATCGTCACTGGCGATCAACAGACCATTGCACGTGAGAGTGAGCGTGCTTTGCGGGCTTCGCTTGTCTGCGCATGATCTGTGAATAAAGGCAATGGTAATACCTGTATGAAAGCATTGCCTCTGTGTTTCGTGTTGTAGCAGTCGTAACAGCAGAGGAAAACGAGAAAAAAAACATATGTTTTAAACAATTTACAAACTCCCGTGAAGGTTGAAGTGTTTGTTTACGAGAGAAACAGAAGAGAGCGGAATGGTCTGTCAACGAAAGAAAGCGCGCGACTATTGGATTCAGCACTCTGGACAGCTCCGCACGACAGCTGAGGTGACAAGACTTGTTGGAATACAATATTTTTCAACGAAGAATTAAAAAGTATTGAGGGTGTGCGTCCGAGGACCACGCGGGGGATGATGTACAAATTTCGAAAAGCAGATATTTTGCGCTGGTGAAACTTTGGCTCGAGAAATGGACTTAGTGAAATCCTTTTTGGCGTTGTTTATTATTTTGGTGGCGATTGTCTCCTTGTTATCGAATCTGCTGGTGTTACTATGTTTTATGTACAGCGCCGAGATACGAAGGCAGGTGCCTGGCGTATTTATACTGAACCTGTCTTTTTGCAATCTACTTATCACAATTTTGAACATGCCGTCAACATTGTTTGGAGTTATCAAAACCCAAAAGCCTTTTGGAGACTGCGTCTGTCAGACTGTAAGCTTTCTAGAGACTTTCTTGACCACTAACACGATGCTGAGCATGGCAGCTCTAAGCATAGATAGATGGATCGCCGTCGTGTTTCCACTGAGTTACTCCACTAAAATGCGATACAAGGACGCTCTGATCATGGTGTGCTATTCGTGGCTCCATTCTCTCACATTTTCCCTCGTCGCGCTGCTTTTATCCTGGTATGACTATAGCCACGTATACGCGTCCTGCACTTTACACTTAAGCGAAGAGCGCGGGAGGATGAAGTTTGCGGTGTTCACTGTAGTGTTCCACGCCACGAGCTTCACCCTCTCCCTACTGACTCTGTGCTTCACCTATTTCAAGGTCTTAAAAGTCGCGCGGTTTCACTGCAAGAGGATAGACATCATAACAGTGCAGACCCTTCTCCTGCTGGTTGACATTCACCCAAGGTATTTATGACCGTATTCATTTGCTTAGCAGACGACTTTCACCAAGGTTGCAACAACAACACCTCAGATGGGATTCAAACTTACAATCTACTAGTTAACAATGCCCCTAACCATAACTATCCGATATATTTTGACGATAAGCTGGCCAACTTAACTTCTGCATGGTACAAATGTTGCTTCACACTACTGCATGGAGGCATAGTCACAGGTAGCAGGATAAATGACACATTTTCAGGGACAGCTTTGGTTTGGGAATACTTTGAAACTTTATACTTTGAGCATTGATTAAATGCTCATACCGTAATGTTTTTTTTTCAGTTATGCTTTAAAAGTTTAAATATATGTTTCAAATGTTTCCAGTGTTAAACAACGGTGTCTTACGGAGCAGAAGAGGAGGAAACAGCGTGCCACAAAGAAAATAAGCATTTTCATTGGATCGTTCATTTTCTGTTTTGCACCTTATGTTATAACAAGGTAAGTTGACTATCATATATGCCTCAAAAATCCCACAATGGTGATAACAGTCAAAATAATCAAAATACATATCAGATTCACATAAACAGCATGAGGAATTTTTTTTCTTTTTTGAAAAATGATATTAAACTGAACGCACCATAGACCTACTGTGCCTCTCTATATAAACAACAAATGTGTCTCTAGAAGTGTACTGCACGTGTTTCTGGAGGGGGGAGGGGCATTTATTTTTTTATAGATTCGGGCTGTCCCTGCTACTTTTTTTTTTTTTAAATGAAGCGTTGAAAAAAAAATTTTTAATAAATTATACATTTGCCATGTAAGTGTGCACACGCGACTCTCTTCTCTTCTCCCGGAGCCCTGGGGCGAATGAAACGTGAGGGAGCGCACGTGCTGCTGCTTCCAGATTTAGAAACGCTCGTTGCCTTGCCTCTTCACAGGCTCGCCGAGCTCCTGCCTCTCGTGCGCGTCAGCCCGCAGTGGGGGATCGCCAGCAAGTGTCTGGCGTACGGCAAGCCGGCGTCCGACCCCTTCGTCTACTCCCTCCTTCGACAGCAGTACAAGAAAGCCGTGGTCAACATGGTCAACAAACTGCTTAGGAGGGACCTGTACCCCTCTTCTGGACACAGCAGCTCTCTGGACACGGAGAACGACTGCAGCCTGCAGAGAATCAGCTAACGGGAATCTGCGCAGACGCAGACGTAGTGACTGCCTTCCAATGCGAGGGACGGAGTGCTGTCGAGGGCGAACGCGGCCAGCGCGACGGCTGCCTTTAATGCATACGCTGTGCTGTTTAACAGGCACACCTTGAGTGGCTCCAAAAGAGGGAAAAAAACAGAGAGAGAGAGAGAGAGTCTGGGGTTGACGTCGCGGCTTTTACAATTCTACATCGCAAGGGCAGATTACATTTTCCCCCAATGTATCTAAGCTTGATTTCAAGATTAAATGAGTGCAGGAAGGTAAGCGTAGCGACTCGTATTGTCAAACAGGTGTCCTTCAAAAGAGCACTCTGAAATTATGATCTCTTTTTACCATTTTAATTTGCTTTATGTTTACTTTAAATAGGATTGTGAGTATTCTTTATCTCATGATTCTAATGAATCTCGGTGTGTGAATTTAGAGACTGTACAATTCAGCACTCGCTAATACTGTATATGACAGCACTTACCTTTCCTCGTCATTTAATTGGGTAAAAACTGCAAGATGGTCAGATTTCAAAATGATGGCTTGAAATTAAAGTTAATTCTGAGCTGGACAATGCCTCACCATCTATGAAAAAAAAACATATTCAAAGCTAATGTTTTTTAATCTACCAGAAATAGATTTTTCTGCTTTTATTTTGAAAATAAGAAATAAATTGGCTTTGAAAATGACCATGCACAGTACACATTGAAAACTTGCACTTAACTGAAGAGGAACCAGACTCTAGCCTGCACGTATGCACTGGGCCCAGTAGTTCAAAACTTTTAATCCCTATCTGATCGGATCAGATTTGGATTTTGGGTAGTTCAAAACCAAAAAACAGGATTAGGATCACTTTGATATCCGATCAGATCAGGAAATCAAATCCAAGCTTTAATCTGGATCAAATCTTCAAAACGGGTAGTTCAAACCGACAACACAGGATTGGGATCAGTTTGATCCCAAAAAACTGGATTATCTTGATCCCACCAGAGGGGTGGATTTCCAGTGGATTACCAGAGCAAAATGTACTATACAATTTATTTAAAAATATGTTTCAATATAAATAAGATGGCAAAGTTTGTTAACTGAAATAATACACAATTTTTAGCCTTCATGGCAAATCAATTTTAATTTTTTGGTCACGTTTGTGGTGGCCTATTTTGTTTTCAACCAAATGTTGATGACATAAATGTTTATGCTCATAAAAGTATCACAACAAAGATTGTCAATCACAAATGTAATTTAGATTAAAGAAAAAATATATTCAACAAAAAAAAAGTCCATCATCTGTCATCACCTTTCAAAAGTAATTGCGGACAATAGCATCTCGCATTTAGAGGGAAATCCATAGGTGGGCCTAGATCATCAGCAGGTGCAAGGGGCTCTGGGGGATCATCGATGTCAGAGAGGGGGACTGCGATGGACAGCGATATTGTGTAGCACAATACAAGCCAGTGTTATGCGGCATGCTCATTGGGGTTCCACTCTCAGATAGTTGAGGCATGCAAAACGCCTCTTCAGTACTCCATTCAAGCGCTCAATGTCTCTGCAATGTGGTCTCTTGTCTTCCTTGTATTATTTTTCATATCCACTAGATGGAGATCGGTAGTATTAAAGCACTGATATTCAGGATCTAGTAATCTTGAAAAGTCTGAATCTGGATCAGGGTGATCCTATCCTGAATTGCTTTGAAATACTGGGACAAAATCTGGCCGAGTTGTCTGATCCTGGATCACAAAAAATGGGATTTCAAAATCTGATCGGATCTGATTGAGATTAAAAGTTTTGAACTACTGGGCCCTGGTGATAAAACGTATCCCAGGAGTATCAGGATAGCGAAAGGCTGCAGGGTATTCTATAAGCAAGGAACTGCAGCACGTTTGAGTCTCTTTGTTGGAGAGCCCAGTTACGTTTTGACTGTGCCACGTTCGGGGACTGAGCAAAAGGAAAGCATGTTGTTGTTGTGGTGGGCGGTTCTGTGCAATCGGAGACTTCCTCTTCCCCTCAGCTAGCCAGTGAGCTAGGTCATTTCACTGAGCAGCTGGACTAAGGCACCTTTTTTTATTTGCATTACACGTGGCAGGACTGCTTAGTGCTTACACGTTCACGTTACAGCAAGGGTGGCCAATTGAAGAGTTTTTTTTCCAAACCTCACCAAGTCCAGTTTTGATATACCATATTTTTTAAGATGGGCATAATTTTTCTGATAAATGGTTAGGTATTTGCAGTTTTACTTTTACACTATTATTCTTATGGATTTAAGTATGAAAATGTGAAATATATATATTTTTAAATAGAAACATTCCACCAATCTAAAATAAAGAGAAATGTTGATTTTCTCAAAATTGGTAAAAGTGGGCCGAGTGAGTTTTGGAAAAACACTCCATTCCTGCAGGGCCGGTGCAGGTTTTCAATGCCACCAGTTACACTGGCAAATGTAGGCTAATTAGCTGAATGCACTTATGCTGGTGTAAACATAGAGTTGACCACAATAAGACCTTTCTTGTTGGGATACAAGAAGTTTCAGTTGTCATTCAGGAAAGAAAATGAAATTGAAGAAATGTAGCTAAAATTATATAATTAAGAGCAGAAGTTGTTGTGAAATCCAGAAACAGGTACGGTTCTCACGGCCCACCTCTGAGTTACGCCACTGAGACGCAGCAACATGTCGCTTGGGGTCATGACCTTTTAGGTCAAGGGGGATAGAAAAGGCATCAATGCGGACACACCTTACTGAGTCATCTCCTGCTCTGGGCCACCTAAACAACATCTCAACAAAATAGCATTGGATATTCACAATGCTACATGGGTCCACTGGATCTCAATGCACTTTGACTTAAGTCTCTACTCAATCCAACAGCAATGCGCTATGCCCTTAAATTTAGCACATTTGCACAGGAAGTTGTTTTTAAATGTTTCTAACACATGAGTATCTGTTCAACTGAAATTGTCCTTGCGTTACATTCACTTAGCAGAAGCTCTCACCCAGACCGCCGGACAAGGTCTTATCAAAAATGTCGGGGGAGAAACACTGGCTGACACATGCTTGAATGGGTCATTCCAAGTTTAAGGCCAAGATGCATTGGAGTTATATTACATGGAGGCTAATATGTGGCATTTTGCATTTTCAAAAGCCAAAGGCAAATATAATTTTGATCCTGACATCAAAGCTTCTATCTTAGCTGAATGTATGATCAGAATTGACCGAAATGTATTTGTTACAATTAGCCAAGAACGGAGCCATGTATAAAATTCTAAATACACAAAATGTGTGAAGAATGTTCTATTGTTCAAGTGCTTTTAATTACGTTGTGTTTGTGCCAGATTTTTATTGATAATTAACTGTTGTTTTTACAGTATTATTATGCCAAAAAGAGTTGGCTCATGCCAATATGTTCATATTTCTATTTCTGTCGAGATTCTTTGGAAGTTATCGCTCTTAAACAACGTCCATTCTGCTATCTGCTGTGTTTTAGTGTATGAGCAAAATTTGTGAAATTAGTTCAATAAAGTTTCAAAGGACCAAACTGTGTATTCAATGACTTTCTATATTTTGTGTATTATTGGATTTGTTGCAGCCTATTTTCAGAGTTCATAAAGGGGTGACATATGCATCAAATGACAAAGAAACAAATATTTCAAAAGAAACACAATTTAAAGTACAAAACGTCCATTAATATCTGAAATAAGAAAGCATCCCCTTTAGTCGTTGTTGCCTATTTAGCGAAATTCCAACGCACAACAAAATGGTAGTTTACATTTAACACCCTAGGGTGCTAAATGTACACCAGCAGTGTTAAATTTACACCAGTATATTTGCTGTAAATTTTACACCAAGCATCTTCCTAAAACAACAAGAACCAGTGGACACCTGGGGAAATAAACGGTCTTATGGATGGAATGGCCGGTAACCACACAGGTGCGTGAGTCCATGGTTACAAACATTCCGGTATTCCCCCAAGGCAGTGTCTGGGGTTAACTGGGGTAGTGCCGAGAATGAAGTGTGACACGCAGACATTTAGTGTGTGAAGCAGAACCATGGGAACCCGCTTCCTGCTGCTCAAACACTGCTGTAATTCGTTTGTTTCAGGATCAGAACCACTTTTAAATTCGAATCCTTCATTTCAATTAGCCATTTTGCAAATATTTGCCTGCAGCTAACCGCACACAGACACAGAGAGACAGAGACTAGACATGTTGGAGTCGGCGACACCTTGCGGGATTCTGGCCAAGAGCACGTTATCGTCCCGTTAAGTTAAGCAGAAGGACTTAAGCAAACATCCACTCCGTGTAGTTTGTTAGTGACTGAGGGTTCAATAGTATGGGCTCTTTAGTTAACTATAATTGAATCAAACTCGCATTTGTACACATTTATTTTTATTCCGCTTGTTCCGCTTATCCTCTTCCTACTAAACTCGCGTGCCTATGTAATTTGATCGTTTTGACCGTAATGTGCGTAATAAACTCGCAGATTTTTTGGGATGCTTTGTGAACTGAAAGTTTCCGTAGTAGGCTAGGTAATTAAAAGGAAGAGAGCAAAGACGCGGCTGCCACATCGAAATGCATGTGGGATACAAACGGATGGAAATGAATTCACTTGTGTTTGCTTTCAATATATTGGCTACCGTAGTGTGGTGTGCTCCGCCACGTTGCGAACCAGAAGACGAAATTCTAGGTAAAGTATGAGCGCCACAAAACTTTAAGCGGGATGGTTTGATTTTTGCACATTTTCACACGAGACACAAAAACTTAAGCGTCTCAAGCACGAATTCTGCAATTGTCTCACCAGACATATCATGTGCGTTCATATCATAAATATGTATTGTGGGATTCGTAATTATGTAATCAGCAAGGGTTTTGAATGTCCTACCGTCCTTGCAGTCTACGTTATTGTCACGGTGCATCTTATCACCACGAGAATTAAGTGATTTGATGTATCTTAGTTTCATTCGTTGAGTCAAAATTTCCAGTGAGATTTCAGATGTGAATTCCAACTTGTTGTGTTCATTTCGGAGATAGACAGGGAAGATAATTGTATTGTTTTCTTCGTGAGTTACAGTGAGATGGAAAAAAGTAGCTGACACAAAGATTATGTTGATTGTTGCTTGCTGATGGAATTCCTCGCTGATCTGTCATAATTTTATTACTACGTGGTCTAACTAACTGAATATATGCAGACTATACAGTAAATCAGGGAATTTGGAAATCCTGGAAATATTAGTAAAATATATTTTCATTAGATAGTTATTATAAGTGATAAGTGGCCGTATATAAGAAGTGCATGAGACAGGCAGTTGCCAGTCGCATAATAGCCTAAATATGCATGTATGAACTGCTTTCAAACACCTCTGCACTTATTCTAAGGCTTTTTAAAAAAATCTTCATCGATGTAAATTTGGTCAACCTTTGCCTGCGAATGTAATAATGGGAGATGGTACATTTTAACACGAACTATACTGCCATCTAGTGTTATATTTTTAGATAACCCCGAGGTATCTCACCTGAATTTATTTATTTATTAATTTATTTAATTGTTATTATTTATTTTTTTCAGGAAGATGCCAGTCCCTGGAGCCCATTCTGGAACAATGTATGTGTGGCTTTTAAAGTAGTTTGTTGAACATGTTGCAAATAACGGGCGAACACTGGCCCATGTATCTGAACACTTCCATTGTGATTTAACTATTTAAGTTTACTAAGTAAGGTTATGAATGCCCCCCCTTTCGAAAACCCTCTCTGTCAGGGTATTTAACGTGAACCACCCAAGCTGTTTAGGGGGGCAGGGATGAATTTTAATGCTGGGAATTCTGCTCGTATCAAATTTCGTTTTGTCTAAATCTTAAAAAAAGAAGAAGAAGCCTGGTATGGCTTGGGAAGTGGAAACCAAGCCATTTTAGGGCGCAGATTTGGCCCAAACTTTGTCCCTCCCGGGCCTGAGGGAGAGATCAGAGACCCGTTTTCTACTCCGGCCCACAGACAGAGAGAGCTGCCCAGAGGGCCAGAGCATAAAGCTGTCTCAAATACCAGCGGTAATCGCAGGATGTAACATGTCTCTGCATAGCTTCACTGGAAGGGCATAAAAACCTAAGCCTAGTGACCCGGAGGCCATTCCTGGCAAGCTGGAGATCCTGTCGTGCAATTACCTGTGGCATTGTAAATTATTAAATCTGCAAATTATTTTAAATCATTAAAAACTTTATTTAAGAACGTTTATTTAACTATTAAGTTGGTCATTTGTGGTGAGGTAACTGCTGTGCTGCCTGCCATTTTGTTTCAGACTGTGTATCTCTATGGAGATACTCATATCCAAAATATTCACTTGATGTATAGCTTTAGACTTCAACAAAATAATGCCACGGCTATGAAATCATTTCCCTTGATAACATAAAACATGTGCGTACATAACTGAGAAAAAGTGTTTGTTTTGGCACATCAAACAGTATTAAACCGGCCTTACGCAGACTGCTTACTTTCTTTGTTTCATTTTCAAAATAGCTATTTATTTCAAGCTCTTTTTAGATTAACATCTATCAGAGAACAGCCCTTAGTTTAATCCCTGAGTTATTTCCTGTCTGTTGGATAGCACAAGACTTGAGAATGAACATCATATTTAAACAAATTTAAGTTTTGACCAGTGGCCCCCAACCCTGTTCCTGTTCATCTACCGTCCTGTAGGATTTTATTTCAACCTAATTTGGCACAACTAATTTGTACTAAATTAGCATTTGAAAGAGATCTTTAACTGTTGAATGAGGCGTGCTTTGTTGGGGTTGGAGTGAAACCCTACAGGACGGTAGCTCTCCAGGAACAGGGTTGGGAGCCACTGACTGACATGCTTCTCCTTCCTGTCCAGCGAAATGCACAGAGCTCGCGCTGGGGTACTGCGACGACATGCCATATGAAAAAACTATGTTTCCCAACATCCTGGACCACAGGAACCGGCAGGAGGCGGAGATAGGGGCGGAGTACCTGCTCCTGAGCGTCATTCATTCGCTGCTGAAGGGCGAGTGCACGCCCGACATCCGCATGCTGGGCTGCTCGGTGCTCGCCCCGCGCTGTGAGGACAACGTTATGCTGAAGCCGTGCCGCAGCACGTGCGAATTGGTGCGTAAGGGATGCGCGCACGCCTTCGAGGGCATCGAAATGGCCTGGCCCTACTTCCTGGACTGCGACCGCTTCTTCGTCAGCGACGAGGAGGGCTGCTACGACCCATTGGCGACGCTGAGAGGTGTGGCCGCTGAAGCCCCCCTCCCCCCACGCACACAGACACACACACACACACACACACACACACACACACACACACACATGCACACACACTTTCCATGCTATTTCTTGATTCTCATTAATTAAACAGGGTATCTGCTATCCCAAGCTGTAAAATTAGCTTCTTATCAAAAGGACGGTCTAAAATCATCTGAAACTATCCACTCCTGTATTGGCATTGCATGTGAGTCTTTTTGAATGCTGTGCAGGAAGGCAACTTTTACAATAAAATTTACAAGCGGATGTCCGAATAATGTCTCCTTTATCTATTTCAGACAGGCAAGAGGTCGCCCTGGCCAGAATCTCTCCCGAGGAGCCCTCCACCATCATCCAGTTCACCTACCAATCAAACGCGCAGATGATCAGTGTGCTGAAGAAGACGGCGGCGAAATGCTCGCACATCTCCAGGACGTACAGCATCGGTCGCAGCGGCGAGGGGAAGGACCTCCTGGTAATTGAGTTCTCAAATAACCCCGGGCAACACGACCTCCGTAAGTACTGCTTATAACCTCCCTATGTCACGTCGTACCATCTGAAGAAATAAGTACTGCTTATAACCTCCCTATGTCACGCCGTACAATCTGAAGAAATAAGTACTGCTTATAACCTCCCTATGTCACGCCATACCATCTGAAGAAATAAGTACTGCTTATAACCTCCCTATGTCACGCCGTACGATCTGAAGAAGTAAGTACTGCTTATAACCTCCCTATGTCACGCCGTACCGTCTGAAGAAATAAGTACTGCTATATAACCTCCCTATGTTACGCCATACCATCTGAAGAAACAAGTACTGCTTATAACCTCCCTATGTCATGCCATACCATCTGAAGAAACATAATGCATCATTCTGTTAGCCTGACCAACGTATGTTATGATAACACAGCCAGTGCCTATTGACGAATAATATCTGTCTCATTCAAATCTATCATAGATCACCCAATGCTATATGCTAACAGTCTGTACGGCTATAGGGATGTTAGAAAACTTGAGGCTTTGAACAGAATTTCCGAGACCGTCGGCACGTCTAGTGAATATATTGTACTTCGCAACCAAGTGTTTGCAATCAGTAAGTTGTTGGTGTCGCACCAAATGTGCTTACAACGCCTCCTTGTCACTGCACGTGACCAAGCACAGCGGGTTTGTCTCTGTCGCGAGTAGATGGTGTGAACGAGGCGGCAGTTGCTCTGGATACGAGCATCTGCTAAATTACATAACGTATGACGCCATTTTATTTCAACATGTCAGATTCACGGATTAGCCAAACCAAAATATTTTTACCAACTGTAAAAGACTTTTAAGACTGTGATTTAACTTTTCTAGAGAGAGATACATACATCAAGAGACATTTTCTCTACACTTGTGAAATGCTTTCCTGGCTTGTTAACAACTAAACGGGCTTATCTCTCGCTTCTTATCCTTGCAAAGGGACCTCAGAGCTGAGGTAAGTATTAGAAGGTCAAGGATCACCATTAAATTCTCAGCCATTGCAGCAGAGATGTATAGTTTGATAGGATTACTTGATAGGTGTGCACAACATAAATGTGAATTAGGTCTTTTTTGATGAACAGTATACATTTTTTGTATATTGTAGTATTGTAAAGAAGTGACACTGAAATCAAATAAAGCCTTTCAGAACTTAAATAAAAAGCGAGAGACAAACGATACCACGAGCTGAGAATCGACCCTACATGAGACTGTCACTGCTCTATTTATTTTTGACATTTATGTAATGATATCTCAATTATGTCATAATATCTCAGTTCAAATGATCTATTGGGTTTTTTGAGAGCAGGAGGTGCAAACTCAGTCTAATTAAGTGGTTTGAGAGTAACATAAGATATTGGGGGGGTGGGGGCAGTGTGGTATAATGGTTTGTAACTGAAAGGTTGCAGGTTCGATCCCCTGGTAGCACACTTCCGTTGTACCCTTGAGCAAGGTACTTCACCTGAATTGCTTCAGTATATACAGTGTATATATATATATATATATAAATATATACTGTATATAACTGTATACATGGATACTATATACATGTATAATAAATAAATATTAATAAAATAAAAAAGCAAAATGCTCTGGATAAGAGTGTCTGCTAAATTCCTGTAATATTGCTCACTCCCTAGTTGATTTCGTGTCACATCACTATATCTGTGTCACTGTGTTCCATGGTCGTCTCATCCCCTCTCTCAGTGGAGCCGGAAGTGAAATATATCGGGAACATGCACGGGAACGAGGTTTTGGGCAGACAGCTGCTCATCTACCTGACCCAGTACCTGTGCTCCGAGTACCTGCTGGGGAACCAACGCATCCAGACCCTCATCAACAGCACCCGGATCCACATCCTCCCGTCCATGAACCCCGACGGCTACGAGCTGGCCTCGGCAGAGGTAGAGGATAGCGGTGATCCAGAAAACCAGGAAGAAGTAAATATCGGTTTCCCGCGACTCCACTCCGGAGCGCTCTCTCGTCACCTGAGACCCGGCCGCGCACTACCAGATTGTCCTCGGTTCACGTGACGACCCAAACATCTGCGTGGAGACCAGCCGCGCATTCGCGCATTCCAGAGCAGTAGACGGTAGATGTAGACCGAATCCACATTTCTGAAAAGCGTGACAGATTAAGCACCGGTCTGTAGGCCCAGGCATCAAAGGACATCTGGCAGTGGGAAGGCTGTTGGTCGGAAACATTTTTCAACTAACAGGAGATTTTCTGTGCCTTGTGGTTTCAACTTCTCATTAACGTAGCAAACTAATATTAGAACAGTAGTACTTAAACAGCTTCTAGTAGGGAGTTTTTTCTCTCTCTCTCTGTGTGGTATATGGGCACCACGGACAAAATTCTGAATATAAAATCAGGAAACAAAAGAAAAAATTTCAAAAGTGAAATACGCAGTAGCTTAACAGCATTGGGATAGCCTATTAATAAAATATCGAATACCGCTACTAATGCCACCAGGTCATATTGCTCTTGCAAAGTTTTGCATTTGGGAGGGCAGTTTTATATATTTTATATGTATCCAAATGCGTCTGGCAAAGTTATTATTTTATTATCCTACTGAAACTCAAGATTTTGGTCAACACTCAATAAGTGCTCAATAAGTCTACTACAAATTCTAGCCGAGCTGCTGAACTTGTTTGGATATACAGTACATGACTTTGGAAAACTGCCCATCTTAATGTATGGTTTAGCATTGAACGGTGTGGTTATAGGCATAAGTAACAGTATGTAACAGTGTTTATTCGGCAAGATCAAACATCTATATCTTTGACACGGGTCTAAAAATTATTAGACAGAATATAGCCTTATACTGTACCTTTGGTTTCCATACATTTTAAAAAACAAATTAAAAAAATACATAAAAAATATAGAACATTAGTTACTTTATTCACATTGGCATGCATGAATTATCTAGTTACTGTTTCTGAAAAAATTATTTGATAATATGATTTAGAGGTAAAATTAAAGTAGTATGCTGTGGATAACCTCAAAGAGTCAAAGTTACAGTGGCAGGGTTATTGAACAAATTAATAACGCATAAAACACATAGGGCCTGATTTACTAAGACCTTTAGCATGTGCAAACACTTTTAGCACACGCAAAACTAATAACACAACCAATTATTGGTGCAAAAGAAATGGCATTACCAATCATTGGTTGTGTTATTAGTTTTACGTGTGCTAAAAGGTTTTGCACATGCTAAAGGTCTTAGTAAATCAGGCCCACAGTGAACATATATTTGGCAAGAAAACATTGAGTATATAAATAAAAATCAATCAAAAGCAATAATCTCCTTATGCTGTTTTAAAAAATTCAAATATATCCAGGACAAAATATAATGATGCGTCGAGAGTGGCGGTATTCCATGGGGGAGAATGGGAATCCGTCACTCTTTTCGTATTCTCCCAATCTGAAAACGTTCCAGGTTCAACTGAATTTGGAAAGGCAGCTGAACCGTGTTGTTCCATTGGGTCGAACGAGTGCAGTGAACGGTCACTCCAGAATGCCTCTCAACACCCCACCACCCCCACAATGCTACTTTGAATTGGATCATTTTAACCACCTTTTAAAGGGAACTTCAAAAACGATGTTTCTAGGTTACCATACTACCATAATTTGACATATTTACTTTATCTATTTAAAGCTTGGCTTTATTAAAAAAAAATTCCTGTGGGGAAGTCATTTGAAAACAAGCCCAGAGAATATTAAAGTAAATAGCTGATATCACCATGACCCTTGGCTGGCTTAGTTACATAATAATGCTTGTTATTTTCTTTGGGGTTTATTGTCATGCAGTTGCTCTCTAGATGCCCTTTTATGACTTATTTAGGAAGAGCGGTGATAGAATGTATTTACGTAATGCAGCTTAACGACATAGCAGCAGTTGGCTTTGCTGCTATTGGTTGAGAAGGCATTGTGTAGCACCGCCCTGCACTCGGGTCCAATCGCACGCCGTCATTGTCAACTGCTGTGTTGGGAGCACGCATCTCCAGGATGCCAATCCCCTTGGAGCACGGGCAGGTTTCCTCTCTGTCTCTATCCCTTGACCCCATCAATCCATCCAATCATGCGTTCACGCCGCTCTCCGCCTGTGCCCTGAATTACCCATGACACCTTGCTCTCTGCCGCCGCCATGTTTGAATTGCTCAGGGTCCCGTATTCAACGGCTGGACGAGCGGTCGAGGCAACGCCCAGAACATCGACCTGAACAGGAACTTCCCGGACCTGACGTCCATCGCCTACAGCCGACGCAGGCACAAGCGCTACCGTACCGACCACATCCCAATCCCAGACTCTTACTGGTTTGGTAAGGTATGAATTGTGTCTTTTCATATCTTACTCCACGTCTCCCTGTGTTACTTCTGTGTTACACAGCAAAAAAGGTGTTGCACATTTAACCTCCAAGGGTGTTAAATTCACACCAGCAGTGTTAAAATTACACTGGCATTTTTGCTGTGCATTTTGAGAGATATGGCCACTTTTCATAGTGCTTGATTGATGGTCTACGCCAGGGGTCTTCAACCTTATCCCGCAGGGGCCGGTGTGGGTGCGGACACCTGATTCTACTAATCAAACACTAGAGTCTTTGCTAAGGACCTTGATTAGTAGAATCAGGTGTGTAACTGCTTGGTTGGAACAAAAGCCTGCACCCACAACGGCCCTTGCGGGATAAGGTTGAAGACCCCTGGTCTACGCTATTTGTAATATAACCTACTGAGTAGTTTTAAGTCCTTGAATTTGGGGGAATGGTCCTTGATTTTTTGACATACAATAGGTAAATATAGGAAGCCTGTATTATTCCATGTTCCATTATTCCTGTATTATTCCAAAGTGAGAACTCCTACTTGGGGATAAAGGGTGAATTTAAGAATTGAATTGAGTCACACCATAAGACAGATTTGTGAAGAATATTTGTCCATCCAAATTTGTCCATCTTTCCCTGGGTTTTATCATGTCAAACAGCAACCAAAGTGGTATTTCTAGGCTGTAGCTTTTGGGTTTTTCCCCAATTCTGAAAAAAGGCATGAGTACTTGTGTAGTCTCCACTTACCCCTACTATTTAGTTTAAGTTTAAACATCTATTGAGATTACTGCGGTGAGTGAGTCCCTTCCTGTGGCATAATCTTGCTGGCCAAGGCTGCTTGAAGATGTAAGAAGGCTCCTTTGTACCATGTCGACCTGCCCTGGAGCTGATCCTAGCTCAGGGGCCGAGCTGTGTCAAACCTGCCTGCTAATTCCTCTGTTTTCCCTGTCCGTTAGCACCAGGTAATAGGACCGTCAAGGGCTACCTGTACCTGTCGGAATGCCGCAGACAGTGGCTGATGTTGGAGCAGCCAGATAAAGTTGTAGACAGGTCACGGAAGGCAGATCAAAGATCTCGTGGCTTAAAACGTCAGTGATAACAGGCTTTAAATGGAATGGCGGTCACAATGTATTTTTACAAAGGTTGCATAGGTTTGTATTTTTTTTTTTAGGCCAGTGGGTCGGGGGTGGGGTCCTTCAGCTTCTCTACTGCGTTTAGTCTTCAGGAGCCCATGTACAATAGATGGCTTTTACCTCATCATGACCCTGTTCAGATAATCCCTTTGCTTTAGCAGGCCTTTGTCTGAGTCATAAATAGCAGGATGAAAACCAAAGAGATTAATCAGTAAAACCTCAAAAACACAACAAAATGTTGGTGTAAATTATTCATAGTAATAATAAATACATGCCATGCCTAGATGTGACTGATAATGTTGACTAACTGCTGATAATGCTGATCCAACTTACCTGTATTTACTCTAAATACTTAGATACGGAAGGCTTATTCTCTTCCTTATTTGATTTAGGAAAGCTATTGCTGTTCTGCCAGGGCTGGCTGATAATGTTCCTGTGGTTTGAATGACCAGCATGTTTAACGCCCCTGAGTACAGGTGAAGTCCATTGTTAGAGGCTGCAGAGTACTTTAAAACCAGCTCTGGACTGTACATATATGTCCCTTCAACACCATGTCCCTGTTAAATCTGTGTTGTTTTGTTTTATCAGTTTTTGTAGAGAGGCACCACAGTGTGGCGTTCTTTAAACTATGTGAATAAGCCTATATTATTCATGCGGCTCAGCGAGTAGGATGAGCCGCCATCCACAGGACCTAAAGACGAGGAATGTATTATGTGTTTTTTTTGTACCTTATCGATTTCAAATCTGCCGGTTCTGCCTCTGGAGTCACCACAAGGCAAGACCGTACAGAAATGACAGCGTTTACCCCCATGCAATACAGATAGCCCCAGAAACATTCGCCGTGATGAAATGGATAAGGTCCATCCCGTTTGTCCAGTCGGCCAGTCTGCACGGAGGGGAATTGGTGGTCTCGTATCCGTATGACTTTTCCAAACATCCGCAAGAAGAGAAGATGTTTTCTCCTACTCCAGATGAACAGGTAACACCAGCTAGAGGCCACAAGGTACCAGGATCTGTCATTGAAATAAACTTCATACTTTCGGGCAAATGAGCCCCAGAAACAAAAAAAAGAGGTCAGTTGACTCATCGAAGCACACAATAAGGCTGAGATTCAATCAACATTTGTCCTTAACTTTGACTAACAGTTACAAGCAATAATTATTATTATTTTTCTTCACAATCACAGTTTCGTGAGTTCGGCAATCACTGAAACTGGCTCACCAAACTTGCATTTCCTTGGAAGTCACAGTTAAGAACAAACGTTGATTGAATACTGGGCAAAGTCAGTTAACCCTACAAAGCTTATTTATAAAGGCTTTGGCCGCATCGGACCAAACGTTTGTGCTGGTGCTTAATTTCTCGTACCCGCCTGCGTTTAACCTCCTGTCACCCAGCATATCTATATGTCACGTATTGAACGTCCCTTGTAGTGTAGGTTTCAGCATGGTAGGATATATGTTTCTTGAGATTAAGACCAGAGACTCCAGAAATGAATTGCCGGGTCTGAGGCGGTTAAACCGAAAAACGCACCCCCCTAGCGCCCCTCTTTCCCCTCAGGTGTTTAAGCAGTTGGCCAGGACCTACGCGGACGCTCACGCCACCATGGCGGACAACAACACAGACAGGTGTGGCGCGTCCTTCGGGAGCAAAGGGGGCATCATCAACGGCGCTCTGTGGTACAGTTTCGCAGGAGGTGAGTCACGCAGCCCCGTAGTGTAGCTCAGGGGTTACCCAACCCTGGCCCTGGAGAGCCGCTGGGTCAGCTCAGGGGTTACCCAACCCTGGCCCTGGAGAGCCGCTGGGTCTGCTCAGGGGTTACCCAACCCTGGCCCTGGAGAGCCGCTGGGTCAGCTCAGGGGGTTACCCAACCCTGGCCCTGGAGAGCCGCTGGTGATTTTGTGATTTTGGTGATGGTGATGGTGAATGTGAGTTCTATAGCACTTATTACTAATGAATGTTACCAACATGCAAAATGCTAGAAATGCTATTGGTGGCGGTTGAGGCGAGTTTCCTGCTCATCATTGTAAAGTGCTTTGAATGTGAAAAAGGCTCTATATAAATGCAGGGTATTATTATTATTATTATTACTAGAACATGATGCCTCATCGGGGGCTGACTGACCCAAATAAAGGGCTCCTCCCTTTCAATAACAGGCATGTCAGACTTCAACTACCTCCACACCAACTGTTTCGAGATCACCGTGGAGCTGGGCTGTGACAAGTTCCCCGCCGAGGAGGAGCTGTACACAGAATGGAGGCGCAACAAAGAGTCTCTCCTCAGCTTCATGGAGTTGGTGGGTCTCCTCTGTCTCTCTCTCTGAGCGACGCGTTGCCGTGTTGGGCTGCATTGTCCCGCGCCCGCTTCCCGTTTCACGCACGGTGGCCCTGAGGCCTTGGGGTACACGTTGGGCCTCACCTTTCTCTCCCGCAGGTACATCGAGGGATTAAGGGGATTGTGAAGGACGAGGACGGCAACGGGATCAAAGGAGCGAGCATATCGGTTAGAGGGATCAGACATGACATCAGGACGGGTAATCTCACATTCTTCATTTGCTTAGAAAGCCCTTATTCGGTCTTGCTTATATTTTGTATTGTAATCCGTTCAGGGGCCATTTTGAGTGAGTGGCCCTTGCTCTAGGGCAACACTGCAATGTTTACCCGCTACCTTTACCAGTTTCACCTGTGGGCTATTTCACAAGGCAGGATTACTGAGGATTACTGGATAACTGCACAGTTTCTGGAGAAAACACTGACTAAACATACTATCCAGAAAGCTCTAGAATGGACTTATTTGAAATGAGTGATTAAACCAGGGGTTTTCAACCTTTTCTGATCCAGGGACCCCCATCCGGGCTCAAAGGCATCCAGGGGACCCCCCATTATCAGTTAAAAAGGTTTTATATTTTGAAGTCTTTTCCCAGACCTATATTCATTCATTGCATAGGAAGTCCTTTGAAGTCTGGCCAGGGACCCCTTAGAGTACCTTCAAGGACCCCCTGTTGAAAACCCAGCGATTAGAGTTCTTATTTTTCTATTTGACATCTTTTCTGTTTAAAGAGAAGTGTATTTTAGGCCAAGTGGTGCGCTCCAGGGACCGACAGTATTCGCTCAGTCAGGGTTTGGAGACACGCCCATGTGTGTGCATACCTGATGCCCTCGTTTCATATCCATGCGTCCACCCCCTAATACCACATCTGTGTCCTGTATTTAGCTGAAGACGGGGACTACTGGAGACTGCTGAACTCCGGGGTACACATCCTCACCGCCTCGGCTCCGGGCTACACCAAAGTGATGAAGAAGATCTTCCTGCCTGCGCAGATGCAGAAGGCCGGCCGGGTGGACTTTGTGCTCAAGAAGGCCGTCCTGGAGCCTGACGCGGTGGACTTTTCGCCCGCGAACACGTACGACCGCTTCGACCCTTACAACCAGTTTGAGCGCTACTCCCTGAGCGAGCTGGGGGAGAACGGGGAGGAGAGGCAGGAAAAGCCCTGGTGGTGGGCCTACTTCACACAATTCGGAGAATCTGCACCCACCTGGCTCCTGAGGAGCTATTAGCCCACCACAAATTCTCCAAGCACCACCATTTACACACTCACTCACAGAGTATCGAATGATATTACTGCCACCTGCATAGTCCACATGCAGTTATATTTCAGCATTTAGTAGATGCTATTATTCACAACAACTTGCATTGATTAAATTTTTTTTTTACCCACAACTCATTTTATACAGCTGGATATATTACTGAAGTGATTCAGATTAACCCGTTGAAGGTTTTTTGGAATGTTCTTTTCAAAATTCTAACTCAGTGTTCTAGAACTCAATTTCTTTGTTACATCAGCATTAGAATGTTCAGATAAGGACATTCTAATCGCATATTTGTGATCTTACGACAAAGGGTTAAAGTACCTTTTTCAACAGTACAATAGCAGAATCCCAGTTGCGAATCAACCCATGGAGTTACAAGGCCAGCTCCCTAACCATTGTACTACACCGCCACCATTAGGGTTTCTGTCTATTCCTGAGTCAAGGTAGAACACATGGAATTTTATAGATGTGGTCTCCTTCCTTTTTGACAGTATTACTACACAAATGCAACTATATAAATGACAGCTTTATGAAAATGGTATATTTCTACAAAATAATTCTTGCCATTTTGACTGAAATGCATGCAGGGCAATGTAGGCCAATCTCTGGCCTCTAATAACTGTATATACTTTCTGCAGTTTCTCTTCATTGCTCTTGCTACCTGCCAGGTGGACTCAGTTGGTTGGTTTGTGACACCAGGTACAGTCATTTTGCAATGCATAATTGCAATTGATGGAGGCACAGATCCTCCATCAATGTTTTGTATGGGCAGACTTTAGATAATCTTCACAACATATGATTAATTAGGTTATATTCTGATATCTAGTGTCATTTACATATTTGATGGTTTAATACAACAGCTGAAATATCGAGGCAAATAATTTTTTATCATGACACCGATATGTCAACATAAGAAAATATTTTTTGATGCACTGTAGAAGTCTGAAAAGAAAAGCATTTTTGTACCACTTTTTTCTCTTTCTCCAAAATATGAATTAAAATATGTATCCCTAATGGCTGGCCACTTCATTACTGCATATGCATATGCACACAACATAACTTTCCTCCAAAAAAAACTAAAAATAAAAATGGGTCTACTCTACTGCATCTTAAGATCTAGTGGTTTAAACCAGGGGTTTAAACTCTTGCTGTGTAGGCTACACTATAATAAACATGTTGAATGATACACACCAACGTTTTAAAAAATTATGTCTTTATCTATATAGTCGATCTAGTAATAACGACGGGTGCAAGAGGAATTCATTTCACTACAATAATTAAAACAAATGATTTAGGGATAGTTTGAGAACATGTTTTAAACATGTTTAATTAAAAGCCATACTTTTTCAGATATAGGATTGGTTGGCTTTCTTTTGTTTAGTTTAATTGTGATTGCTTTAGTCTGACATATCGATGAAAATCGATTGAATGCACGGGAGGCTAAACCACGTGACTGAGATATTTAATTGAATGCACGCTTAGGTTTGCCAGTGTGGAATGCCACAACGACAGGTAAGTTAGCAAGTGTGTGAAGCTGCACGCATAATTAAATAAGTTACTTAATTTACTACAGTAAATTACTTTTTGGGAAACAAATAAGCTCAATTTAGAAAAATAAAATGAAAGTTGACGCTCGCGTGCGAGCCACATTGATACTCAGCCAAATTCATTAAATTGCTAAATTTAGCTAACGTTACAGTGCTTTACATGAACTGTAGAGGCAGGATATAGTTAGCCACTTTGTCTCACTAGGCTAATTACAGAAGGGAGGAAATATTTATCATGTTATGATTAAACAAATGCATGTTTATTGAAAAATAAATGTTTGTCTCGTATAGCCTATAGGCCTACCTGGGCTAGAAGAGTTAGGGCCGAAACATACCTCTCGCAAATACGTAAACGTGGACGCTTCGAGCTACGCAAACAGTTTTTCTTTTGCTGTCCTCTGGTTTGTCTTTCACAAATGTCATGGCAAAAGAAAAACTGTTTGTGTAGCTCGAAGCGCCCACGGTCGCGTATTTGCGAGAGGTATGTTTCGGTATGTAACGTTAGCCTGCGTAGGAATCCATAACAGAGGACGCTGTTCTACACGTTTCTAAACGTTGCTTTTTGTCATCTCGTGTTCACTGTTCTTTTAAAATGAACCATGACCAAAAGGGGGCGCTAGAGTATAATTAAAGGAGTTATTTCCCTGTCTACGAATTGTAATATTGTATAACAGTCAAACTTCCAGCAGGTGGGGTTGCAGTCGAGGGGACAGTAGCTTTGCTTTTTGTTGTGTGTAACACATTTAAACAATGATTTCAATGTCAAAACATAAAATATGACCTTTCCAGTTCCAGGTCATTATATCAGCGAAATGAAAGTATAGTAGTAGGCTACAATTGGTTATGATGATATAGCCAAACAGAAAATATGTGAATGATGAAAAATGCAATCCTATACTATACTTAAATGCATTCCTATCATAGAAATATACATTTCTATGATTCCTATACTGCACTTCAATGTAATCCTATAAATTCGTTTTTAAAAGTTTCCAAAAAGGATTCTGCAAATGTGTCCCAACATAGCATAGGCTATCAAATTCGCTCATGTAAATTCACAGAAACATGGTCAAATGTCTTTAAAAAGAAAATAGCGCCATGAATGTGAAGTCACTTTTTCTTTGAGTATACGTCTCCTCCACGTACACACGTTATCTGTCATTTGACATGTGTAAATGTCAAAACATTTCGTGCAAAATAAGCGATTACACGAGACAACATTTAGCGGGACGTGTGAAATGTGGGACACGTTAGAAGCGTCGGGAGGATCTGAGTGCTTTGTCATCGTTGTGAACAGTGCATTGTGGGATCTAGAGGCGTCGTTCACCAGCCAGTGCATTGTGGGATCTTGAGGCGTCGTTCACCAGCCAGGGCCTGCCGCCGGACACCACATGGTTCCAGCAGAAGGGTGTGATGTGAACGGTCTACAGGCCCATTTAGCGGTAAGTGGAAACACGGCGTACTTTTAGCAGCTATCGTTTTTTTTTTTTGGTGGCGTTATGGCATTATTTATTTACATATTCATCTGGAATGCTGTGAAAGTGTAATACCTATACAGAGATCTCCCAGGGTGATAAAACTCTCCAAAATGTGTTTTTCATTAAAAGCTTTCTTACCCACCAAAACCAGAGCGAAAAAAATGCTATCTGCTTTCAAGTGTCAAATTTCTCGCGCACACACACATGCACACGTGAATACACACTCTTCTTTAGTACTTGGGCCACCAACCTGCTCGTAATGTGAAGTTAATTATATGCATTGTATTTGTATTGCCTCCTTCAGTGGCACTGTTGTTTTTATTTATTTTTTTTTTCCAGAAAATTTAATTTTGTCACACCATAATCCCATATCACACCAGTTTGTATAGTCTTTCCTCTTGGCATGTAATGGTTGTTATACAATATTATATGTTATACTATACCAAGTCCTTCATTCACAAATAAATCTCCCAAAAACCAAACTCAATAATGAGCGTTGGAAGAAAAAAAACTCAATAATCATTGGCAAAAATTGTTTCCCGCCTAATCTTGTATTCCCAGAGACAGTGTACTTCGCATATCCTGAGCCTTCTGAGGCATTTTCCACAGACCAGCTAGCCGAGCCTTAAGGGTGTCATTTAACAGTTGACCATAACCTCTTTTCTCTGTGAGGAAACATTTCATTGCTTGTAAAAAAGATTGTACATTCACCAATCTTACAGCCCAGGGGGACAATTAAAGCTTGCTTGCTGTTGGAGCGTGACCTCATTCTTAATTTTCTTGTTGTCTGAAGGTCATCTTGGATATATGTACAGAATGTGCATGTGTACCTACTATATGTGTAAATAATACTTGTTCATGGTTAAGACTTTGCTTAGTGAATAAATGTAATAATCTTGAAACGGAGTGGCCAACTGGTCCTCAATTTTGTGACAGAGAGATCCAGACAAACTAGAATCAGCTCCCTGGCGCCCTCACATGGAGGAAAGATAAGGTGATTATCGGTACTACAGTGGTAGGCAATTCCAGTCCTGGAGGGTAGGTGTGTCAATACATTAACATTACAAAGCTTTTAGTTTCCACCAATTACCCTAGCTAAATTACGTAATTGGCTGTGCACTGGTTCACTTGTAGGTTAAATCACAGTAAAACATTTCATAGAGGGACACATGAGCAGTATTCAGCTGTCATCCTTACACTTATCAAGAAATGTAGCTTAAATGTCAGATGGCGTAAACATTAGGCTAATTAACTAATTAAGGCCAAAAGTTGGCATGAAAGGCAGAAGCGGGTATGGCCCTCATTGCCAACCTCTGCGATAGTGGATGACTCTTATTTATTACCAGGGAGCTTCCTTTCTGCTCTTGAGTTGTGCCGCAAAACAAGAGCCGTGAACACAAACTAAAGAACCACGAGAATACGCAACGTCTGATTGGTCGGGATGCTCGAGCAAGGTTTATGGAAATGATATTTGCTATCATGTTTCAGACACTCAAGGGTTCTGACCCAGATGTACCGTCACACACTCATAAATGAGACCTGTGTTCAGACTGGCTCTAGACATGACTGCTTAAAATCTTTGCCTGAAGCGTAGTGTTGAAGGTCCTGTAGGTAGCGGTCTGGGTTGATCAACGGAGGGTCAGATCAAAGGTTGCTGTCCTGTGGGATTATTCGTGACGAGCCTCTGAGGGTTTTGTGTTCCTTCAGTGGGTGGAGTCACAATGAGCCGTCAATCATTTTACTGAAGCCAATCAAAATAATTTTATTCTCAGACATGTTTGTGGTATTGAAGAGGTTCTGTGTCTTGACCTCTCCCAGATTGCAGGCCATTGTAGACGGACTGTGTCTGCATGTAAAATCTTGTCAGAAATTTACAGCAGCGAACGCACCTAATGGTGGGTGACAGGGCAGTGACATTTTACATTCAGGCATTTTAGCAGATACTCTTATGCAGAGCAACTTAAACAGCTGACATTCTGTACATACAATCCATTTATACGGCTGGATATTTACTGAAGCAGTTCAGGTTAAGGACCTCGCTCAAGAGCACAATGGCAGTACCCCACCTGGGAATCCAACCTGCAACTTCAGTTACAAGCCCACTTCCCCAATCATTACGCTGCATTTGGTGGATTTAGTCAAACATCCACGACAACAACAGCATAAAGGTGTTGGTTTCTTGATGTACAGAATTTTCACATTACATTACATGGCTTCCCTTTCAGTCGGTTACATTCCTTCGTCATCTATGCTTAATTACCTGAGGAAATACTGTATTCATGCAGGTCAGTCATTCAGCCATATTGCAGGCCAGCCATGTATGATAAAGCACTCGCATTGGCATTGAAATATTGAAAAAAGCGAAGTGTGCGTAAGTTGTGATAAATTGTGATAAAAGTTGTTTCTTTTCACGTGAGTGCATAGTTCCCTCGAATAGCTTTTTGAGCTGTGGAACAATAAATGCCAAACTGACTGATGAAAACGGTTAAGATTTGGTCCTGTCTTCCCGTCTCTCCCATAGATGCCCATGGAAACAGAGTAAGACTGAAGCTGCCGTGGTGGCAGTTTTATTTGGGGTCCTTTAGTGGGAATGTGCTCGCTGCTTAACTGATTAAAATGCTTTGGCTCATTTATGAAAGGAGTTTAGCGAGTGCCGTTCTAATAAATCTTGCTTCAGTGATTCTTTGTGCCCATGAAATTGGGCCTTTGTTGCTAATTGCTTTTCAGGACAGAGTTAAAAGAGCTGAAGTATTTCAAAGAAACATAAACGACAGAATATGTAAAAACAAACTGTCTAAATGGCACTCATTAAATGGTCAGCAGATGAATTTCAAGGTGTCTGTTGCTTGAAGAAACTAGCCTAAATAGCTGGCATCACACTTTTTTAAAGGCTGATTTCTTCACTGATACCAAGGTGATTTGTAAAAGCCCCGTCTGCAAACCACTGGGGACTTCCCCTAATTTCCCCTAATTTTACGTTTCAGAATAAACTCAGTTTGAACTTTTTAAATGGCAATGTGTCGTGGAAACCCAGTGCCATGTTAATGTATTGACAGAAGTTTGGGGCGCTCTACTGGAGCGCCAAGATCCCCGCGGGGTGCTTGGCCATTCTGGTGAGGCCCAACCTCGAACCTGTCAACCAGTGTCTCCTCTCACCAGAAAAGACTAGCAATGAACCGTCACTCCCTAGAAGAAACGTAAACATGGGACGGATTCTGCATAAAGCTACGCATAGTAAAAAAAGAGGACGAGAGATTGGAGGGGTTATAACTTCCCTAATGCACTTCTGGTGGCAACAAAGCATCGTAAATGTGGTTTGATATTTATGATGTAAATTTTTAATTTGTTTTAAAGGCAGTTTTTATTTTTTAAATATATTTGTGAAATATGATTAGCATATAATCTATGATGATGGAGAGATTGTTCTTTCGGGGTGCAGTAATTGATTTGTAATTTTCTGCCATTGTTTAATGTTTTTACATTTTTTTTAATATAATTGTTCTCTGCATGCTCTGAATGTGATCGCTGTTTACTGTGATTACATTAGTAACAATTTTAGTGTACCATACTTACACATGCATGCGTGCAAATGGACAAACACGCACATTTATAGATTAAACTTACTTACTGTACGTCGCTTACACTTACTGTACGTCGCTTTGGATAAAAGCGTCTGCTAAATAAATGTAATGTAAATGTAATGTAATGTAATGTAAACTACTCCCTTTAAATCTCTATGTCTGACCTGGCACGCGTTTGTTAGAGATTGGCCCGCTGCACTAACTCATCTGTTTTTTACAGATGGACGATAGTTATATTTCATATGTGTACATACAAGATTAAGCTGGTTGAATCCCAATCCATCATAATTGAATGTATCTGGTAGATGTTTTTATACCTTTCATAATATCTACATCAGATTATGTCTACTATTGTCCCGTTTCAGTAATATATGTGGCATGTTCAATAATATTTATCTAATTAATTGAAGCCTAAATTCGGTGTGAGCTGCCATCTAGCATAGCTAGGAATAGATTAAATTCCTGCCTGCACATTTCCCTACACGCATAGGTAGTATAGGTATTACGTATAAGGTTCTGTTTATCCGCTTTGCGGTCTGATTGCTCCATACTCGACATGATTACTCCATATATGACCAACGGATAAATGTAGCCCAGTGCTGTGGGGGAGACCACAAGCCAGAATATCTATCATATATATCAAATAATTAGTTTACACAGAGGATGAACACGGATATTCTCTTAATCTATAAATCGTAAATGCACTATGTGTTAATTTACGCTCGATGCCGGTGGCTTCTGGCCAACCGATTCCTCCAAACCCTAAAAACCCATCTCAGAGAGTGTATGTTCAACTGCAGAGCGGTTGGTCAGGCGTTATGAAATATTAATATTCATCTGTATTTAACTTCTCTTTTTTTTGTGCCACGACGGGCTGGTTTAAAACAGAAGGAGGCTCATGCTCCGGTCACGGATGGCGGCGCGTAAGAGGGCCGTGACTCAAAGAATTAAATTCGGGCATTAGGGCTGCTAAAGTGGGGCTTGGATTACAACCTCCAGGTCCATCTGTCATCTCCCAGTGCAGCGAATGTAGGACGTCCATGCTGCCGTTTCTGGGCCTACACGCAGCACTCACAGGGCATAGCGCATTACAGGAGCTGAACTTCGACTATTTCACAAATGCGTTTCACGCTTTTTCTTCTCTTCCGGTTCAGAAAGTATCATTACAGTTCTCTCTCAGTTTACTGGTTATGAGTCCATCTAGTCAGCATCTAGGACGTGTTTGTACGGTGTTCTTATGCTATGTCTGCATGACGGTCTCAAACTGAAGGCCCATGCCTGCATGACAATCTCTCGCTCGTGGTCTTAACTGTATGTTCAAGTGATTACAGGTTTTTCCACTTTGATGCACTTTGACCTTCAGAAAGCAATAGATACAGAAGACTTACTAAGGTCACTCTGCACTGGATTGGCCCTGAAGAGTTAGTCAAAATTAGTTGTAGCTGAACCTGAAATGGCACCAATTAGAGTTAGGTGAGAGAGCACTTTGTGCAGTAGCACTAGCGGTTTCAGCGGGACACGGCACTGATAGGACGTTCCCGAAAAGCTGCCGTCTGCCGGTTTCGCAACCGGCACCGCGAGTTGTCACTTTCAATCCGAGTTCGCTCGGCCACGTAACACAACTCGTTTCAACACTCTGCATGCATAATGTAAGCGCTACTACTTTAAAACCTCTCGCCCGCTTTCCCCGTTTCCAGCCCAGGCATAATTCATTTGTTAGAAGGCATAATGGTGGCACGGTGGGAGAGAACAAAAAAAAAAAGAAAAAAGCAGCCGTGTGTTATAGCCCAGCGATTCAGCCGCCCACCGCATCCCTAGACTGAAGCGAGTTCAATGTGGCGGGGATAATTTGTTTGCTTTGCAATTATTTTCCATCAGTGGAGACAAATTGATTCGTACGGCAAAACCGAAACCGTCGTTGGGAGGCCGTTGGCTTTCCTGAAGGTCGGAGGCCTGGCAGGCTTTTTATGCGGCTACTGTTTACTTAACTGACAGACAGCTTACCCCCAAAATAACGCGCATCGCTTGAAATGCGGCTTGATGGGGGCGGCGGGAAGGGCGATTCGCACAACCTTTGAGGGTGGCAAGTTCCGCTTGCCTCCCTCGGTTGCTCATGAGGAGTTTGTTTGCGCACGCTGGCCACTTGCGCTTGCCGTAGATGCTGTATTGAGGAATGCTAGCTGTGCACACGGCGATATCGGTATTCATTTGACAGTCGTTTCACTTCTGTGTGAAAGGTGTGGAGTCCGACATCCTGCCTGAACAGGATCTCCACTGATTCTGACATGGATATGAAGGACGTGCATAATCATCCCTGTAAGAAAGCTACAGGCGCAACTGAGAATGAATTGTTTACCATATTTTTAAAATGCAATAGGCCTATATCACAAGCATTCCATTTAACAATGTGAGATAGGGGGGAGAGATATAATCTTTGAGAAACATGAGTCTTCATCTTTGGCCCATAGCTGAAAGATGTAGATATTTATTTATTTATTTTATTTTGGTTCAGGCAAACCTGACTGGACAGCCGCAGAAGGTAAACTGAGCATGGTGTGAGGTGATCAAAGTGCAAATCAGAGGGCTTCTGGTGTGCTCTCTAGGTGTGTGTGTGTGTGTGTGTGTGTGTGAGAGAGGACTGTGTGGGAGGAGGTCACATGTTTCAAAGTTCAGAGCAAACTTGTCGTGGACTGACCCGTTCCCCTTCCCAGGCTACCCATGTGAGACGGGGTCGAAGGTCACCAGTTACTTGGGGAGGCTGAGAAACTTGCATGGCGCTGCTCCGCGCTGCCATGTTGAATTACCGTCGTGGCGCTCGCAGGTAGCCGCTCGCTAGTTATGCTTCATCTCAGCTCACTGATTCTGCTCTGTTAATTCTCCTTCTCCTCCCTCCTGCCTCATCTGCTTCACCTCTAATTGTGAACGCACCAAAAAAAATAACCACTCTTGCTAGCTGCACTGCTTCAAGTTCTAAAATTATGTTTTGCATTAAAGATGCAAGTGGAGGCTAGAACAGAGGTCCATATTTTCAAACACTTCAAAGGTTTATTGTAAAAAATAAAACATTTTTTTGCTTCTGTGGTAGCTTTAGGTGTTTTCTAACTTTGTTTACTTATTTGTTCTACATCTTGTATGCGCCATTCTCGTGTTGCGGAATTTAAACTCACTTGCCGTTATTGAAATTATTTGGACTCTATCAATCCACCAAAATGTTATTGATTTATTGATCGGTTTGTGGGTTAAATTAACTTTCCCTGAGAAACAAAAGGCCTGATTCGCCGTGCTCAGCCAAACTGGCATAATTGCCAAAAACAGCACTTGATTTTCTGATAATGGTTTAGTGTCGTCTCCAATCCGGTCTGCTTGTTCAACGGGCCCAATTACCGTGACTGTACATGTGCAGACAACTACTTCAGCAGGCGATAATAAGCCACTTTCTTTGTTACACAATCCTGAGTAAAGTCGAGCAAATCCATTGAATAATAATGTAGCAGCTAGGCAGGCTAGAGAGGGAGAGAGAGAGAAAAAGATTGCATTGTTGAAAACTCCTCAACTATAACAGTGCAGGTTGAGCTAGGGTACGGTAATGTCTCTTAATGTAAGCCGTCTGAACACAAAAGAAAAAAGTGATGTAGGGTGGGGGTTTGCTCTTGTACAGCTGCTTGTTTGCTAAATTAATTATCTTGAAAAACACAGAAGGCAGCTAAACTCGTTCATCACAATGGCCTTCAGGACAGCTAACCGGAATTTCAGTGATTTTTCTCATTACGTTAGCATTGTTTTATACGACTGTCTCTTCAGAGCCGTGACGATCTGACGGGACGCCACACATTAGAAGAAAGGGAAAAGAGGCCCGTAGATTAGACCTGACCCCGGAACTAATTTGACCTTTTGTTGAGGGCAGAGTTTTGTTTGTTTTGCTTAGTTCTTCCCCGTTTGTTTTGCCTTCTTTTTCAACACTCCTCTTTTTCCCAGCGGTCTGGCATCAGGAGAAGCCGCCTCGTCACGCACAGCCCCGCCTCTGAGGAAGCTGGAACAGACAGGCCGCACCTTTCCAAACCATGCCATTTTGTACGATTCAGCTGACTGCACACACTCAGACATTCAGAGGGGCAAATGCACTCCATACCCCCCACCCCCCAAAAACTAATTTGCTGTAAGTACGAAACCGTGTACCTCCCGTCTCTTTTCAGCGTTTTCTGGGTACTTTTCTGAAGTGGCTGTAAATCACAGTGATTTCCTGCCCCTCATAGACTGATTAATTGAGCGGTATGCTACCATTTCTCAGCCCAGAAATGATCTCTTAAAGCTATTGAAATAAACGATAGTTTTATACACCCCCGTCTCTCCCCCATAAAGTAACCTCTATTGAAATTGCGTACATTAAAATCATTGATCTATGTTTCGTTGTTTATTGTGAATGCTTTATCGGATAATATACCAAAACCATGAGTTTGCTTTGAATGATCTGAAAGGGCATTCAGTTTGATCCATGTAGCTGATCAATTGCTGGTTGAAATTACATACTCAGGCCAATTGGAAAAGTCAGCCCTTGTGCTACTTTAATACCCAGAATGATACGAGCACGCCGACAATCTCAGATAAAATTGTCCTATTTAATTTTTCACAAGCAAATATCTTACATTAACACTCGTCAGGTTCAATGTTGTGTATTAGTGTGGTTTAAGTACTGTAGTGTCTTTTGGGTATTTTAGAAGAGAATATATTGGAGAGTTTCTCCTCTGTGTCGACTTTATATTTATATCTCTGGCATTCCCAGGCCCCACTTTGGATAAAGGATGTCAAAACTGTAGTTCAAAACCACACTACAATTCCCAGTGTTAAATAAACTTATTGGACTATAAAATTAGCATGAGTCCAGTATATTTTCTCTATTAGAATTTGCTACTACCCTATATTGAAATAAATTATATATATTAACTGGAAAGAGTGGTGATTAACCTCCTCAGGGTATGCAGTGACAAGCTGGTGACGAATGGATAACAAACTTGACTGCTCACAACTTGAAGTTGTCAGACTTGCTGGTTTGAGTTTTTAGTCTTCCTATGAGAAGAACTTGAGCGCTTGTGTTGACTTATCTAGTAAGGGCAGTTTTTGGAGCAGGCTTTTGTTCCAGCCAAGCAGTTACACACCTGGTTCTACTAATCAGGGTCATTGGCAAAGACTCTAGTAGTTGATTAGTAGAATCAGGTGTGTTACTGCTTGGTTGGAACAAAAGCCTGCACCCACACCGGCCCTTTCTGGGATAAGATTGAGGACCCCAACTCTAGAGTGCAGGGGCGCCCGCAGGATTTCTTCCCGGGGTACGCAACAGAGGAGGCCAAGCCATAGGCTACATGAAAACAAAGCCACTACTTAGGACTAACGTTACAACGTAATTTACCGATATATTTTGCACTCATAGGGTCGCATATTACAACATGTTCTAACGTAGGAGTAAGCCTAGCCTACGTTAAAGTCTGATCTTTCATCAGCAAAACCGGAGAGACTTAGGCTACTTCAAAATAGAATGGAAATGTTGCGCGCAACAAGCTGTTACGCGACTTACAGCACAGTTAATGTTAACACAATGAAAACACTTCTGACAAGTCAATGTAACTATCGAACATGCTCAACAAAATGTATTCACTGCTTAAATTTCTAATAAAATATCACTGAATGCACGCCAATTGTGCGTGTGTGTGAGAGAGAGCAAGAGCACGAGCAAGTCACTGCAAATAAAAGAACATTTTGGTGGGTAGCTCGTCTCCCGGTGGGGCTAACTCATCCTCAGCTGAGTACTGGTTCTCCGAAAGCTGATTCTCCAAATTGTTATTTTCATTCTTTTTCAGACTCAACAGTTCCACAATGCTGAGCTGCTTTCTTTTCTTTGACATATTTGGCTAACGTCAATTACTGTATTCGTTTAAGTTAGTTATCTTGACTGACAAGTAAAAAGGCAACTCTAAACTTTTCCCGGTCTAAAGAAAAAGGTGGTCCTCCAATCACTTTCAACTGTCTTCCAATTACTTTCAAATGTTTGAAATATGCAAAACTTGGAAAATACAATAACCAGGCAATACAACGAAGACAATAAGCAAATATAATTCCTCAACATCGTAGAAACAGACGCAGACTTTGACAATTCACGTCAGTTTTAATGGAAATACTCATTTTGCTGTTGTTGCTAAGGTACGCAGACTGCGTACTCTGCGTACAGCTGGGGGCGCCACTGCTAGAGTGAGTCAGAGTGGCTCCAGACACCATTGCATGTAGAGGGCAGAATAAGTGCAAAATCCTAATCACAAGAGTGGGCTGGACCAGCCCGCTAACCCCAGCCCGCTAACCCAGCCCGCTAACCCCAGCCCGCTAACCCCAGCCCGCTAACTAGCTGGCTACCTAACTAGCTGTATTAGCAGGAGAAAAAACCAACGGAAAGTGTACAGAAGTAAACTTTCCGACCCGTGTGAATGGCGAGGACCTGGGACTTACCCGTGACCATAGTATGGTGTGAATGGGCCCAGCGTGGGTCGAACCCGTGTTCAACATCCGTGTCATTCCCAGGTTTTATGTGGGAAAGGGATATTCACTACCTGCAGCCCCCACCACTGGTACCTGTTCTTACATAAAACAGCCATACCCCTTTCTTACCTTAACCACCTCTTTGCTATAAATACAGTACTCCTTTATTCAAAACTGTGCCACGTGTTTATAACAGTAAAACTACTTGATTAAAAAAAAAGTTGATTTGGACATTAAAGTTCACGCAGTAAAGCTTTGCGAACATTCGCACACACACATACAGTACATGCACGTACGCGCGCGCGCGCGCGCACACACACACACACACACACACACACACACACACACACACACACACACACACACACACACACTTGTGTCCAGAAATATCCACGGCAGATGTGCTCCATGAATTGTCAACAAATTAAAAGCCCTCTAAGGGTTCAATAAATAGAGCTTTATAGTGTATTTTGCAACATACTGCTTGGAGTGCTTTGTAATGGAGTACCAATTTAATAAAACTGTTTTTTTTTTTCATTATACAATACTTTTAGCTTTTCAAAAAGGTAGCGAAGTAAATTTAGTTCAATTAGATACTGCCCTGGGGCAAGTGCTGTTCCAACCTCGTCTTCATCACACCACTGTTATGTTATATAATGTAGAAGGAAATTTCAAGCATTCAGCCATAAAAAATTGCATTACTGTAACCGTAAATTAAATGATGCTTATCAAGATGATTTGTCCGTTTTGAAGGATATGAATCTTAAACAATTTATACACAACTTTTAAACTTTTACAATTTATACACAAAGAAAAAAAACTACTTGGTATCATAGGAGGCAATAGGGAACAAATCTGATAAAATGAGTCGGCCTGTTTTCCCTTATACCTATCGAGTATGGGATTCCAAGACTTTTATCCCAAGGCGTACTGTTAAGCAGGGCAGTGCATGTGTCACAAGCGTTTTTAGGATAACCACTTTTAAAAAAATATTTATGACATATTGGACGTGCGCATTCTATATCAAAAGATTGACGACTGGCAAGATACTGGACCCATTTGTACTTCAACTTGTGAATCAATCTGGACATGCATTTGTCATAGGTATCCCAGCATTCCATTCACTCCAAAATAATCGGAGGTTCCCTGCCAGGAGAGCGTCCGTCAACATTCCCCAGGATCAGCACCAGGTTGGGAACGCGTTTCTCTGGCGTCCTCGCTCCCCTGTTGGCGGGCCCTCGCGCATGAGCCCGAGTTTTCAGCACGCACACGCAGCACTTCAGTCTAGACACTTCGAAATTATGGAAGGAATAAAACATAAACTGCAATTGAAATAAGTGCCTCGCTCGCTCGCTCGCGCGCCTGGCTTAATGCGCGGTGCAGGACGATACCTTGTGGTTAAAACACTTAAAAGTCGGAAAGAAAGAGGGGAGATGGGGGAATGCCTTGGGGCTTGTAGCTGGCCTGGGAACATCCCCGCCGATACACACAACTACTTTAGCTGTCATGCTTGCCTATGTGAATGCACCAGTGAACGCGCCGATGTTCGGCTTAAGCCTTTTAACCGCACTGAGATAACTGACTCCGACAAAACTAGACAATCTAGCTCAGCCATATAATAATAACACCCTAAGCAAACCCGAAGCTCCCACTGGATGCTCTCGCCAGCGCGATCGGATATTAATTCACTTTGCCAGTTTAGAGATGGGCGTGAAGACGCCCTTTGATTCTGCGAATGTCACTGAGCAAACGAGACGAACAAAGAAAGGGCGAATAACGCCAATAAAAACACATCCTGAGATCCTTTCATTGTAATGGGAGAGAAGTAGGCTACGTTTGTTTATGTAGAACAGGACAACGCTGGAAAACTGTTAAATATTTCACTGTATACAATAAGCCTCACCAAAGATATGCTGCATGCAACGGAAGAGTTAATGTCAGATGTCGACTGCTCTGAACTCTCAGCTGAGAATTGTCTGAAGATAATTTCCCCCTGGCATGATTCAAATCGAGCCAGAGCGCCGACTGAATTAGCTAAGTGAAGTCACCGTGATCAAATGCGGGGCGAGAGCTCCGGCGGGTACGTTAATTGTCTGAACGAATCGTGTGGCTGGACTACCTTCAACCGAATGTGATACATCGGCTCTCTGTAGCAAGTGGCGTCATTATAACGGGTATAAAACCACTAAATATTTTAAGAATCACAATGTGGCAGCTGATAGCTGTGGCGTTTCAGACAATCATTTCCGGCCAATGGAGTTTTCCCGGTTAGCGGTTGACGCAGTCAGTGAAACAATTTGGGGGTTGACAGACACCGACTCAGTCATAATAACAATAGCTCTTTAATACTATGGGGGCCAAGTTCACACATCGCACATGGTCAAGGTCTTAGACATTTGTGCTGGAAGGAGTGGACTGCTTCCAGCACAAATCACATATTCTCACAATATACGGTAGCAGAAAATGGCACTACTTGAATTGTCTTTTCACTCTAATGGTGATTTTAAGCAACTGAAGCTGCCAGCACTCAGGAACTTACACTATAATACACTGTGGTCACACAGGCTGTCAAAGTTACATTAAGCTGTAAACTGAGGTGAAAATCTTTAATATTATTATTATTATTATTATTATTATTATTATTATTATTATTAATAATAATAATAATAATAATAATAATAAAGTGATTGGGAAATGCGAGTGCATGCTGTGAGAAATAACTGAATTAACAGGTATCCTGAATTGGACAAATCTTAGGTTTATCATATATATCATATATATTCCATTGCTACTTTTCTGGCCTGCAGCTTGGTAGCCATGGTGATCAGTCTTTTAAACTTCGATTTGTTTTGCCCGTCCAAGCACCAAGTAGCCTACAGATTTAACACGCATTGTAGTCTTAACAGGCTCCGCACAATAATTAAACTGAAACCCACGTCTATAATCTAGCATTAGCGGTTTAAAGTGATCTGCCGTTGGGGTGCACCGAGCTAATAACGCGAGGATAAATTGCGTACAGTGTGGAGCCATTGTGATGCTGTTTAAAGATAGCCGATGATATACCGGATAACAGCTTCAAGCGTTCGGAGTAGCGGCCTCAGCGAGGCTTAATGTGGCAGCGACTGTCAGACCAGATCAATACATGCTTCTCGTGGCTCCTTTTGGAGCAGTAATCCCGGCCTCGGCAAGCAATGACCTCATGGACATGGCTCAGCTCTTGTTTTTCTGCACTTATGGACATGACGGGACCGAGCAGAAGTTAATTAGCCTATACCTAAGAAGCACGGAGGATTTATTTTGGTAAATGTCTAAAAGTAGCGTTCGTATTGTTCCAGATCTCCCCCTCTTACTCAAAAAAAGCTCGTACCTGAATCTCAAGAGTTCGTCTGTAAGCCTTTACTCCTTTTTTACAGGTTTACTTGTGGACTTGTAGAATATCTGTTTGCAGCTATATGCATGCAGAACTTCATACGCCCGTGGTTGAAAACAGGAGTTGCCAGTTTTCATTGATCAATTTTTGAAATTTTGGCATTAATATTTTTTTAAAAATGGTTATTCTAAAAACGCATGTCACACACTGCCATGCTTAACAGTACACCTTGGGATAAAAGTCTTGGAATCCCAGAAAAATTATTCTATCCTGCTCATTAAGTCCAGTAAGCTGAACTTCAGCACAGCACAGACATTGACTCCAGTTCTGCGATCAGCATTTCTGACCGGGTCTTAGTGCACAGCCTTTTGAGATGGCCCAGGGTGTATTCTTCCTGGAGATTGTTTCCACATTATACATAATGTCCAGGCACCTCAAAAGTCTTTTTATTCGCATCCACAATGCAGAACGTAGGGGGCTGTGACAATGGAGCATTTGAACCACCCCCCGTCTGTGGCTGCTGTCATTGTATTCCACTCCTCTGACTCAAAATTATATACTTATAATTTTTATAAACTTCAAAGCAGTTCAAAACCCATGCTGATGCAGTCGTCAGTTGGTGAGCTGTCCACAGCCTAACACTATGTCAAAAAAACATAGTGTTTTTGATAATTATCTGTCTTCAGACATAGAGATGTTAAACATTTGTTTTTAAGAGAAAGAAACTGTGCAACAGTTAAGTCATTAGAGAAATGGGAGAATAATAATTACTGGAGATAATCGGTACAAGAGTTGGTTAATACTGTTAGTCGTGAAAGGTAGGACAGCTAAAATGTTTCTGTAAATGCTATAATATTGCTTGAAGTGTTGATTCTATTATTTATTATTGCTGACAAATAGTTTCTAGGTGGAGCAAATAACATTTCAGACCGACAGAAGGTTTATGGTCCCAGATCCAAACATTTAAGCGTGTATGTTTTTATGTCTATTACAGAAATACCCTCAAAAGACCTGCATGTAAATGTATGTCCTCATCTTTCTCTAATAATTAAAAACAATAATTCTTTTTTTTATTCACAAACAATTTGGTGAGATCAGAAACCATTAAAACAAACTTTACAAACTCAGTTTGTGAAGATAAAGTGTAATGTTTGTGTTAATTTGGCAAGTTATAGACAAATGTAGATTGAATACAGGCCTTATATACCTTAATTACTGAGCAAATTAAATAAAATTAAATAAATGCTAGCTGGTATATCAACACACAATACACATGTCCTGTCTTCTTTGGATTGAGTTTGCCATAGCAATTATTACAGGCGATTACATTGAAACTGCATTACAGGCATTTAGCTATTATCCAGAGCGACTTACACAACGTTTTAGCATTGTTTACATATTATCCATTTATATAGCTGGATATATACTGAAGCGATTCAGGTTAAGTACCTTGCTCAATGGCAGTGTCCTACGTGGGAATGGAACCTGCAGCCTTTCGGTTACAAGGCCAGTTCCTTAACCATTATACTACACTGCCGTCCATTATCATAAACATCAGCATGTTGTTGACAATGTCTTGACTGTGTCCAATTATTTTAAAGCAGAATTAAGGATAAAAGTAAACCGTTTGTTTGATTTGGAATCCAAACTTTTCAGAAAATGTACAGACGGATATTAAATTTGAAAAGCTCAACCATGTCTGACCATATCTCTTTGCTTCAGTTCCACAAGATACCACAAATAATGCCTGCCAACTCAATATGTGGCATCACACATCTGAGAGAGAGAGAGAGAGAGAGAGCGAGAGAACAGTGATGTCACATGAGCTTCATGCAATAGATCCAATCAGACGGAGGCCCATGAATGCAGGCAGACAGCCCAGCCTGTTCAGTATGGGCCATAGAAATGGAGGAGCTTTTGACTGAACCATAAATCAGGGGCTAAACTTAGCAAGAAGACAGAGACAGGTAACTGAATCAGTTGATCATACTTTTAAAAAGAGGAGAATGACCTACTCGTGGTCTGTAAATGTGAATTAGATCCAGTTACATGCAAAACAGCTTGGGCTGGAAGTTGCAAAAGTGAAAAATGTCTAGCAACACTGCTCCAGAAATTATTTTTTATTATTATTTTTTTTATAAATGGCTGTTTCTCCCCCCACCACCACAGAAAGGAATGTCTGGGAGATGCATTTTAGGATAACTCCAGCCTCACACCAAGAGGCCGTTAGTTCATCAGCCTTTAATGTAAAAGACAAGCTAGGTTATCGCTCCAGTCAGGCGTGGCGTGGGGAACGGCACTGCAGGCCTTGCAAAGGATTATGGGGTGGAAAGTGGGGGCTAGGGGGTGGCTCTACTGCTGCTGAGTCTTGGAAACGAACTGGTTGGGCCTGCAGTGGGCTTCTGGCAACAAAGCTTAGACTGGATCACGTAGAGCAACGTCTGACAAAAGCATTGGAAGACACCCAGGGCTCCTATGTGAATAAATTATCACTATTTAACTGTTATAGTAGGATTTTTTAATGTATGTACGTATCTAACTGTCTTGAAACTAACAAACGCTTCTCTCTGATGAAAAAATATTTAAAAGCATAAGATTTTTATTGAAAATATTTTGTATTAATCTTTTTTTTTTTTTTTTTTTTGCTTCCACACACACTGATTCAGTAGCTCATAAACTGCTGATTCGTACATGTGTGGTCCATCCAACCAAAAATAAACGACACATTTGTGAAACACGGCTACGGACATGATGATATACGGATAATGGAAGCCCTCAAGTTCAGCTGGGATAATGCAAGCTCATGTTCTGCTGGGAGTTGGGTTTGATTTGTGGTCCACTGACAGTCGTACAAAAAGGGAACTTTATTGGCTGCGACTGGGAGAAGGATCCACGCTAAGTGCGATGTCCGTTCCCCTCTCTCTCGCACTCTCAAAACCCACCGACCAACTGACTCGCCTGTCAATCACTGAACCCCTCAGACGGAACGGCTTCAGTTATCTAACCGTGCCTGTTGCGTATTTCTTTTTTTATGTTTTACTCCTTTTTCCCTCTTTTTTTCTGCCCACACGGCCGGCCTGTTCGCCGCTCGCGGGACGTCACACGCAGGCGTGTTCGGTGTGTAGAGCTGAGTGAGGGGAAATCCCAGCGGGACCGTCCCTGCTGCTGCAATGTCGGGGCTAAGCCTCGTGGAGCTCCATGCGGGTCATTAGCTCACCGCCTTGACTTTACATCCCGCATATTTCCGAAAGAGACCCTGAGTCTTCCGGCCGATTTCACAGATCCCCGTTATAGTGATAATCTCGCATTACAATATAGCCTACCTAGAATAACAGGGAGGATAATCCAGGAATCGCGCAGATCAAGCGCGAAAATCACGGATACGTTCAAGTGCCGTGCTTGTCACTGCCACGGAGGGCCTGCGAATCTGCAAGTGGTATTATTTGTTCTTCGTGGAGGTTTTGGGGGTGGAATAATGTCCATTATTCAAAAACCATAAGTAGGCCTAACAGTACTTCAAAAATTTATCAAAAGCAGATACTCATTTAAAGGCTCCAAATATTTGAATACATGGACATGCATGTCCCAAGTAGCCTACTACCAACGTACAGCCTGTGTGTGTGTGTGTGTGTGTGTGTGTGTGTGTGTGTGTGTGTGTGTGTGTGTGTGTATTTACTGTAGCGTATACTGCAGTATAAGGGATAACACACAGGACACCATGGAAACATGCACACGCGGAGAAGAATAGTATTGCTGAAATTGGTCTGTGTTAGTTTAAGTTAGAATCAGGTCTTATTAAGGACACTGGTGTGTGTGATGAATAAGAAAGCGTCAGCAGAAGCCGAATCAAAACGAACTCATTGCACTGCCTTCGTGCGGGAAAAGTCTAACGGCCCAGATCTCCCCCGTTAGGCCTATATAAATAATCGCGACTGGAAGGGAGGAATGAATAAGTAAATCAGAGTAAAGTGGGACTGAGAGAGGGGTTTTTACCATGTCTTCTCCCAGGTTCCCGTGAGTGGTCTTGACTCTTGACTCACTCCCGCCTCCCCGGTATTAAAAATGCAAAATTAGCATTTTAAACCGGACGCATTTCTGCACTGCGCTCCGAGGTGCCGCGGCTCACGCATGCATGCGATATGCGTTTGGTCATCCCCATGGCAACGCGCGCTGCATGAAAACTTGTACTCGGAGAAAGGAGATCAGATTGTATTTATTTTTTATTTAGTGAGTTTGCTCAGAGAGTAAGCCACACCGATGCCTGCAAATGCACAAACGTTCTTCCTCGGCCAGGGCTGGGTGGTTATTGCAGAAATAAAAACTGAAAGTGTCTGAATTTTTCTTCATTTAGGAGAATTGTTTATTTCGAACGTAGCTACAGTTGAAGTGGGAAGTTTACATACCCTTAGGTTGAAGTAATTAAAACTCATTTTTAACCACTCGACAGATTTCATGTTAGCAAACTAGTGTTGGCAAGTCTGTTAGGACATCTACTTTGTGCATGACACAAGTCATTTTTCCAACAATTGTTTAGAGACAGATTATTTCAATTTTAATTCACTATGTCACAATTCCAGTGGGTCAGAAGTTTACATAGCCTACACTAAGTTGACTGTGCCTTCAAATTTTTAATATTTGGTCGCATATCCTTGCATGCCATGACTTCCTGATGTCTGTGACCCAACAACATCAAAAGACTATCTTATTTTCTGGTACTCTTACAAGCAATACTATAACATCTCTGCATTTGAATGGATCTCTATGAGAATTGGGGGGTGGGACTAGATTTAGCTGTACTTGAACTATACTTGAACATCTGTACTTAATTACACTGGAACAGTATGGAACACATGCACTGTAAATTCTAACAAGTTAAGTTTACTTAAAAAAAGTTAGGAAACCGATTACCTTGGGAAAAGTAAGTAAACGAACTTAACTGTGTCAAGTACTGTGAAATTAGTATGTTTGAGTAAGATGTACTTTTTTTGAAGTTGTGAGCACTTAATGTATATTAGTATAGTTGAATTCAATCAAGCTGTTACAACTCAAATACTTTAAGTCACATTAACTTTATATTCTGCCAAAACAAGTGGGCATTACTTGAAATTTGTAATACGCTACACTTAACGTATCTTTGTGTAGTCTACTTCAATGGAGTTGACAGGAACTCAATAAAGATAAGTCACATAAACTTAATATACTGTGCCAAAGTAAGTGAGCAGTACTTAATTTTAAGTAGTAAAATGCACTTAATAAACCTTAGTTCAACTAACTTGAAAATAACAACACACTAAATGGCATTATGAAAACCCTTTTTTATTTGTAAACTTGCAAAATGTTAACATTGCATATTATATTAACAATAACAACACGTTATATCATACTAACAATCAACATGCTGTTCCATTCTGAATCGTCTAAAAAGGGACCATCAAGGGTCAAGAGTTTGGCTCAACAATTGAGGGCATGATAAATAAATAAATAAATAAATAAAAAGACAGTTATTGTGACAATTAATAGTTTTTGTCGGAGGGATTATTCTCACGAGTTGTGTACCAAACACGTTTTCTTATTTCTGAAGAATACAATATGGAGACCTCGGCAGCTCGACAAAAAAAAAGTATTCTGTCACAGTTTCTTTATCAAAACATTAAAAAAGAAGTAAAATAAAATATTAAATTCAGTAAAAATAAATGCATAAAATATTCAATAGTTTTTTTAATTGTTCAGCCCTATCATATACTCTCACTCATTCACACACCACACTCAGACAGCTGTCCCTAGCCACTACATCTAGATCAAAAGAGCATTTTTTAATGTTTGCAGTTTTGGGCTGAGCTTTTGTTGTCCGAGGTTCAACAGTATCTTCTGGATGAACTCAAATGTGTTCTTCATACCTTTGGGGTAATCCAGATGGAGTGCATATATTAAGCCGAATAGCAGACAAAGTGCTTGAGCATGTGTGGGAATCTCATCCAGGACAAGGTTTCCTTCAAGGATGATTGCAATGCTGCTTATCTTTGGTGGCGTGTCCTCAGTCATGACTGAAAGAACCCCAACAGGCACCTGGGTGAAGTCATAGTTGGTGTCCGAATCCTGCATTCAAAATAAAATGACAAATAAATTTAGGTGGATGTTATGACCCAGTGTTATAATGTGTTCACTCCTGTAATCAAAGTGACTGCAGGAATCACAATTTAAAATCACACACAAGAAACCAGGCACTCTAGAATATTGTCTTACAAAGCTCTTTTGAAAAAGTATTCTAAAAAAAAATCCGTAAAGATTTTTTTTTATGTGTGCTGAATTTTGAGCTAATTTTCCTAGGCTACTACTCAATGGTGTGGTGTACATTTTATGACATCAGACCTCAGCTTCAGTTCTCAAGCATCAGACAAAATGACATTGGTGTTTAGACTAAAAGGCTTCAGGTCTTTGTAAGAACTCTGTATCATTTAAAGGAGTCATCACCTGGAAAACACAGTTTTCCTTGTTAATGCATGTATATTGAAGTTGGACTTGCCTGAAAATTTGGAGTTTGAAAGTGGCTTTGTTTTTTCGTTTGGCCACTTTGTTTAAACCACAAGGGTGTGCACCTAAAAACACAAGGTTTTGATTCTGCTCCTGAGCTGACGTCAGCGTAGGAGGCTCTTTGCAGCCCGGCCTCTCTACCCCACCCCCCCACACACAGAGCAGAACAGACAGACAGACGCAGAGGTCCCAAAGACAAATAAGTTTTAAAGTATTTATCCGAAATAAATAACTTATATTATCAGAAACAAATACATCCGAAATAACTTATTTATTTTTTACTTATTTTTTATTTTAAACCAGACCTGAACAATAACGTTTTTTTCTGAAATCTGAGAACTGAACCTGAGGTCTGATGATGTCATAAAATGTCTACTGTACGATGGTCATATGATCATCATCATGAATGTACTCACCGAGACTCTGATGAAGAATTCGCTGGAATCATCTCCCAGATGCAGGGGCAGACATTGCAGGACAGCAGTGCGTGTTGTGGTGATGTCATTGGCCTCATGGAAAAGATGACAAAAAACAATAAGCAGAAGACTATAGGAAAGGCAAAATTATTTGAAAAAAAATCTGTATATATGTGTGTGTTACAACATTGAATTCTAAGTGCTTGAGGTAGTTAAAGAATGACTTGTAGAAGTAGTAGTTATTATACAAAGTAGTAGTAGCAGCTGTAGGCCTAGTTGAAGTAAGCAAGCACTAACATAAGGTGGTAATGATGAAGAATCTGAAACAACACTTACTTGTGTATTGATTGGCTGGAGGAGGCGATCAAGTGACTGGCCTACAACTCCTTTTTGGATCTGAAGATGTCAATGAGATGAGTGGAGTGGTGGTCCAGAGCTTCGTAGAAGTCTTTCTTGAGGTTCTTACTGGCAACTCTGTAGAACTCGGCAAACACCTTAAGAAACAAAAAACACATCCAAAGGATTGTTTACTTCATCATGGTAGTCATTTAATGCCAATAGTCCATTTGACTGTTACATACGGCACATTTCTCAAAAAGTGATGACCAGATTGCAGAAATTGATTGTGTTAGCTCTACAACCAAACTGCAAGGACAAAAAACTGCAGACGTGGAGAATGACGGTATGTGGAAGCCTCATATTGTAACACTATTTTCTCCAAAAGCTGAGATTGAGTTTTGATCAAATCCTCTTGTAGGCAGGTGCATAGTGTAACATGGTGAAAATAGGTTTTTATAAAATGTAAAATGTTCACTAATGTGGATGGAACTTACAAATCAGATAAATAAAACCACCTCATGACTTCAAAGACTGTCCTATTTAGTGATGAACCTAAAGACTTTAGTGATGTTTTAAATGTACTTTAGGCTATGCTAACTTCCCATGACCATTTGCCATAACTTTAGACACTCTACAGACGATTAATCAATCAATCATTAAAATAATTTAATGAAACAACAGAGACAATGAAAATAATGATAACTTGTGGTGTGGTTCAGTATAGTGCAGCACAAGTGGGCCATACCTGACTTTCTGTGAACAGCGCAGGCCAGCGTTCCATCATCCTTTTGCCTGGAGGCTGTTCTTCCACAATTTCTTTGCGTCGCAATTTCTGGTCCAATTTCATAAAAAATAAAAGAAAACATCTTATTTGTACATAATTCAATTACAAGGAAGTTACCATGGCAATCATATTTTACAGTGTTTGACTAATTGTTCCTCACTCGTTTTACGATATAAACCGAACATTGCAATTCTTTTTTAGCAAAGCGAACTTCAGCAGCAGAGAAATAGCTCTCTTTATACTAATAATAGTATTATACTAAGTGTAAATATCAGCGAGACAGTTTAGTAACTGTCTCGCTGATATTTACACTATTTAGAAATGCTACTTACTTTAGCTTTGCGATTAGCAATCTAGCAAACTGCTAGATACTTAGCTTTACAGTTAGCGATGGTTTCTCCCTCTCTGTACACACACACAGCCCGATAAGGTGCTGCCTCCATGCACCGCCCGTTAACTTCACTGGTGAACTTCAAAACAGCTGTTAGCAGCGCGCGCTACTCCAACAGCTAACAGCTAGTTATGACGGCGGGGCTAGTGCAGGAACAGGGGGAGACATGCTACAGATTAACAACTACACTGGGGCTCGCTTCAGGCCGTTTAGATCGAGCCAAAGCACTTTTATTTGATTTCGCTCATGTTGAGTTGCTGCTAACTTTTTAACGTCTGCTCTGTGAACAAGGGCGTGCGCACACAAATGCTAACCTGCTTTGAGCATGAGTCGAGTTGTTGGCTGTTTTTTTCGAACAACTCTTCGTTCCAAAAATTATTAAAAATAATTATAACGTTGCTGACAAGATTACGAACAAAAGCTTTACACTTACCGTCTAGAGCCACCTTTCTTCTGTCGAGCACTGGTGCACCGCTGGCGTGAGTTCAACCGTAGAGCTCCGTGTAACGTAATGGCGGCGCTGAACGGAAATGGGATCTCGCACGTGACGTGAGGTCGTCACGTATTTCTGACAAATCATGCTGCACACTCAGAATAACCAAGTACATATAATTGAATGAAACAAGTATGTGGGTAAAAAGTACAGAACACTCAGTGTAAGCAAGCAAAATTCAAAAACTAGTATGAATTAAGTAAAATGCACTATTTCATCTTAAGTCAGGACATTGTTTGCATTTACAGTGTGGTTGGCTAAATGGCTCTAAGTCAGCAAGGGTCTGATGTATTAAACAAGCCTTAAATCATCACTCTGCTGCCAGAAATACAGTAAATATGGATGGATAACTTGAAGGGTTTCTTCTTCTGACTTATTTTTCCATGGAGTTCAATAGGAAAAATTTTCAGGAGAAACAACGCATAAAGTGATCCATCCATATCTACTGCACATCTGGCAGCAGAATGATGGTTTGAGACTCGTTTGATACCTCAGGCCCTTGATGACTTACAGCCATTTTACCAATCATGTATTTCATACTGTTCCAGCATAATTTACAGCTAAATCTAGTCCCACCCCCAAATTCCCATAGGCTAGGGGGTTAGTGGCTCCAGTGCTAGGACAGATCATATCTGGTGTTCTTGTGCATCAGGGTACTTCATGCCACAAAAATTAGGATTTGCTCTGAATCTATTAGCCAATACGCTTCAACACAATTCACATATATATTTATATAATATATTTTACAATATTTTAATGAAACTGCAATTCTGGCGTAGTTGCTACTTGCTACTCCCTATATTGAATTTATTAAAATAATAAGTAATAGTAATTTATCTAGTCTGGAAAATAAATCTTGACAATTTTAAGGGAAATATGTGATACACATATGTGTATGTGATCTTAAAAACACACAAACACACACAGAGACAGACACGCCCACACACATACACAATAACAACATCTCTCAGTATTTTAATTTGACTTCATTTTAAGTGAAGATAAAATCCCTATTGAATGGAAAGGCCACACCAGCGCTGTGCTGATAAATGGCCCTTCATCCCACGGCGTTTAGTTTTACGCCGCAGACTGTTTACTACACCGAAGAGTGACATTGCTCTGAACCTCTGAGGAGGCCATTAGTGCCTCAGAGCGCCGGTGTTTTGGGTTTCAAGCGCCTGAAATGATGCCATTTCTGCTATAGACACAGACAAAAAGGGCCGTGATCAGAGACCTTAGGGCCCAATTCATTTTTTTTAAAAACTACTGGGCTGTACTTGATACACGGTGTGTCTGTGGAGTTGGGAAACTGATCACGTGACCTAAAAGTCACAGGTTAAAATAGCTTTTGGTAAATATCCACTTGTATTAATGGGTGATATGTGAACATGCATAGGCAAATACATTTTAATCTTTGTACGTTCCCTGAACAAATGTCCCTGCTTATGGATCATATGTATTTCTGAACAGGAGAGAAAGGGAATGTTTTTGCTATACATAAAAAATAAAGAACGCCTTCTGCACAAATGCGCCTGTCAAAGGGGTGGTGGTTACGGTAAGATGAAGGAACACGATATGAGTCACCTGTGTCTATACTTGTTTTACGAACGAACCTGACGAAGATACGCCGAAGTGCACGTCATTCGTTCTATTTTTATTCACTGAGGTCCTTAAACTTTTTTTCGTTTGTGTGTCCGGTTTGAGCTTGATATTGAAAACATATAGTTCTCTCTTTTTCCGTATTTGCTATGTATATATGTGTGCATACATGTGTGTGTGTGTGCATGTCTATTGGTATACTTGTATAGTTGTATTGCATATTTTTTCCAGTATTCCCTACAGGTAAAATAATTTCATTCCAATATAGCGATACCAAATTTTCCCTTTTCTCCACTGAAACAATTGAAACCCCCCCCCCCCCCTTATGGAAATGTAATATACTGCAGTATATTGCAAATATATCACAATTACCGTCACAATATATTTAAAATATACTGCAGTATATTACATTTCCATAAGGGTCCAGTACTCTCTAGATATCTATTGACGTCGTGTATTATGACGGAAAGCACATCAATGACTTGTGCTATGCTTTTGTGATGAATTTGAATGTCAGTGCATTTATTGCCCATGTTGAAAGGTGTGCTTGTATTCAAAGACTCAAAGGTATGTGGTATCCATTTTGGTATTCTTTTTGGGGCTTCACAGTGTGCAGTTCTTCACATTTTTTCCCGCATAAGCCTGTGTTCCTTGAGGCAAAGTGCTACAGTAACATAGTTTATAATTGTGGGAAACTACAGCTAGTTTACATGCCCCTTTGCATAAATGTATTCTTTAGAATATATTGGGTTGCACTATAATAAAGCAATGTGCAATATTGTAATACTGGAACTGGTTTAGAATTACATTTGAAGTAATACAGGTAGAGGTGCAAAACCACAGCTGGTTTTCTGGAGAAACGTTTGCTGAGGATATATATGTAGTATTTATTTTTTCATTTTTTTGAAAGAGATTTCATATCCTTGAAGCGAGAGGCAGACTACCATGTTACAATAATGAAAATGAAATATTCAAAAGGTTAAGGTTTGTCTCATCAAATAGTCATGACCTTTTTTCGACCTTTTGATGTGTCGCGCTGTAAGAACGAGTCTTTATTGGAACAGAAATTGCTGAGAGTAAATTTTATTTCATTCTGCCTTCACTGAGGTTGGTCACAATACCATCTTCACAGATACATGTATATTGTTTGGGTGGACACACTAGATTTGTATATATCGGCCTCGTACAGTAAGGGCCATCAACTTAGTGCTTCCAAAGAACCGGTATCGCTGTCGTACATTTTTAAAATTTGGAAGTACTTTTCGTGACAACTCTAAATTGCAAATTTATAGTGCAATCTGAAAGCCATGTAGTTACTGTTGTTAAATTGCAGGCTCGTATGCTAATTTTGTAAACTGTTTCCCAGGGCTGTTGGCAAAACACTGTTCTCTTCGAGATGTTCTGTTCTATGTGCGTTAGCTTTGTGAGTAACCCGTTCACGGCACACAGTCGAGTTCTGTTCTGTGTGCGTTAGCTTTGTGAGTAACCCGTTCACGGCACACAGTCGAGTTCTGTTCTGTGTGCGTTAGCTTTGTGAGTAACCCGTTCACGGCACACAGTCGAGTTCTGTTCTGTGTGCGTTAGCTTTGTGAGTAACCCGTTCACGGCACACAGTCGAGAAAACGACTGGGTCTTTATTTAATGATTATATTACTCTTGACTTTTTCTCGGTAGCCTTTTTTAAATGACTAAGAACGTGGCATGAGTCGGTTAAACAACGGAGAATGGGCTGAAGTGGATTTTTCTAAGTAACAATTGCGGTAAGAAGATTATTGTTTTGGAGACCCCATTCTGTAATCTTAAATCATAAACTTTAAGCTTCTCAGGATGTAAATATAGTTCTGCGGTAACTATCCTTGCGTCTGTGCATTCCACTCAAATAACTTTATTGTTTTTATTGAATTACCTGTAATTTCAGTGTTTCATCTTATCAATTACAATAGTGCCAGATTTTTTATGGTCAACATTATTTGTTTATTGCGTTCTGTGAAGTGGGTAAACTTAAAATAACTTAACCGGAGAACCTTGGTTATAGAGAATGGAATAAGCTCTTTCTAATCTTGTGTGGATTGTATACAGAGCACTTCCCTTCAGATCTGTGAGTAGATGAACTTTAATGGATGTAGATCGTAGAATTGTTATATTTAAAAATCTGTCTTCATTGGTGAAATGAGTCCGTAGGAAGAACACATTTGTTCATAATGCTGCAGAACAAGAGTGAAGCCTATGAAGTCATTTCAGCACTGTGAAGAAAACCTGAATATAAACATACACAGTAAAATGTCCAGTGTTAACTCAACTCTAACACAGTACATATGAGTCAAATTGAGACCATATGTACACTGCAAGAGTTGATTTAACACTGAACACTATATTTTCTTGATCTGAAGGATGGCTATTTTTTCAAAACTTTAAGGCCTCTTCCGAAATGTTCTCTTGTTCGTTTATCCCTTATTTCTTCCTCAAGCAAAATGTGGTCCAGTTAATACATATTTAGATATGCGCATATACATACTTGTATATGCGCGTTCCTTTCATTGTAATTTGTTACACCTACTCTTCATAACATTGACTGATGGCAATACCACATGTCATTTTTCATTTACATTTATCAATGCAACATTTAATATTTTCATTGCATTTTGCCTTTATCCAAGGATTAAATGTTCTCACATATTTGACTGTTAATAGTGGAGCAGGCTGTTTGTGACATCATGATAATCCTGGTATTTTATTGGCTGAAACTGAGCACAATGCTCAGTCATACAATCGCAAGGTCATAACAAAGATTTTAATGTCATAACTGTGAGATTTTAACATCATAAAAAGTCACTACAAACATCTACATTTGCATGTCATATTGGTATTTAGCAGACACTCTTATCCAGAGCAACTTCGAAAAATACAATAAAGAAAAAAAGTGGTGAAAATAAGATTCAGTTTGCAATATTACAGTAAGTTTTAATAATCTTGTGTACAGGGAGTTGTGTACGGGGAGTTTCAGTAGGATGTGGGTAAGTATTCCACGCAGACTCATTTAACAAAATGCTACCTGTGAGGATGGTGTATCTGTTTCAATTAGCATTTCCTGTATTTGGTGCTGTCTCCAATAAATGGTACAAGATACTTGTGTTCTTTTCACAAAGTTGTGTCCAATCGTAACAATGGTTGTTTAATAACCGTGGTTGTTTAATAACTACAGTACAGTAAGGCTGAGGGATCAGGGTGAACAGAAATACTGGATGAGAAGAAATGAAAGGGAAACGGCCTCGTTTCCCAAAAGGATCTTAGATAAAGATCATCTTAGGCTATTTTGTTTTTATATTACTTTCATTACTTATTTGTTTTTTATCGTTTGTTGTCTGTCTTCCTCTATTTTTATCATTTGTTTTATGTAATGTCAGTCAACTGTAATCATTTTAATCATAAAATGAATAAAGCACAAACACAAAACACTCTAAGATGATCTTAACTGTAAGATGCTTCCCAGGTCATTCAGAAAATAAAGGTGAAGCTTGATGGTAACGAAAGTAGAAAAAATGGATCGGTGACGCCTATAGAGGCATTCTGGTACTGTTTGGGATGGAACTTTCCAGGCGATGTAATCACGGGGGGGGGGGGGGGGGGGTTGTCCATTATTACCCGATAGCCCACAGTGTTACTACAGCATGTTTATGATTTAGCTGAGTGGAGCCAAAAAGAAAACCTGAGACTGTTTGTGATAGTCGAGGCTCTCCCTCCCACATGGTTCTGCTTTATTCCACGGGATCTCGGGCCGAAGCTGGGAAACCTCTTCTCTTGTCATTATTCACCTATTCATTACCGTAGTCATTTAACATACGATCTGCCCTCTGTCCCACGGTCAGACCAGAGTAGCCATAAGCAATATGGTACCACTCCCCTGGTCTTTGAACGTGTAATGGTCCGGCGTCTGGTTCAATAGCACTTAGACGTAGCAGTTGCCTTTATTCCCTTTATTTCCTCTGACTAATAGGAAGCGAAATGATAATGGATAAAAGTGAAGCCTGTTTGTGCCCAGGGAAAGTCAAATTGACACAAACCTTTCCCTTCCCTTCCTCCGCCCCATCCATCATAACTGATTACAAATTCATCACCTTGAATCAATTTGTGCATTAACTTCAAAAAGAGGGTGTGTTTATGGAAGTCTCACCATGGCGATTTAATGCATGTGGGATGGCGTTACCCCAGTGAGAAGAGTTTTTTTGGTCCTTCAGCTTAATAACCTTACGTACAGAGGTGCGTTTTTTCCAGTAACCTTCATGTACTTTGCATGTTGTCCTAGGTTGTTTAGTTGAGCTGCTAAAGTTTTCCCAGTGAAATAAGTGCCATCATTCAGTGGTTTTGATGGTGTATTCCATACTAAATCCTGTATTGAGGTTAAATTAAGTTTTATCATTTTTATAATGCACCATTTCTCATTTGTGATGATCAATTTAGCCAGTTTTTTTTCCCCAATTGTGTGAAAAAGGTGACTATTAATACTCATGAATCTCTCAATTTGGCAGATATATTTCTATTGTTTCAGGAGGCAAAAAAAAACAAGACAAAAGCCACAAGCCAAAACAAAGCAAAGACAGCATTAAGACTTTTCCTTCAAATCGAATAATCGCAGAGAGTCCATTCACTGAGAAATCTCCTTTTTGCAATTATTCCTTCGATTGCGAGTGGCAAGTGAAAGAAGCCCTTGCATTCATCACCGCCAGTGCCCAGGGATAAACCAGGGGGTCTTCAAAGGCCTCGCCCGTTCAGCAAATTACAACTAATTGTCACTGCAGGCAGCGGGCCGTGGAGACCCCTCTCACCTCGTCTCCGTGGGCCCCGCCAGCGGAGATGGCGGAGGTGGGTCCCGCAGACGACATCAGAGGGGAAGCGCACAGGAAGTGGTGCCTTTTGAAGACGGTAATTCGGGGGTGGGGAAAGGGCAACACTTACCGGGCCAGCCGGCGGTCAATTAGGCCGCTAATATTCGCCCGCGAGTCGACACCGTCGCTTAACAAACTGCAGGGATTAGCTTTGCGGCCAATGGAATCCCAGCGATCCGCGACCCTTTTATTTACCTAAACATAAATGTCATGTTATTGCCTGCCTAACCACATTAATGGCTCAAAAGGAACGAGAGCCAAGCCTTTGTGTAGGCCGGAGAGCTGCAGACCGTGTTTCTAGACTTTGTTAAAAGCAGGGGTGGTGCCAACTTTGTGAATATGTCATTGGATGTAGAAACTTGAGACACAGTAGAGGCGTTTGTACGCTGAAGTCAGAGGGCGCTTTTTTTTCTGCCAAAGTATCTTAAAACTACTCTGTGGTCCAAAACCGTTTTCATACTATGTTCAGAAATTCAGGAAACATCTGGAAAACGAGACTGATTTTCCCCTTGGAAAACATCCATTACTAGGCCTATAAAATCCATTACTAGGCCACATAAACTTAGATTTAGGAAGGCAATCTAGGAACTTTCACCATGTAGGGTGAGTTTTCCAAAGGAACAGCTCTGCTCTTGCAGAACTACGTTCCCAACTGTTACGAACCGCATGTGGAATGCAAGCACGTCCATCTGATTGTTGCGCTGGTTTATGATAAACAATACCGTGTTTGTAAGCCAGCGGATTCTTTAAAATGAGACGGATCGCATGAAACGAATACAATGGAAGATAATTTGTGTAATATTTTTGCGGTCGCTTTTAAAAAACGCGAGCGGCGTATCGAACGGGCAACACGAGACGCTGTTTTTGAAAAGATGAAAAAGGTGTAACTTCCAAACTGTGTCATGCACAATACGTTTGCGAGGGGTGAGTGGTGTTCGTTTCAAAGCCCTGCGGAGGGGAAAAGGACGCGTCGGTTTAAACGACTGTGATGTGTTGCGCGGCTCCGGGTTCCCTGGCGAAAGGGGCCTCGCCTTGGAAGCCCTTTTCCCTTTGGCCCACGGGGCGTTCGGGCACCAGGCTTGAAAAATCAGTCACAGATTGGCAGGGAGAAGACCGGGGATACGGCAGTGGCACCAGAGGAAGCTGCTCCTAATGTGTTCCATTCCCGAGTCCACTCCTAGAAAGTCAAGAGTCGGGGCGCCCCACTCCCCCCACCCCGTACTTTGATCACACATACAATTTGTAAATGTTACCAGTGACCCCCCGCCCTCATGTTTTCCCTTTGGCCGTTTGCACGCGGCTGGCCTCTGGCCACAGGCCCCAATTTCAAAGTGCTGGTGCTCTTCTGAAATCAACGACGATCAGAGTCGATAAAA